>CAOKZL010001656.1:0-308322 GCA_948472985.1 Iguana delicatissima
CGTTAACTTGCCAATCACAAGAATCTATTGAAACTCGTGAGTAGGAATTTAGGGGTTGAGATTTGCTTTTCTCCCTCTGATTATAGCAGCTTTGAACAGAGAATAAAGCAATATCATTTAGTTGGATGGGATATTTCTATTTTTTAAATTTGAGCTCAAGTTTAACTTCTTTGAGCATATTCATGCCCTACTACTCAGTGATATTTAGGTGATGAAAATTATATTTGTGGGGAAAATTTATTGACCTATTCCTAAAGCCTCACTTGATTGTCCAGCAGTGGACGTGCAGAGAAAGACAGGTGCATCAGAAAGACATCGTAAAGGTGAAGAGGGAACTGTTACCAAGCAGCTGGGATGACTTTTTGTGTCTTCAAGTTGCAGTAGTAAAGTCAGGTAGTTATACGTTAGTTGTTGAGGGAGAAGAACTACTTACAAGAAGATATTTCTAACTAATTGCTTCCATGTTCATTGTATACCACTGACTGGATCAATAACTAAGCATCACCACCTGCATATTGTGCAAATACTATCACTTCACACTGCATTGCTTTCCGTGGCACTCACATCCATATATTTGTCCCTGGAATGTGAGTAAACATTAGTATTCTGATAAAGAGCAACTGTCATTCAATTTGTATTAACTGTGCATCCAGTTTGAGCCATATTTCCAAACTCTGCATGGGAAGGCTCCTGATTAGTTAGCATTAGATGACCATCAAGAAAGAACATTGTTTTGAAAAGATGTGGGTGCCACAGAAAGTTCAAGCTTTTTTTTTTCTTGAAGTAGATGTGTGTTTAGTGAACTTTTCATGGCCCTGAAAGATCGTTTTGCATGCAGAAAGTTGGCTCAGCCCTTCTTCTAAAAAGTGCTACATTTTCCCCACATTATTTTTTCTCTTTATGGCAAGCAGAATACAAAGGAGTGGTTGATAAATGGGGTGAGAGATAGAATACAGGTGTTACTATCTTTCCTCTTTCCCCCAAGAAGTGGCAGGTGAAGCAATGCCAGCATTGATACAAATTTTGTATAGACGTCGTTGTGCTCCTTCAAGCTGTTCCTGACATATAGTGACCTTAAGGTGTACCTACAATAGAGTTTCCTTGCCAAGATTTGTTCAGAGAGATGTTGCATTTGCCTTCTTCTGAAGCTGAGAGAGTGTGATTTGCCCAGGATCACTCAGTGGCTTTCCATGGTTGAGTAGAGATTTGAAGCCTGTTTTTGAAGTGTGCCTTTGAGTTGTTTCTGATTTACGGCAACCATAAGGCAAAACTGGGGCTGAGATTGTGTGAAGTGCCCTAGTGGATTTCCTTGGCTGAGTGGAGAACTGAACCCTGGTTTCCGGAATCATAATCCAACTCTCAAACCACTACACCGTGCTGACTCTCTCTCTTGTATACTTACTGGAGAAAAATTCCAGTTCTTGTTTGTGAGTAGTCATGCATTGGATTACACTACCTATGACCTTTCTAACAACTTGATACTATATTACCGAACACACTGAACAGCCCCATTAAACGCAGTTCTAGTGAGTTTAATTTTAAAAACTTATGTGTGTTTATTTTAAATTGCAAGATAGAAGTAGGCATTGTGAAATATGTAAATGAGTAGAACCAGATCAGATCGACAAAAAGCTGTTAAAAGTTAGTAGGGACATCCTTAATGAGATACTCTTCATTCTTTTACTCATATTCATTGACCACCTATTATAACAAAAAATGACGTGCACTCACTCTCCCATTCCCATCTTGTGTGGCACAGCCACACTGGAGATTGGAAACAATCAACTTCTATTTTTAACTAATTTCAGTTTTAGTAGTATGCTCAAGCCATAGTGGTTAGTCACCAGTGGATTGCTGAAACAAGCTAACTTCCAATTTTACATACAAAACCTCATGTCCATAATGGAGAAAACTAGCTGCTGCTATATGGATTATAATGATTACTGTAGAATTTGTTGTGAAAGATTAACTGGCCTCAAATCTTTAAAAGCAAGCTCTGAAGTTTCAAAACTTCCTGGAACAAAAATCTAAATGAAAGCTGATATAGTTTACTGAATTTCCACCAGATACGTATTAGCTACTAAGAATGCTTGAAGAACAGAGCTTGTAATGTAAATGACAGCTCTGCCATAGTACTGTCAGACCTGCTGGAACAACAATTTTGAAAATGCTATAAAATCAAAGATTGAGCATATTTACATTTGTTGCTACAGAAAGATAATACGCCCATGAAATGCAGGCTCAATTTTGTAGATAAATACTGTTCCCTAAGTCTAGGCTGCAGTAGGAACATGAACTTACATGTCTATGGCAATAATTTCTTTTTAAAGCAGCACTGTATCAATTTAAAAGTCTTCTCCTTCCCTACTCATTGCAAAGGTGTTCTGAAGCCTTTATCAGATGCAGATACAAGCTTAATTACTGCCTGCTGGAGTACTGAGGTTGGGCTTCATATTCACTTGCATTTAATATTGCACTTAATGCATTTAAGTACTTACTCCTTTGCAGTTCACGTATTCTTAAAACACTGAAGATTTTTTTTGAAACAATCAATAGCAGTAAATTAACTGTACATAACAATTATTGTGATGAATATTTAAAGAGCAGACATCCCACTTATTCTGTCAAACCACTGAGAGAGAAAAAGGTCTGTGAAAAACAAAGGTCTATTCTACTTTTATCATTTTGAAAATAATTGCTAGCATTATACACTTTTCAATCAAGTGCAATTCCTTTAGCATAAGACATTTGGAAATAATTTGTTAGAGAAGGAGATGAGAACTGTATTTTAAGCTTTTATCAGATTACTTAGAAGATGTTTCATTGTAGTAATCTTGAGGCTGTCAAAACACTGCAAGCAGTGGTATTTTGACTCCTGCCAGCGTGGCTAAGTGGGACCATGAATGGGTGGTACATCCAGTGTGGTGGTATATCTGCCTTAGGGGCCCTCATTTCACCTGTAGGGATCCAACTCCAGTAGCGCTTCTTATCAGGAATGGTGGCCGAGTAGCTAATAGATCCAAACTGCCAGGAGAAGGAAGAGGACCCTCCCTTTCCTGGGTAAGGCAATTCCCCAATCCCAGTCAAGAAGGTAATTTAAAACACAAGAAAAGAACATAGAGAATACTTTTGTAGAAGGGCAAATTGTAACTTTCTCCTATTGTTACAAATAATAAATAGCTGGTAGAAGTAATGCTTTCTGTGTCCAGCAAAATCTGAAGTAAATGAATGCATGAAAAGACCAGCGTTGCCTTAACTTGTGCAGTTATAGCTCATATCACAGTGCAGTCATAACCTGTTTCTTGTTTGAAATAGTGAGTGTTCATCTAATTTCTGCAAGAACTTTGGGGAAAGCGGATGCATACATTTGGAAGCTTATCGAGCATTCATTGAACTTCATATATGTGTCATGTACAGGGATTGGAAATTGTAGTAGGTGTTAAGAGAGAGCCCAGGCAAAGGAGGCAGCAGAAGAGCAGGCAAGACAAGGCAGAAATATTCAGGGATTTGCTATAGAGTACAATAGTGTTACTGTTTTTCCAAAAGTAAATACTGAAAAGATATTCTAGAGCGAACTGCATATCACAGATTCAAGAAGAGTGTCTGTCTGTATAAGTCTGTGGCAGCCACTTTCTTACAAGTGTATCTGTGAAGAGTAATAGCAGTAGATCTAATTGGTGAGTTTAATCCACAACTTCTTTGATCAGGAAAAAAGCAGTATTTTGAAATTATTCTCATTTTCGTAGTTTACATTTTAACCTTTGTATCTTATGTATGCTCACACTTTTAGTAAATGAATTCTAAATGAATTGTCATATATTCTAATATTGTGCATTCTCATACTTAAGCTTTAGAAAATTGATTTTTCTATACCCACTCTAACTAACTGCTAGCAGGGACATGCTCTATGAAAAGTTTGTTAATTTTTTTGCATTACAATATTAAGTCGTTAGTTTCAGATAGCACGCTTGTTTTCTTTTCTGGATCAAAGTGAAATACATAATTTGATTTACAGTTTATTTGTCTGCAGTATGGAACCCAGAATCATAGGACAGATTGATCTCTCCCTTCAAGGTTTGAGATAACATTTATGGATTGGGGGAGGAGAAGGAGGAGACATGCTTTGCCACTGCTTTAAATGGTTGAAAAGCATTTTGTACCAGATTATTCTTTTGGGGAATTATGAAACCAGCATTAACAAAGTATGTTGTTCGCTGATGTCAAATCTTATCTCAGCACCCATCATCCATCTTTATTTCCCATGGTTCTTCAAAGAGCTCAGGCCCACAGTTCTTCCCTTCTCTTTTCAGCAGAACATCAATCCTGTAAGTTGGGGGAAGGGGACTCTCAGTCTTCAAATGTCACCTAGTTGAGCTTAATGGCTGAGTTGGAATTTGTGCCTCATGCTTTTTGGTAAAAGTAATCACTACATCATGCTTGCTGTCATGAGCAGAAAAGCATTACACTACTTTAGCTAAGGAAAGTCCCCCCCTTTTTTTCTGTTCACACATAAGTGGAGGGATTTCAGATTCTAGTAAGTAGCTTCTAGATGAGTAAATCTCATGTGCACAGCATGACCCATGATCTGTTGTTGCAGAAGGTACATGTGAATCACAACTGTAATATTAGATTTAAGAGACAGCATGTGTAAGAAATGGAAGAAGCAGCATTGCCAACAAAGGGTAGAAACTGCCAGTCTTTATACAGAGAATTTCAGAATGAGCTCAGATATAGAAAAGTGATTTAAAATATATAAAAGTTTTGAAAGGTTATGTTTAGAGTGCGGAAAAGGACAAGTAGTAACAAGTCTGCTGCATGGAGAAGATGGCAAAACAATAATGGACAACAGCTGTTCCACACCTACTTTGTCTTCTCTCACAGGGAAGAAAAAAACCTGGTGAAAATAGAGGCAGTGGAGGGTCTTCAGCTAAAGATAGGTACAGGAACATCTAGCTACTTTAAATGAATTTCTCGTCTCCAGGGTCAGATAAACTGTATTTAAAGTTCCTTAAAGGAACTTGCACATACAATCTCAGAGCATTTGTCCATAATGTTTGAGAACTCCTGGAGTGAAGGAGGGCAGAGGTTGTTTGCATTTTCAAAGTGGGAAAAAGGAATCAAACAACTACCACCAAGAAAGATGTAATCACAGACCCTCTATATATAGTCTTTGGTAATTCATGGAAAAGTCCTGGTCTATTGAAGAGTAAAGGTTTTCCCCATCTTCTAAAATGGAGAAAAGAGGATCTGAGCAATTACCATCAGTGTGAATACCAGAACAGGTTCTGGAACAGGTCATGAAATAATTAGTTCATGAAATTTAGGAAAAAATGCTCACCAAGATCCTGCATCAGGCACATAGCCATGATATTGCAGCAATCCTTCTCTTGATCCAACCTGTAAAACACATCTTAAAATACAGTCAGCCACACTGAGGTCATGGTGCTGTCAAATGGGGGGCTAAAGAATGACACTTGCAGCCCCTTTCCACCAGCAAGGGAGAAAGTGGCAGAGGGGGCCGGATGCATCATCCTTCAGCACCCTCTTCACAAGCATTGCAGAACTCTGCCCCATGGTGCAGCTGCATGGACTTTTGGGGGCATTTACAATTGTGGCAATGATACCATGATTATAAACATGATACCAACAATTATGAGGTGTTTGTTGCTGCTGCTACTGCTGTTGTTGTGTGCCTTTAAGTCATTTCTGAGTTACGGCGACCCTAACGAGAACCTATGGTGGAGTTTTCTGGGACTGAGAGTACGTGACATGCCCAAGTTCACCCAGTGAGTTTCCATCACAGAGTGGGGAATTGAACGAAGATCTCCAGGATTGTAGCCCAGTGCTCAAACCGTTACACAACACTGGCTACACCTAACTTAAGTCATCATAACTAACAGGATTCCATTCTCTGTAATTACTAAAAGCTGTCATGGGATTCACAAAAGCAAGACATGCATGACTAATCTTACCTCTTTTTTAAAAATAGAATTAGAAACTTGGTAGAGCAGGAAATGCTATGGATGCTGTGTATCTTTCAGTAAAGCTTTTGACAAGATCTCTGAGATACTCTGCAGACAGCTAGTAAAATGTGGATTAGATGCTGCTACTGTAAAGTGGATTTATAGCTGTTTCATGGATTGAACCCAATAGTGCTCACCAGTTGTTCCTCATCATCCTGGAAAGAAGTGACAACTAAGGTGCCACAGACTGCTATCTTCAATATCTTTCCCAGTGACCTGAGTGAAAAAACACAAGGTATGCTCATCAAATTTGCAGATGACTTTGGCAGCACAGCTAATACTTTAGAAGACAAAAAAAGCAGATTTCAAGATGACTTCAGAAAACTGGGAAACAGGGCCAAAACTAGCAGTGTGAATTTTGGCGATGTGATATAGTGGCAGGAAAATGCTGATTTAATTCTAGGTTATTAATGCATATCATATCATGCCAAGAGCATGGCAAGTAGTATTATACTAGTCTGCTCTGTGTTAGCCAAAATTTACCTGAAGTACCGTGTCTAGTTTTGAGTACATTAACATAAGAAGGATGTTGACAAGCTGAAACATGTACAGAAGAATGAAATCAGGATGGCAAAGGGTCTGAAAACCAAGTTTGATGATGAACAGTATAGGAAGATGGGTATGTTTATTCTGAAGAAGAGAAGATTAGGATGTGATGTAATAGCCAGCCTCAATTTTCTAAAGAGTTATCACATGAAAGATGGAGGAAGCTTGTTGTTCAAAATATATGACCCTAGCTAATGGATTGAAATTATAAGAAAGGAGAATCCGACTAAACTGTGGTAAGAACATTCATAATGGCTGTTCAATGGTGGAATGTACTGCAGTAGAAAATCGTGGGTGGCCTGTCCCTCTCTGGAGGATTTTGAACAGAAGTCGGGCGCCCATCAGGGATACTTTCTCAGTAGATCTGTGTGCATGGACAAGAGAATAACATTGGGCAGCACCTGGGGAATCTTCAAAATCAAGAATTTTGAGATTTTCTATGTATGCAATGATAACAAATAGGTAATTGTGGTCCTTTATAAGCTCTGAATATTATTATTTGCCAGTGTACTCAGCTATAGAAAGGTAAAGTGATGCACTTGTCATTCTTCAGTTTTCCTCTTTGTACTTAGACTCGCCACTTAGACATCTCAAGAGTCTCATGATAAAACAAGAAAATGTGTGGTTTTATTTATTTTTATTTTAAAGTGTTGCTTTCTTTAGTGCTGCAGTTCCTTTCTTCTTGTTTTATTTGAAAAGGCCACTGGAAATCTTGACATTTGCTAAAAAGAGATTTTCCTTTGGCTGATTCATGCAACTCATCCCTCTTATTACTCTCTGGCCCTTTTACAGCAGTACTCCATGTAGTTCTCTTCTCTATAACACTGAACCTGAAATAATAGTTACTGAGCTTGGGAGCTGTGTCATGCAAAACAGATTTTCTACTAGTGAGCTGTGGTGTCCACATTTCTCTTCCTTTTTAAAACTCTACTATTGCCCTATTTTCTGGCTGCTGATGCTATCCCCATGAACCCAGTTCTGTATTTCAGAAACTTGTGTTACAAAAACTATACAGTAGCCTTAGTTGATTTAAATGCTATTTTTGTTTATTTTGGAAGTCAACTGAATCACACAATAGTCTGTGTGCAAAAGAAGAATGAAAGAAATAATTTAAATGAACTGCTGAACTTTTCATCTACAGTGAAATTCACAGTAAACACTTGTCCTTACTATTCTATTTTGTTTATTCCCTCCTGGATTGTAAACCTAATTATTGACACCTTTGCCCAGATAACAGAACATTTCATTAAGACCTAAGGCTAGTTTAAATAAAGACTTTTAGGAAACTTCTCTGCTGCCCTGGGAAATGAATTCTAAACTCTCACTCTTGATTATACACTGTCCTTATATAAGCTGCTTTCAGAAGAGTAAAGTAAATTATTTTTCAACTCTAAAATGATTAAATAACATACTCTAAAATATTAAATAACTTGTAAAATTAACTTTACTTGTTCCTAAATTAAAGCAACAATCAATTAATTTTTCTAGTTAATAATATTTTTTCCACTTGAAAGAGCTTCCCTATTACCTGTGAATATTTTTAAAGGAATTCCATGTGGTTTGTGGTTAATTATGAGAACCACTTCTTAGCATCATAATCAGCATGGCTGTGCCATGCTCTATTAATGAGGCTACTTCCTCTGCAAAATCAATATCTGTAATACAGATATGAAAAAGCACATGAAATGTCATCCAAAGATAATCATAGCTTACTGAACCATGTCTGAGTTGCATTATTTGCGATATCACAGGTGTATACTTATCTTATTGTAATTACCCTTTTATACTTCAATATTTAAGCAGGACTGCCAAATAATCTTGAAGCAAAATGAAATATTCGTTTCATTGCATATAGGAATTACGTGGTGAAATTTTGGGGAAAAGTATATCCATTTCAGTCTGTCTGCAGGCCTAGTTATGGACAGAGACCACTTGGTCGCCCTGGTGGCAATCTGTTCCAGAACTTGGATAGGCAGAATGTGTTGCTGTTGGTTCTCTCAGTGGCATTCAACATCAATGACCATGTTATTTTTTTGGATCACAAGTCTGGAGCGGGATGTGGAAGCACTGTTTTATAGCAGCTCACTCTTCCTGGAGAGATAAGCTCAGGAACTCATGGTGGGCCCCTTCTTTTTGATACTGTAGGTCTTAGTATGTCCTATTGCAATGGCTTGTGTCTTGTTTCTCATTCTATTTAACTTCCACATGAAACTGCTAGGAGAAGTTACTCAATATTTGGGGATTAGGTGGCATCAGTATGGTGATGATAACCAACTCTAGCTCTCCTTTCCACCTATAGCCAAGCAAGATGTTTTGGTTCTTAAACAATGTTTCATACCGATAAAGGGTAGAATGAGGGTAGAATGATTTAATCCAGATAAGGCAGGAATGTTTCTGGTCATTTGAAAAGCCAGTCTGGGAATTAGGATCTGTCCTATGCTGGATTGAGTTACATTCCCTTTAAAGACTCAGATTCACAGTTTGTGTATGCTTCTGAATTGTCCTGAACTTCAGTGCCAGAATTTTGGCACTGACCGTGAGCGTGTTTGCACTGCTAAGGCTAGTGTGCCCACTGTACCCATTCTTGAGTGTGACCACAGTGGTACATGCCATAGTTTATATTCCACTTGTAAGGATTCATAAACTTGGCTTGGTCTAGAATGGGTGTGACCAGACTCTTGACAACAGCCTGTACAGGAAGCATGTGACAGGTTCACAGTCTGTTTCCGGGCATGTTTTATTTCTTATTATGGCCTATAAAGCCATATACAATTTTTCTCTTTAAATGCCTGCCTGGGTTTTAGGATCCTTAGGAGACAGCCTTCTGTCAACCTGCCAACTTTTGTGGCATGTTTGGTGTGAGTCACTAAATCCTAAATCCTACTTACGTTTTTCAGAATCACTATGAATTTTGCCTTTTGCAGTGTTATGTGACTCATAAAGTTGGAAGGGACCACAAGGGCCATCTAGTCCAATCTTCTACCATGCAGGAATGCACAACTGAAGCAAGCCTGAGAGATTTTTTCCTTCTGTTTGCATGTTAGTGTTTGCACTATTACCTTTTCTGTGTTCCAGTCTCAGTAATTTAGATCCAATCCTGTCTGCTTCTAATACAGAGGTAGTGTACTCATTTTGAATCAAATCCATTATTTCTTTTCATAGAAGTGAGTATTTTATAAGCGCAATCACATTGAACACAAAGAACACAATGGCCTTTTAAATCAAGTATCTCTGAACATAGGAATAGTCCGCTTAGTGTGTCTTACTCTGTGGCTTGTCACTGTTGCAACTCTGGGATTTAACCCAGTCCTAACTGAAGAATGACACTGCTGTGCAATCAGTATGTTAGAGCTTTCTGCCCCCTAAAACCCTGCAGCTCAATGCTTTGTAAAAATCTTATTCTTAAATATACTTCTTCAACAGCTGCCCATAGGCAGTATCCCAGCAGTGCCTAATAGGCTACCTGTTATAGTAAAAATAGCTCTTCTAGCTGATATAGCAAGGTTAGCCAAGTCTCTCACAGAGGGAAGTGCACATATCTGTGTGACTGCATGCATGCATTGTCTCCCTGTTGAACATAACAGCAGCAGAAGAATGTTAGGCAGTCATTAGTCCTTGACAGCTTTATGGAGGAAAAGAAGCAACCATATTACATTTATCCTTCTTGAGATGTTTCAGGAAGCATTGTTTTCATTCATAAGGTCATTTTGATCTGCCCATTGTACCTGGCAAAGCACACTGACACTGAAGTCCTTCTGATAAATACACAGAACTGTGTTACTCCTGTTGATACTGCTTCATGTAGTCTGGCCTTCTAGGAAAAGACTGAATTTTAAGACAACATTACTTGTCAGTTTCTGATTCAAAAAGTCTTCATTTTACAGCATCACGTTGATAGATTTAGTTCATGCAATGAAGGTTAGCAACTGTTTTGAAAATCTCTTAAATAAAATTGAGTGTCATTCTAAGTCAAAGTAGAGTACTGAATTGTTGATATTATGAGGTTAGATAATTTAATTTGTCTTAAATGTCCTCAGTGTCTTCATCTGACAGAATCCTATTTCCAACTCTTTGGAGAATAATAAAATTGACAAGTCCACATCTCTGTTTCGTTTATTTTGGCAAGTAGCGAGGGTTGAATATTCATCTTCATAGTTTTCTCTATCATATACCCATCTTTGTGGCTGTAATTTATTTATTTATTGCACCCTAAGCAGATGGGAGTTTAAGATTTTAACAGCTCTAGTATATTGAAAGGGGAGGAATACAAATCCTCTTTTTTCCCTTGTCGGGCAAAGAGACATAAAATAGAAAATGTCATTCGAAATGTGTGAAGGTGGGGTGGGAGAAGATGGATCATATATTGGGCCTGTCAGACATGACAGGCACTCTTTAAGCTGAGGAATGAGTACATATAAAATCTGTCTCTCTCTTTTTTTGCTGTTCTTGATTTATTGTGAACAATTTTAATTACTCTGAAGTATTGTGTATCTCTGCATGTCTGTATTCATGTTCCAGCTGTTGGAACAAATATGATGTTGTTGTTGTTGTTGATGATGATGATGATGATGATAAATTGCACAATATGTTTCTATGTTTTTAAAAAAATCAACTGCGGTAATTGTTATTATCAATTATTGTTATTAGCAATTATTAATTCTTATTAGCATTTTACTAATGTTACACTATAGCATCATACTTTCTGATTTTTGTTGCAGATCATTACATTAAATAACCTTAAAATATTAGTATCCTAATTGATTGTCTTTCACTCTAAGAAAAAATGCTTTCTATTGCATGCTTTTTTCTGAGACTTTTCAGTGCCTTATCACCTTATACATAACAAAGAGTACAGTTCGTATCTTCTATGTTTGACACTCCCCCCCAAAAAAAAACCTTGAAAAGCTGCAGTGTAGAGTTGCAACTATGGTGGGGGTTTTATGCTGGGATCCAGGGTAATGAGGGACAATAGAAACTGTTTGCATTAAATGTGTAAGGCAGTGTTTCCCAAATTCTGGTCTTCCAGGTGGTTTGGACTTCAGCTTCTAGAATCCTTGATCATTAGACAAGGCAGCTGGGCTTCTGGGAGTTGAAGTCCAAAACGCATGAGACATCACTGGTGTAAGGGATATCTTATTGTCTTACCAGTTACACTCAGAGACTGTAAAAGGCTGTTAATACATATAATACATATAATATGATATAATATGCTGTTCCCAACTTGTTTTCTTGCTTCTTCTTTTACATGAAGCAGCTAATGATAGTTAAGCAACACTGTGGGCTTGTCAAATACATTGATAGAACAATGGCAAATTTATCCACATATGCATAGAGAAAGCAACTTCCTGAGTGGCTCTGAGCCAGTCCCCTTGCTTAGGAATTGAGGCAGCTGGCTGGAACCAAACTGCAACTGGGAGATGGGGATTGGGCACATGTTCTTTTCGAAGAGAGGCAACCTGCACCTCATAAAACTAGGAACTCCCTGGTTGTGGCAGGTCTATCTTTAGTAAGATCATCTTCTCCAACTCTCCTTCACTGTCGGGGCTTGACCACCATTGCCTTACGAGGAACTGATCAAGGTACACACCTTCACATACTTGTCAGTCAGTGCTGGATCAAGGCTCTTTTTGCACTAACCTCAGGAAACATAATGTAGGTGCTAAGGTTACTGTGCATTCCACTTTTATCATCTGTGTACTCATGAGAAAGTTAGATTGTCTCTTTCATTAAGAGAGAAGATTTCAACAGTGCCCCCCTTTTTTATTCCAGGCTACAAATTCATCTTTACTGCACTTTGCCAAGTCAAGTAAAAATCAAAACATACTGCATAGTGATAGAAATTTCATCTCTGATCTGGCTTAACACTTGCATAACTGTATTCATATCAAGCTGAATAAGAGAGTAGGAATGTATAATATAGGGATAAGGTAGGGTGTTCCCAAAAACTGCAATTATCCACTCTTAAAATTTATTTAGTTGGTAACAAAACAAGGTTTTTTGCTATAATCACTGTACTTTAGTCAATTTTATAAGAAGACTAATCAGAGAAAATAGGTATAGGAAGCCTGGAAAAACTGGATTTGCAATCTGTTCAAACTGCAGTCTGTTCAGACTTTTTAAGCTCTGGGCTTAAAGTTCAGGTTCAGTGATGAATAATAGATCCCCTATTCCAGAAACAAAGCTTAATTCCAGAATCAAAAAGTGGCTAACCCATGTTTTGTGAAAATGAAAGAAATTGTTATTCCTCTTCTTCACATCTATTCATGCCAGTGAGAGATACACACAACTGTCTGATCCAGAAATTTTTATAAGCTTACTGGTAGAAATACTTCTGTACCTCCATCTGATTATTTCTAAAAATGGCCATTTTTATCTGATCTATAAAAGTATGTGAACAAACATGGCTGTTCCACAACAAACATCTAGTGTTAAAATATCATGAGACTCAGGTTAAAACAAAACCAGATCTGGAGATCTGTGACTAAATCTCCCAGCTTTCTTAATTTCTCTCTTTCTCTCTCCCTCCCCCCTCCTTTCTTTCTTTCATTCAGTTAGCCAAAATAAGATGAACTGGATCTGGGCTAAAACTTTGAGAAAGAGCAGAGCGAACACTGGTTAAGGCCACATAACTAAAAGCTGTATACATCTACCTATCTGTCTGTATATAATACTAGAGAGACATTTTCCAGGGTGATAGCATTTTCAATTTTAGGGCTATGTTTGTCGTTGACATTACATACATAACCCTAAATAAAGATCTTGCAATACAAATGCTCTTGCTACTTTTACTTTTGCTGTTGGGACAAGATATCCTGTTTTGTGGTAGGCATACATATGCACTTTTTTCAGATTTGTGTGGACATGGTAGAATCAGTAAAATATGTGGGTGGGAGCCACTTTTCTTTCTAATACATCTTAGCAGGCTGTGCTGCTGCATTTTGGGGTGAAAATTAGAGCCTTTTGAAGGGGGAGTGTTTGGTGGGATTAAAGTGCTTTAAAGAGATCCACCATTTAGCAGTAGTTTTTGACTTTTTCTTAACATCTCATTGCCTGAAAAGTTTTTTCTAAGCATCTCGTTTCCTGAGGCGAAGATGGGTGTCTGTTGACTTGGGTGTCACATTGGTTTGATGCAATACTTGAGGTTCACAAGTTGCATATTCCTCAGCCAAACATAGTTTGTGATTTGGGTTCATTGTTGATCAAGCAATTTTATATTCTGCTGTTCATTTAGAGCTAACTCCTCTTTTCTTTCAAAGAATCTTATGCAGAGATAGTAAAAATTCAGGATAACTCAGGTATTTGGTAAATTAGATATGCAAGATTCATTTGTGACTGAAAATCTTTCCGTGTTATTGTATTATGAAAGTATTTGACTAGCGTCTGAACAGATATTACAGCTGGTTGAATACTATATAAATATATAGTATATAAATGTGTACAGAGATAAATGTTTGATATATCTGCACATACTATAAGGCTACTGAGAATCTGCTTACTGACTGAAATTATTCTTCATTTCTTTGTTATGTCAGGCTCCAACTAAAGATTTTTAGTCTGGGGTTAGTGAGGGAATAGCTTGCACTCTGAGCTTAGAAATGTATACTCATTAAAGAAATATTAGATGCAAAAATATGTCAAAAGGTAAGTGTTTCTGCTTTCTTACTTCAAAAATTTCTTATGGATCATTTCTTGTACATACTTGTTCTAAGAGAGTCATCCTAAATAAATGTCCCTCCCCCACCTTATTTCAGCATCAATGTCATAGTTAAAGTGATCCGTAATTTTATCCTGAATTAAGAAGATTTTATACTTCTTTTGACAAAAATTCTCTTTCCCACACTAACCTTAACACTAAGCAGCGTTTTGAACAGGTTTCTAATCTCTAGCCTCTCTTTCCTCAGGAGGCAAATTCTAGATCAGACTACAGTGCTGCTACTTCTGACACAACCTCCACACATACACACGAATGCAAGGACTCACAAAGTGTGACATCCCATTATAGTCAATGGATGTAAGGGGCACACACCCACATTGCCACAGGCACATACATGTTGTGTCAATTGACTACAGTGGGGTGCAACACTTGTGTTTTTTTTCTTACACAGTAGTTCCTGAAATGAAACCCCCACGTATATGGTGGTTGCACTGTATGATTTTGCATACAGCTAGGCTGTATTTAATGGAATAGTGTACAGATATTGTATTACTTAGGCCTAAATTGCATGGTTAATGTTCCTTGTACCACCAGTTAGTTTTGGAATACACAGTCTACTCTCCTCATTTGTTTGTTTCTCTTTCGCAGATTAGATTATTTGCAAATTTGTAGCTGCTGCTTGCCAACTTGTCCTCCTTGCCCCGTGTTTTTTCTCTTTCTCTCTCCTGTCCTACCAACAGTGCCAGACCATCACCGATCTTTTTCCCACATTGCCACCACTCCAACTGAGCCAGATTTTAAACCCCTTTCCAGCACATCAACCTCCTCCCCCACTCATCTTCCTCCCGCTCCTCAGTCCTCCCAATCCTCCTCTCAGTCTCCTGGAGCCTTTGAGGAAGAGGAGTGGGCCAAAGAAATCTATGGGCTAGAACAGTGGTTCTCAACCTGTGGGTCCCCAGATGTTCATGGACTTCAGCTCCCAGAAGCCCTGAGCATTGACCATAGTGGCTGAGGCTTCTGGGAGCTGAAGTCCATGAACATCTGGGGACCCACAGGTTGAGAACCACTGGGCTAGAAGAAGTTTGAAATCTTGCTGAGGGGAGAGGAGCATATAGCCGGCCCTCCACTTTCACTAGGGTTAAGGGTGCAAGATGGGCTGGGAGAGGTTTGAAATCTGAGTGAAGCAAAAGAGAGTGTAAGAGGACAGGGAAAAGAGGACTCAGGCAAAGGAGCTAATGGACTGAAAGAGGTTTAAAATCTTGCTGAGGCAAAAAGAGATTAAAAGAAGCTTGGATGGAAGGCAAGTGGGTTAGAGGAGTGGATGAGCTGGAAGGAGTTTAACTTCTGGCTGAAGCTTGGTGGCGATACATTGGGAAATGAAGTAAGTGTCTGGAGCTTTTGGCAGGACAGAATGCAAGAGAAGAGGAGAGGGAGCAGAAAGATTGTGTTGAGGAGCAGGATCTTCTGGAAGGGGCTTGAAAATCTGGCTGAGGTATCATGGTGGCAAAGGGAAAATGGAATGGGTGGAAAGAATCTGTAGTATTCATCATTCTGGGGGGGGGGGCGTTTAGAATATTCATGGTTTTCCCACTTTCGTGAGGGTTCTGTACCGCTAACACCTGCAAAGATGGAGGACCCACTGTGTATTTATTATAGGTCTCATTATTAAATCAAAACCATTAAATAAGAAAATACTCTTCTAGGTTATAGAGTGCCTTCACTGAAAAAATAATCATATGCAAACTCAAGCAATTTATTACAAGCACTGGAGTTCCCTGATTACAATGGCTTCCTCATTCATTTCAACTAAATAAGTAAATCTGTGCACATATTCATTATGTCATTCTGAATGAAGTTCATTCCCTTAGTTGAAATGATTCAGGTTCCTTAAAAGATTGAGATAACTATGTGCTCATCACTACAGAAAGAGATCCGCAGCCCAAATCAGTTAAATGTAAGCCTTTGTATTTGAAACCATTCTTAGGCATAGATTTTCTGTTAGTCCTACCTGGAATAGACCCATTGAATCCATTATATTTATGTATGTATTGATTCATCATTGAATAATTGATTGAATGAGTCTACACTAGTTTGGACTACTAACCGAAGGATATCAGTCTTTGAGGGTCATACCTGTGTCTACTCTGAAACAAATGCTATTAGATCCAATAGGACTTATTTCTGAGTATGTATGGAATTTTAGGCTCAAACCGCAAATGGAGTCATATTACTGAGATGTACAAGCCATTGATCTCAGTGAGACTTACTTCCACGTAAGCGTGTGTAAGATTGTTCTCATGTTTGTCTTTCTAGGTTTGGTTTTTTAATATTTCAAAATCAGATGCATTAAGTTTCAGAGTTATATTTCTCATATTCACCTGTATCATTGGAAATAATAACTTAGTAGATGAATATATAATTGCAGGATTTCAAAGTATGTATTTGGGTCTTTAAAGAAGAGAATAAAGCTTTGGATAGCAACTCTGCAATTTTGAAGAAATGAGGAATGCCATTTGTTTTTATTAAGCTGGGATTTGAACATTTGAAAAAGCATTGAGGGAGGCGTAGCTTTTGAAATTGAGGCAATGTTTCTCACTTGCATGTGAAAAATATTATTTTTGGAATGCTTTAATTCCTTATAAATAAACAGAGGAATCTGTGCCTGTAGGAAATATGTTTACTTTGTGGGTTCTGTTTTGTGTGTGTGTGTGTGTGTGTGTGCGTGCACGCGCGCGCTGTTCTGTTTTTCAGTTTTTGAGAGGTTTCTTAGTAACTATAGCACTAGCCTAGGAATACCAAATGAGAGATAACGCCTCATGATAAAATGTAAATATATTGTTTAAACAATGTTAGTGTGATTAAGCCTCCTCAGTTCTGATAATATTAAAAGAATGGGTGGATTTATCCTAATATTTAGCTGACATTATGATGAATTATTTTGTAGAAAATAACTTAGCAAAAAGTGGTAATCTTCAATATTTGAAAATTCATAATGCCCAGAAAACACATTTAAAGTATAGTTGATAAAAGGTAATTGAATTAGAAGAAAAACATTGTAATAATTTTCCTTTTGACTTGAATTATTTATAACATGCTTGTCTTCTACTTCTTTTTTCTTTATGCTTGTTTTACAACATTCTTATCCTGTGGCCTGGTGCTGTGAATGCTTGCAGTTTACTTTCACCTCATAGAATCAATAATGGTCTTACCCTATTTGCTGGCATACAAGACTCACTTTTTTCCCTGAAAAATACTGTTTGAAAATGAGGTGCATCTTATATGCCGGTGCATCTTACACACCAGCAAATATGGTAATACAGTAAAAGAAAGCATATGTTCTTGTCTCAACTGAGTCACCTGCTACAGGGAAGCAAATCTACCTGAGAAATTTTTCTGATCTTACTGAAATTCCGTATTTCTCTAAACCTTCCTAGCTTTTGTTTTACCTTGGCAAGATCCCAAATTACTCGTAACTTTTTTTTCTTATTTATTTCACTTCAAAAAGTTTGGATCTTATTAAATAATAAAAAATGTAATGGTTTATGTTTGTGGTTTTTGGTGGTAATGCTGCTGCTTTGATTAATGTCTTTAAGCTGCTTCTTGTTTCAAGAGTGGCACATTATTAATGTGCTATTTTGGGGTTACTTTTTTAAAAAAAATACACTTAAAACATGAAAATGGCCAAGATTTCCCCCAGCAACATTTTGCCTGTTACACTAAAAAAGAATGTCATTGCTAGTTGTACTTTCTTTCAAAAACAGGCCATTGCCATACCTTCATGCTTCCCAAAATATACAGGTAATGGTATGTGTTGTTGTGTGCCTTCAAGTTGTTTTTGACATATGGCAACCCAAAGGTGACCCTATCATGAGCCTTCCTGAAGCTGAGAACGTGTGATGCATCCAGGGTCATCTAGTGGGTTTCCATGGATGAGCAGGGAATCAAACCCTGGTCTCCAGAGTCATAGTCCAACACTCAAATCACTACACCACATTGGCTTTCAATAGGACTTGCTACTTGTTATTTTCAAGTTCTTGTTTGACTTGGAAAAATTCAGTGGCAGGTAACTGATTAGAAAATTCATCAATCTATGCAGTGTTTCCTTTATTTGCATTGAATTTCCTCCAAGTATGTGTGTGTGTGTATGTGTGTGTGTAGAGAGGGAGAGGGAGGCAGTTTCCCAAATTAGGATTTAATTTTGGCTACTGTCAGAGATTTCCTGCCTAGTTAACTTTGGTGCCCCAGACTTCTAATTCAGTAAATGCTCAATGTCACTGTAGCATCATTGGACTGTTAGATAAGACATGGTCATGGTTAATTTCCTTAAAAGAACACAATAACTTGATACACAGTATATTTGTTTGAAGATAAAGGTCCAGCTACTAATTTAAATAGATTCTTATCATTTTTATAGCCTTTTAATTTTAATAGATATTTTAATAGATATTTTAATAGATATATTAATAGATGTAATAGATGTATTACCATCAGTTAAAAAAGCACTGTTCATATGTTGATTTTGAAAGTTATCATGGAGTTAAATATATGTATCCACTGCTTCTGAATTTTATATATTTCTTTGTCTCATAAGCACATCAGTGTACTTCCATATTACTATCTGTTTTTTAAATATGCCCATTTGTGGGATTTCCTGCTGGATATGCAAAAATTAAACTGCTAATATTGTCAAAATTTTAGGGATAATCAGGCTATTGTAGTGTATTCTGTGTTTGTAGTAAAATGACCCCCCCACACAAAAAAAATCAATTCATTCTGTTACTACAGTCAGTCCTCCACATTTATGGTTTTCACTTTCACAGATTTGATTATTTGCAAGTTCTGTCAATCCCTGCCCCCCCCCGAGCTTCTTTTCCAAGGGAACTTCCCCTCTCAGCAACTACAATCAGGCCACACAGCCCTGTAGAAACCCATGGTGGCTCCTCCTCCTCCTCCAAATGCTGCCTGGCCAGGCTTGCTGCCTGATTTCTCAGAACCATAGACCCTCTTGTAACATCTCCCACATCCAAGGAAGGAAGTGAGTGAAAGAGAGGAAGTATGGGGCCACAATGCCAACTCTCTTCACTTTCCTCTGCTTTCCCTGACCTGGTTTGGACCCTGGGTACCCATTCTCTCCACCATGCCTTTTCAAAAGTCAATATTCACAAATTTTCCAATTTGCAAAGGTCCTACACCCCTAACCCTACTGAATGTAGAGGGCCAACTATATAGTCTGATGACTCCTTGTTGCAAAACTAAGCATCTTATTGATAGCAGCTGCTATCGTCACTGTATATAATTCTCTGTTCAAATCTCAAATTTCTCCCTTACCTGTGCTTTCAAAAAAGTAACACATATAGAATTGCTTCTTAGGCTTCCAGAAACTGAATAGTATCAGTGAATTCGGAGAACTTTGCCGTCAATTTTATAATAGCATAAATCCTCATATAAATCTTAGAACTTTCTTTCTACAGTTTTGTGCAATTCCAATATCTCATTATCAATTTGTTAATAAGAGGTGTTACTTGCTGTCACAGTTCTCAGTGAATATTTTAGGAGATATGCTTAAACAATGATACTTAGTAAGCAGTGTACTGACTGTAGGCATAGTTAGTAAAATTCAAATTGCTACATTTTGCTTTCTGGCAGATAAGTTTCCTTTAGTTGTTCACTAACAGTAAATACAGTCTTCTTGCTTGTATGTTGCAAAATATTTTTGAACCATATGCATTTTTGTATTTTCACTGATTCTTGAGTTTTAATGTTAAAAGTGCTGTATAAGTATCATTTCATAGATTTCTGACTAGGTAACTTGAAGTGGTTTGAATGAGGTACCTGGTTTTTAAATGAAAACTATAGTTGAAGTTTCCAGTATTCTCCATGTTTATGATATTCATTAGAACTGCATCCCAGATGATTATCTTGACAGTGTATGCTTTCGCTTTAGCAAGACTTTAAAGTATTTGGGTCACTGTGCAATGAAATACTTTTAGGCCGAACACATCCCATAAGACTCTCTACGCAAGAAGTGGTATCAAGCTAGCAAGTGAGAATGTAAAGCTTGGAGTGTTCTTGTTTAAATGGACTTGCAAAACCTGATGATGAATCTTTCTTGCTTAAGAACCTCAGCTACAAATCCATCAGTTTATGTTGAAATAAATGCATTGAGGATGTTAGGGTTATTTTTAACATCTGTAATGCGACTGCTAAGGGTACATCACATTTATTTTCAAGATACAAAATAGGGTTCCTGTTTTTGCTGTTGATCAGTACAAAAATGCAAGTTTTGGAGAAAGCTGTTCACACAACTTGTTATATAGACGTACATATAAATGGAGATGTCCATTCCTATTAAAAGATCGTATATTATAATCTGAATGTTCCTGTGTGGTTTTGATTTATGGGAGTTTTTAAATTTCTGTTTATTTGGGGCTAGAAAAGAAAAGCCTCTTTGCTTATTTTGTAATATGTACTGCCTTGCAAGAATTTCACAGTGCTCTCATTGTTACATATATAGGTAGCATGAAAGTATACAAACAGGCAGAGCATCTCTAGATTGATAGTGATAATGTTGACTGCATTCCTTCCCATAGGATTTTCATCCCAGTTCACATTCTGCCACAATTAGTTTTCTGTAATCTGGCTCGATTTAGATGAAGTAGCACCCATTTGCCTTAGCAATAGAGATGTCTCCTTCTCCTTCCAAAGAAACAATTTCAAATCTTATTTACGGAGTGATGTGGAAAAAAATCACTGAAAAGAGGGGGCACATTCTTTTTAGGGGAGTCTTCTTAAAATGTGCTGGCTATTCACTTTGTATATTATAGTGTGTTAGACAAGATGAAAGCACTTTAGTTTTTAAGCTTCTTAGAACTAAAGTAGCCTGTTCTTTCTATAATTTCTTGCCAGGTTCTATAAGGGAAATACAGTTCCCTTCTGTTCAGAGTGCCATAGTAAAATACTTAAAGCTTAAGTAATTTATCCGCTCTGCCACTGTGCTGCTGCCACTGTGGAGAAATTTAGAAGATATATATTCATGAACAGGCAGTGTATAAGGTTGTAGGTAGCTGCGGGCATTGTTAATTAGCACAGCAGGGTGGGATCCTAGAGCTCAAGACTCACAATTTTGTTCCTGCTTGAGGGGTTTTTTTTCTTAAAGTGTTAGTGGTAAAAGTATTGTAAAACTTCTTACTAGGTATATAGAACTGATGAGAATGAGCTTTAACTCAGTGGATGAGCACAGGCATTGATTGCCAGAGTTCCAGATTTAACTGCTATTTTTCAGACAGGGCTGGAGCACTTTCCTGTCTGAAACCCCCAAGAAGCCCCTTCAGCCAGGCAGTGTAAATACACATTCCCAACCTGGTGCCCTTCTGTCCTTATAGATGCAATGCTGAGCTAAACAGATCAGTGGAGTGGTGTTATAAAGCACCTTCTGTTCTTCTTTTTAACCACACACACCTACACACTCACAGGCACTCCAGATGGGCTTGACATAATATTTGATATTACTGTTGATTCTTCTGTCCTCCTGGTCCTTGCTTTATCTTCTAAATTTATGTTTTCTGGGAGTTAGATAATAGTGGGATTGTTTTGTCAAATTTCCCTAGCCTCTGCTATTTCACTGCTAAGAGAGATTGTGGGATTTTTCTAAGAGTACATTAGATTTATTCTGTTATGATTTTCATCCACAAAAGCATTATTATACCTGATACTCAAATCCCAGATATTGTATGTTCAGGTTATTACTGAAAAATTTACCCTGTACTCACTGTAGGGAGTAGAAGTATTGTTATAATTTCTGAAACTGAGGTTCAAGCAGAAAATCTCAGTGCTAATACTGAATATTGTCTGAAGGCACCCAGTGTTGTCTATGCATTGCATAATTGATGACATTATATAGCGTCGCCATCTTATTGGCAAATGGTCCTCTCTTAGAAAACATTTTCACGTTTTTATGCATTTAGCAATGTCTAGGATTCTGTTATGTTGAAAACCATATTTTGAAGGGTTTTCAGTTTCCACAGTTCTCACTTTCTCTTTAACAGATTTGCTGCAATAGTTTTGTTTATGAAGTATTTGAGTAATTAAAAAATAATGTTTGGTTCTAAAGAAATGTTTATTTGCGGTTTAAAATTAAACTTCCTTTTTAATAAATGGCAGCGGGAATAATGCATCCATGCTGTTTACTCTTCTCGAATTAAATCAGTTTTTAGTATATGTAAGTCAAGTTTATAGTCTTTTTCTAAATCTTTTTTATGTAGGATAAGATTTTCTTCTACAATCACATGTATATTTCTGCTCAGTAGGTAAGAAAATGATTTATACTTTATTGTTTAGATGTGACATCTGTTCCATATTGCCTGAGACTTGTGGGAAGACCATTAAGGCCAATGCGTATGTAGCTATGGAGAAATGATGGCCGAGAAGTTGCCATAGTGTTCTAGATGAGGCCTGACCAGAGCACAGTAGAACAGTATTATTACTTTCTGTGATCAGGACATTACAGTTCTGTTGATGCAGCCCAGCACTGCATTAACTTCTTTTGCTGTTGTGTTACATGTTTACAGTCTGAATGTTTATCTGTTATGGAAATTTTCTTGTCGTCACTGTGGAGATCATCAGTTGACAGTTGCTCAGCTCCCATTTCCCCCCTTTTCAGAGGTGTGTACAGCATTCTTCTCTCTCCAGTCGGTAACACCTTACCTTCTCTCAAAGAGCTCTTCAGGATCATAGACAGAGGCTCTGATAGTGTAGTTACCAGTTCCTTTATTAACTTGGAGATAGTCCATCTGGACCTGGAAACTTGTTTTCGTTATTTCTACATGTTCCTATAGCACCTCTTTGTCTTTTTTGGCAGGAGTCCTCTCACTTGTATTAGTTATTTTATTTTCACTATGTTGAATACTGTCTGTCTTTGGAGAAGACTGGGGCAAAGTAGATATTGAGCACTTCTTCTTTTTATTATTGATTTCATTTCACCATCTTTTCCACACAGTAGACTTGTTACTTTCTTGTTCCTACCTTTGCTTGAAATTAGCCGGATGACCCCTTTTTGTTTATCACCTTTAACCTCTTTCGCATCTCTGACATCATTTTGAGCTTCAACTCTCCTGACCTTCTCCCTACCAATATTGGCTGCTCATTTGTAATCTTCTCTTAGTGATTTCTTCTTTTTTCTGGTTTTTTTTTTAAATAGCAATAGAATCTTAGCTCACTCAGAAGTTCTTTACGCAAACATCCTACCTCCTTTAAACACCTTCCACTTTTCTTTCTCAGTGGAATTGATTGTAATTATACCTTAAAGAACTCCCTCTCTGTCATGAACTGCCATCTCTTTGGGAATATTTCTGTGTAATTTTTTTTCTTTTTTCTTTTTTTACATGAGAATTGTGAGATTTGTACCAGAAATGCTGTTTCCATATAGCCAGGGGCAGGGTTGATGTGAGATTGCTATTACTTTACACACACAGACACACAAACACACAAAACAGCAATCATGAACAAAAAACTGTGTGACTTTTGCGGGGGTGTGTGTGCAAAGTTGCCATTTTCTGTGTAAAAACCGGTAATCTTGAATGAAAAAAGAAAGAAAGAAAAAAGAAAATGTGGCCTTTTTTTTTTGCGAGATTGCTTTATTTTATGCAAAAGGCAACAATGTTACTTCTAAAACTACTGCTTTTTGAGTAGGTTATGCTCTTCAATTACTACTTTACAACTATGAGTCATCCTTCCATGTTTCAGTAATGCTTGTTAAATCGTATTTGCCCATTTGTGTTAAGAGGTCACATTAATATTATTTCTGGTGTTCTGTGCATTTTTGTGGAGACATCTGAAACCATGGGCTGTTTCATCCATTAACTTCCTTATTGCTTTTCTCTGCCTGTTTAACTACTACCACCCGGGTTTACACTACATCATTGGCATGATTGGCCCTGGAATTTGGTGTTCCATGTCATCTAACACACTGTTTTTCTTCCCTATAGGATTAAGTTTAAAGCTCTCCACTTAAAGTTTACAATACTTCTAGCAAACACATTCTTACCAGCCACTGTTAAGTGCAACCCATCGCTTGGTAGAAGTACTGGCCATTGTCCAAGACTCCAAAATCTTCTGATAACATTTGCAAAATGAGTTGTTCATTCTTTTTATACCATGACCTTCAGCAGGAAGGATTCTTGACAAAATGTCTTCTCCAGGTTCCTTCAGCTTACTGGGTGAAGTTTAATAAATTGAAAGCAATGTCTAACAGTATCATTTGTTTCCATGTACATCAGCTGGAAGGGTTAGGTTCAGTGGGCTTGATGAGTCTTGACAGCCTCTCTGTTAGCATTGGATCCTTACACCAGAAAGATAACTCACTTTTCAAGACATATTGTCAGCTCTGCACACTGCTGCCTATGTCTTCCTTTTTAAGGAGTCACTTATAACCATCACAGGGCTACTCCTCTGGGTCCCTTTCTCTACAGAACTTCCAGGCCCATGTCTGGGCTCTCTCACTCGTGCTGGTCCTTTTCCTGTTGTCCAGAACCACTGTTCAAGGAGAGGTCTTAAAACTAATTGTTTAGCTTCAAAGACACAGCATAGGTAAAGATTATTTCTATTTGTGTGTGTCACATTCTTCCATGCATTTCTTTCCTGCATTTGGTAGTCTTCCTTGTTCCCAGAGATACTCCCTGCGTTGCTTTTCTGGGAGAGTCTTCTGTGCTCTGTCCAAAAACTCTTTATCTTCTCTGTTGAATCAAAATATCGTTAGTTGGTCCCCATGAAGTTATACCTATACTCTTCTAGCAGGGCAGCTAACTTGTTGTAGGTGCCTAGGGAAAGAAACATGACACAGATGTTGCTGGCTATGTCTTTTCATCCCTATATGTGCTGAGATAGCTGATCCTCTTCATCAGATGCCCCATCAAGTGCCTCATTTACTCTCTCGTTTCACAAGCTCTTATTCATGAATTACAGAGACTGTAACAACAGCTATATAGAGCATTGTACATACACTCACACACACAAGCTCACAAGCAAGGTTCCTGACAGCCCAGCCAAGCAAAGGTCATCAACTAGTGACTAGCTCCCCTACCAAAAAAGTCAATGACTCACTTTCTCTCAGAGGCAGCTAAAAGTAATTAATTTCAGGGTTTAATCCCACTTAATGAAGTAATAGAACAAGTGGTCTCTAATTTTAAGCAGGCGGGGGTCTTTGGTGAGTCTAGAAGCCAATTTTCTGTCCTTGATGCCCTGTAATCTCACATACATTGTAAACAATGCCAACAATTGGGAGTGGGGCTAGGGAATGACTTATACCAATCTCACTATTTATTAAGTTTAAGTTTATATGTTTTAATTATTTTAATTAATTTTATATGAGTTGAGTCCATTTGTGTATGTAATTTCTGTATCTGTATTTTTGTATTATGTATTATATGTTTATTGTTGATATGGTCATTTGACTAATCAATAAACGATGATGATGATGATGATGATGACAACGACTGAAAAGCAATTTCTGGTTTTGAGATATTTTTATTTATAAAATATTAGATAGGTGAAGAGACACTGTAACTAATCTGAATATAAATAAGTTGCTAGAAAAAGGGCAATATGGAAAAGTCTGAGTGTCAGTGGCCACAAAAACAGCCCCGGGGGGCCTCATGTCACACTTTGCTCACCTCCGTTTTAAGCATTCTGATATATAATATATATTCTTTAAATGCCAAACATATTTGAAATAGTAGCCTTTTTAAAGCTTCTGTGTATTGTTGTGCCTGATGGACAAGTGAGAATTGCTTTTTCTAGTCATCCAATAGGTATATAAGAACATAAGACCAGTATTCATCTAGTGTCCAGCATATTGGATGCCAGATGCATCAGCAAGCAGAGTATGAAAGCAAAAGCCGTTTTCCTTTTAATTACTTTCCAGAAATTGATGTTCCCGGGCATGCTTCCTCTCAACCTTAAAGACCTATGAAGCCATCATAGCCAGTTATCAGGTTTCATTACATATAAGCACAGTATCAAACAAACACATTGTCTCATTCCAGAAATAATACCAAACTTTTATTTTCCATGATAAGAATGAGCCTGTGGGTAACATCCCTCCCTCTCCTCAAGTATTTTCTGTATCTCCCACATCTTCTCCCTTGTAGCAAACCATAATTTGCTGTTATCAGAATAAGGAAAACAATCATCTTCTGAAATGTCTGTTCATTAATGATTATGAATCTGACCAATTCTGGGTTTTGGAAATCTAGTTTGATTGTACTAGTAATTTATAGCTTATAGCAGAAGACGAAGGAGAGAGAAGCCAGGAAAATTACCCAAGGCTTTATTCATGTTAACATCAAACTATTTTGTGAATTTGTATTATCGTTATGACTGTTGTACACTGTGCATATAAAACATAAAAGTAAATATAAACCACTTCTAAAGAAGAAAACTCACATATAGCACGGATGTTAAGTTGCTGTGATGTAGGATTTAACAAAATAGAAATGCTAATTTGCACAAAAATTACAATATGATCAACTAATAAATAATATCAACATCTCTGGTGTAATAAAGTTACTATTACTTTGGTAATAAAGTTACAAAAATTGTTTTGAATCCAGGACCACTACTATAGCCCAATTGTTCTTGCCTTTCTAGCCATAAACTATAAACTGAAAAGTTAACTGATTATGAAAATAAAAGGCTTTCAGATACATGTAGAGTGTTTAGAGGTTCAATAATTCCCGCTTGTGTACAGAGCCACATTCTTAAAGTTTTGCTAGAACTTTAGAATAAATACATTTGGTGTAAATAAATGGATTTATATTCTAAAAGTACAAGATGAAAGTATTTAGGACAGCTATATTTTATATTATGCTTGTCACAATCCCGTTAAAACTAAGAGAAAGAGAGAGAGGGGAAGAATAAAAATAAGAAACAGTAGGTGAAACTCTTTCATTTACAACGTAACATATCCTAGTTATGTATGGGCTTTCCTCTGATTTAACTCCAAGAGTACAAAATGTTTTTTGTTGACATTATGACAATCATCTTTTTATGCATTACCTGAAAATTGTCCATTTGTATCTGCTTCTTTTCAAAACCACAAATAGATTCTAAAGTGAAATTTGATCTGTTTTATGTGTTTGTCCCTTAAAATGTAAATTGCATACCATAACTGCATACAAAAATGGGGACACATTAAACTAATTTTTCCATCCAAGAGAAAATTGATTTGTTGCAGTTTTGGCCAGGAGATACTTGATTGCTATGAGAACTACGAATGGTCACATTTTGTGATCTGACCTTGGTAATAGCTTTCCTCTTGCTACCAGTGTGTGAATGCTATCACCAAAATACGGTTACAAATACAAGAGAGCAGTCTAAAATACAAGGAGAATTTTCTTACAGCTATTTGGAAAGCGTTTTTTTCTGCTTGAAAGTGCTTCCTCCCTACACACACACTTTCTGAGAAGGATACATCACTACAATTTTATATTCAAGCTTTTAGCAGAGTCCGTCAAAGTCTGTTATGATCTCCTGATAATGCACAACCACTGACTTGGTTTATCTAAAGCAGGCATTGTCTGACAGAGTTATAGCATGACTGTGGGCCATTTGATTGTTGTGGCTTGAAGGAATATTTTCTTTGTAGCAGCATCAGCAAGATCTGCCTTTGCACCTGAGCCATAGGAGGACACAGAATAATTGATGTGCTAAAAGAACTCATGGACAGAATTGTTCTATGAAAAGCATTTTTTCCATTTGCAATTACTATCTAATGTTGAAAATGTTGACGTATGAAGTGCTGCAAAGCACTACTGTTGTGCTGTGTAGGTAAAAAGTGGGAAGACATTGATAATATGTGCACAGAATGATTTTATTTTCCATTGTATGCTGCCTGAATTTTATGCATTACAGTAATTGTTACTGATACTTTTTGATAGTACAAGCATTAAAATAAATATGTTTATGAGATCAGCTAAAAGTAATCCTAGAATGCAAGATGTAGTTGGACAGAGAACCAACCTTCCATACCTCCCAAAACATGAAAAAAAGATGATGAAGAAACAAAAATACAGGAAACATTTTTATCTTTTTTAAACCCTATGTCTGCAAATAAGTAAACCTTATCTGAAATAAGTAAATCTTTGTGTATCACTACTTGATATTTGCTACTTAAAGAATTCAGATATTGTTACTTGCTGCTTGCTACTTAGATTGGCACAGAAATACTCAAAAACAGCTGTGAGGAAAGGAAAAAAGAAGATTGAAGTGAACAGTTCACATTTAGCAGAGGAAAAGGCAGGGGTTGTTATATGAAAGAAGTACAGGGAAATTTCAGAAAATGTTGGTTGGTCTAATTTTATTGTTTAAAGCTTGTGGGCGTACAATATCAGTCACACAACAATTGTCAATATGATGGAAGATTAACATACTCATTTTCAGAAATACAAATTGCCAAAAGTTAGAATTATTAAATGTCCATAATTACTTATGTTTTCAGACTGACTTGGCTGTCAACACTGATTCAGGTCAGAAGCATGTCCTGTAACTGTCTCACTGCTAGCGCTGATAAAACTGTTATATAGGTGTCAATCTTGTTTACATCAGATAGCAAACATCTAAGGTTGAAATCATCTGACTGACCTAACAAAAAATTGGAAAGAATAAATAAGGCGAGCCCTTTTAAAAAAAGAATAAAGAATCCAGGGCACAGTATTTTCATTCTGAGTTGCTTGTTATGCATAGAGATGGTCATGTATGGGCTAGTTTCAAAAAAATTAATGGTCAAATATCCTGAAGGCACTTTGCAGAATATAGAAGATACGCATACCAAATAATTCTAGAAAACAGTCCATCTGTTAGTAATTAGTGTGGAGTTATTAAAGCACAGGAAAAATAGTTGAAAAACAGTGAAAATTATGACGTCTCTGATTGTATGCTGTCTTATCGGGAGTAAATATCCTAAAATTCTTGTCAACTGATAGTTTCCAAGTGTGTAGGGCAGTGGATCTACTATGAGTTTTTGTCCAATTTTTACTCCTAAACCTTTTTATTCCTGCCTTGTGGAAATGTGATATGGGTTTTTTATTTAAGGCCGGATGTTCTAATTATTGGCAAGGAGATGTATTTGTTGGAGGTCAAACTCTGCCAAGAGTTTAACCTCCCTCCCTCAAAAAAATTTCACACTTGCCCTGCTGAGATTTAAAAGGGTATGTACAAGAAATGGATGAAGGGAGAAATCACCAAAGCACCAAAGAAAAATGCAAATCAATAGACAGTAGCAAGAAAGTCAGAACAAGGTTAGATTTGGTAAAGAGGTTAATAATAATAATAATAATAATAATAGTAGTAGTAGTAGTAGTGGTGGTGGTAGTAGTAATAGTAGTAATGGTAGTTTTTTGACTATTTAGGGAGCAAGAAAGGAAAAGTATGGAAATAGCTCCAGTGTGTGCAGAAAATGTCAATAGGGGACAGTTAGAAGGCAGAATTTTGCCTCAGTCTTCTCCTGAAAGGAAAACCTTTATTCACTTGCTGAAAATAGAACCAGTGATACAGTAAGCAACTGCAGTCCAGGATAGGTACAGATATTGTACAGGAAAACCTAGTTGCTCTAAATGAAATCAAATCTCAAGTTTTGATGAACACCAGAGAGCATCACTTACAGCCAGACATCGTGGGTGTGTGTCTATCAGGGGTTGGCATTTGTCAGTGATTGGGAGGCTACATTGGCTATACCTTCCAATTTTTTTAGGCCTAAAGTAGCCTCACAATCAAAAATATGGTGAATTTTTCCTTATTTCCTGGTGGGGATGGGGCTTTTTTTTTTTTTTTTTTTTAAAGAGCATCCCCAATTTAGTTGAGGGGACCTTGGTCCAGATGTGGTCATGGACTACAGTTTGCCCATCCCCAATCTAGGCAGTAGCCCTACTGACAAGGAGATAATCTCAGGTGAATGATTATAAGGTACTCTGTAATGTCTCCTGCATGTGGGTACTTGTCTTGGGCGTTATTACCTTTCTGTTAAATCAAACACCTGGTAATATCATTCCAAAAGGACATTGTTCTGCTATTGGTTCCTTTGTCTTAGAGGGTCTGAATCAATTGAAGAGGCTTTTTCCAGCACAGAATTCTCATAAAAGAGGACTTGGAGATCTTTTGATGCTTGGACAAAGAGGTCTGGTTTTTGGGAAGAAGAGTCTTAGATCCTATTCCTGAAATTCTTGTGCTTAAGCATTGCCAAAATCACTGGTGAGGCTTTTCCTTGCTCCTTCTAAACTGCAACAAATGAAGCCTTAAATACTTTAAATAACTAAAATCAATCCCTAAGAACCCTTCCTGTGGATTCAGAGAAACATATTAGCCTATTTTCTCTCCTAATGTCCTAGTTCTGGCTGAGAGGACCTGGCTTGCTTGTCTTTTTATATATCAGTCAAATTCTCCCCTTATTTACACTGTTCCAGTCAGAATTACATCACTGCCCGGCATCTTCTCAGGAAAGTCTAACAAAACTTATAATGTAATTTCTCTCACTCATAAGTCTGTTTTTCAGGGAGTGCTGTCTTTGTGCATTATGTACTGGCTCCATCTACGACCTCTTTCTTTCTTTAGTGTGTGTGTGTGTGTGTGTGTATGAGAGAAAGAGACAGACAGACAGAGAGAGAAAATTCCAGCCCCCTCTGTTTTATGAATTTACTTGAGTTAATATTTTCCTTTTCTGAAGGAGCTATGCTATATTAATTAGTTATTTGTTTTATCTGTTTACTATTTGCCGTTTATGAAGTGCTGCCATATCTACTGTTTTTCAATGTCAGCTTAATCTGTATCTTGTTTCTTGTATGTTCAGCAATCCACATTAGATAGTTCTGTAAAGATAACGGTTTATTTGATTCACTCTGTCTAGGAAGCGTTATTGTCAGGGTTAAAGATCCCTTGCAGGAGTGTATACCCTGATCATGAATGAGTTTATACATGTACTCTGAGATTCTACCTGATGAGAACTTCATAAGAAGAGTTGCAATTCTGTAGTATTCCGTGTGACCTACTTTCTTATTTTAGGATGCAAAATAATTTAAAATACAGCAGGAACTTTCTAGGAATATCACCAAAGACAGCAAACTCTTTATCAAATAAAATATGAGGATGGAAGCTATACAATGATGTAAATGTCAGGAGAGATTACCCAACACGTAGTTAAACTATGGAATTTGTTGTTGCAACAGTAGAGAATGGCATTCCCTGCACTATGGCAAAGCAAACTTAATTAGCATGATACAATAAGCACACGATCACACACATTCAGTAACTAAAGGCAATCTTCACAGGGCTTTCACCATGGGGATATGCATGCACAGGAGGGACTCTTCTAAGTAGCCTAGCTGCCACATTCTGCCCTAGCTGCAGCCAGTTTCTGAAGCAGGACCAAGGGCAGCTTCATATAATGTGTATTAAAACATGGTGTGGTGGTTTGAGCATTGGACTATGACCCAGAAGACCAGGGTTCAATTCCCTGCTTGGCCATGGAAACCTACTAGGTGACCTTGGGTGCATCACACACTCTCAGCTACAGAAAATCTCATGATAGGTACATCTTTGGGTCGACCAACAACAACAGCAACAGTAATCCAGTCTTGGAAGTTACCAGTGCATGAATCACTATTGATAAACTATGATGACAGTTGGGGAATCAATCAACAAGGTTTGATTCTTACACTGTAAATGCAAACCTGTCCTCCTCTACTACCACACTCCTATGAATGTCTGCTCAAAAGTATTCTTCATTAGTTTAGTGGGGTTAGTGTACATGGCATTGCGTCTTTGGTGTCCCAGTAATGCTATTGAAAAATCCAACCGATATGGGGTTCAGTTTCATCAGAGGTAACGGATTTTGAAAAAATTCACAGTAGTTTCTTGATTTGAACACCAGCAGAATCTTGTGGTGTCTAACGTGTTTTTGTGTGTGTGCCATATCTGTAGGTAGATCATCAAATCCATAAACTCAGACTAGTACAGATGTTGTCTGGCAAACAAAAAGCAGAAATGACAGATTTATTCAGCAAGAATTTGGTATGGGGGATGATAGTGCATTAAATGGCATCAAAGGGCCATACACTCCCATACTTGTGAAGATTCTCATTGGTATGGAAAAATTAAAACAACATAATTGATAAACAGGTGGGACAGAGCCATCATGCTCTCCTCACATTTAAAAACCCAACTGGATTCCTTACTAACAATTTAAGGATACCTTTCAGTTTCAACATCACAGCTCACTAATTTCTCTCAAAGCATTGTGGTGAAGGAATGTTTGCTGTGTTGATTCTGCATGTGTTACCTCTGTGCAAGTATTTTTCCACATTACTTTCAATCCCCAAATGGTAGCAAAAAACCTATCAACCATGCAACAATTCTTGCATTATGGTTGCTGAAATGTTAGTAGAAGATCCCTGAAGTCTGCTCCTGTGATCTGATATATCAGCACAGTGGCCATTTGTATGCACTGTACTTTGCACAAGTCTCATTCATTCTCACAACAGTGCTGTGAGGTGGAACATTATGATTTCTTTATGTTATTGTTATTATTGTTGTTGTTGCTGTTATTTTGGTCGTCATTCTTAATGCTGCAAAACTCTTCTGAGGTCTACTGACAAAACTAGAGCCATACAGTGAAATGTGGTATCAAGGAAAATTGAGTTGATGTCCCACATTTAAATACAAAATACATTGCAATTATTTTTTTAGTTCTCATTTATTTATAAATAAATATTTATTTCCCTTTCTCACCGTAAAAGGTGGTTTGTTTGGGGTTTTTTAGCTGTTAAAATATCAATGAAAGAAACAACTTAAAATGTAGCCTGATTGTGGCACTCTGTTTTTTAATAACTCAACAAGCCAAAAGACTTGGAAGAACTTTCTATTTAGGTAAACATTTAGCTGCCAGATAAGAATGGTGGACTTTTTCAAATGCTGGTTTGTTTGTTTTTTGTATCTTGGTATATGGTTGTTGTGTCATTTCCTTTGTGGTGTTTCCAACTTATGGCAAACATGATTTGTTCAGAAGAGGTTCGCTTTTGCCTGCCTCTAAAGGAGAATGTGACTTCCCCAAGATCACCCAGTGGGTTTCCATGGCCAATCAGGGATTTCAACCGGGTCTCCATGGTCCTGTTGCAACACCAAAACCACTATACCATGCTGGCTCTTCATATGTAGTATTTTTAAAATTGGTTTAAATGTTATTTCCCATGAAAGTTGTTGCTATATTATATTTAAAATGATGTTTTGCACTCCACATTGCATTGTGACTTCTTTGATTAAAGTCTGCCTATATGGTTTGGACCAGCTACCCATTCTGGGAAACCTTTATTTTTGATTTTAACCTTTGTCTTTTATGCAAGCCAAATACTCAACTTGTACATGATGGAAAATGGCTTCTGCATTTAGGAAGACTTCCAAAACTGCCTCATATGAGTTGGTTCCATGAAAAAATAGTAAAGCCTTAAGGAGCCTTTCTGAATCATGTTTATAATCATTATAATAAAATTCCTAATGAGACACACAGTGTGGTAGAAGTATAATTATTAAGTGGATAATAGTAACATATGATGGTTGGCTTGTGAAAAATTACAGACAGATCTGATCTGTCCTTATGCTACAAGTGCTAGATAAAGTATTTCTTTGGAATGGTTATTATAATTCTCAGCTCACTTTTACCTTGACTGCCTTGTGTCAACTATAAACAGTTCTTTCAGTCTGTTTAGTAAGTTCTGTAGATCCTTCCCCAAACCAAAATCACAGCTATTTCAGTGACTAAAATCACTCTTGATTAAGTCAAATAAAGAACATGAATTCTTGCAAAGAAATTGTTGCATTTTTTGTTAATATCTCCATTCTGTTCAGTACTATTCAGTTTTATATTGCAGTATGTTCTCAGAACTGTTTGAAATATTTGTTTCCTAACACAGATCCTTTATGCCATAAAAAATCACAAGGAGATGCTATAACAGGATTTGACACATTTAGTATAATGCATTACGGGTAAGAATGACAGCATATGATAGTTTACTCTTTCAAGCAGCTTTCAAGAGGAATATAGCAATGAAATATGTTTCCTGTGGAATAAGCACATGACCCATTGCAGATGATAAAAAATACTCTTCAGTGCAGATGCTGCATTTAGTGAGCTAGAAGTGTTTAAGTTAGTGTTCTGTTGGCTTGTTTAGTGGTTGTACAAAACAGATTTAATCCTACCCTTTCTTTTCCAGTCATTATGCTCTATTGTCATAGTCACTCATACTGCACAGTATTTATAAGTGTGATAAAATTAATGGGATTTTTTTTGCTTTAATCTGTTATTCAAGTGATACATGTTTGCTTTGAAGTTAATCCCGATGCATCTAATTGACCTTACTCTGCAATAAGCGTCTTTAAGACTGCGGTCTTGCAGCACAAATCTATGCACATACACTCAGAACTGCCTCACAACATTCAGTTGTTTCCAAGCAAGTGTATGTATATAATGTTGCAGCTGTTAACTGTTTTAGTGCTAAGCTTTATGGGGTTTTTTTTTTTATATTTGGTATAAATTTCTTTTCTTTAGCATGTTTATAATTGTAATGTTATTGTTGATATAAACTGTCTTGAACACAGCCAGAAAAGCAGGGAATTATCAATCAGTAGTCAGTAATATGTAGAACTAGCATAGAGGTTTCAGATGTTTAGATTATTGCACATATGCAAAATGTAGAGAGTATAATACTAAACAGTTCTATGTGGTTGTGCTGCATTATAGGAACTAAAAATTATTATCTGCTCTCAACCCCTTGTCATTTGAACATCTTTTAGACAAAAAATTTACCAATAGTGATTTTGTATATGTGCCAATGACAGAACCAAGCATGGTATAGTGTAGGACTAGGGCTCTGTATTTGAGTCTCCACTTGGCCATGGAAACCCATTGGGTGACCTTGGGCAAGTCATACCCTCTCAGCCTCAGACAAAGGTAAGGGCAAACCTCCTCTGAATGAATCTTGCCAAGAAAACCCCATGATAGGTTTGCTTTAGGGTTGCCATAAATCAGAAACAGCTTGAAGGCACACAGCAGCAACAAGTACATTTTACAGTGACAAAAGCTAGTTGTAGCAATTCGTAGGATTTGTTTTACTTTGTGAAAAAGGATTTTAAAAAATCTTTCAAAATGACATTAGAAATAGCATAGAAATTTAGTTTTCTCTTTAATAAGTTTTTAAGACATACATATTAAGAATGATACCATTCAGAGTGCGTACAATGCAATATTGTTTTGTTTGTTTGTATATGGCATTAATCTTTCAAAGAGTGTAGTATAATTTATTCTTCTGTGGCACATATTAGTCTGATTTTTCCAGACTGTTGATCAGCAGAAGCACTACTAGAAGCACTAGAAGAACTACTCTTGTGAAACTATTTCTTGATATTCAAACTGTATTCATGTTATTTCATCAAATGCAAAGTAAACCTTTTAACAGACATTTGTAGTTGTAACTTACTCAGGAATATTAGACTGTAAATAATTTAAGAAATAGTTGATATTTACCCCATTCAACTTAGCAGTCTTTTAACAAGTGAAATAGTTGCCAATAATATATTAATGGAATACAGTAAACAGGAAGCATGAAAGTGAATTAATCTAAAAGAATATAAATGAAAAGATTGTATTGGCAAAAAAAAAAAGAATGCAGTCTCTGGCAATCAAAAATCACTTATATATTTAGACAAGTATTGATACAGTTGTAATACTCTCATTTACAAAATTTCATTCATTTACATTAGATTACAAATATTAGTCCAGAAATGCTGGTTATGATCAGCTTAAAACCACCACCATCACCACATTTTCAAAATGTTTTGGTAGGTATGTTATCTGCACAATTTCAGCAATTATGCCTGCTTCCAGACTGTGCAAGCATCCAACAGTGCTGCATGATTATGTAGATGAATGATGAATTCTATACATAAAGGAACAATTCAGAATCTATTGATTGCTGCTAGAGTTTTGATTGCTAGAAACCAAAGGAGCAGTGCTTATTCCCACTCTGAAGATGGTTGTAGAAAGTTGAATATTTTCAGAAATGACAAAGCTAGTGAAGTGTGCTTTCATTTAAGAGATGATAGACAAAAGATTTTTTAAAAATTCCTGATGGATTTAATTGATTTTATGAGGGCTAGAAATAACTTTATCATTAAGCTATTAAAGCTTTTCCTTGTTATTATTAATTCAATGAAAAAAATTTTTGGTTACATTGCTTATTTGATTTGTGGACCAAGCAGCAAGTTCTCCTCTATTTTCAAAAAATACACATAGACATATATGTGAAGGAAATTAGGCCATAACTTTATTGATTACAGGTGTAGATGGGCTTGGCAGCCCACATGATTCTGGATCCAGACCATGTGGACCGTGTCGGTCAATTAACCGATAACACAGCCTGCTTGTTGAATGGTAGCTAGGATGACAGAAATGGGACTCCAGAAGGGTGAAAACCATGCATGGTTTCCCTGCCACCTGTAGTTATGACAAAGATGAACATTCCCCCAAAGATGGACACCCCCCCAAGCTGGATGTGACCTTTGCCATCCATATCCCCAGAGTTCTACCAGGGAAGCTCCTCACCACTCTGGTTGTGCTTGCCAAGCCTTGATTGCCTACTTCCTGGATATAGATCCAGTGCTGAAGTGCCCCCAAAAGTAGTGACAAGAAGAAAAGAAGAAGAAAAGAAAAGAAGAAAAAGAAAAAAAACACTATTCCATCATCAAGGATTGACAAGATGGAGGGAGGGTTGGTGGGATGTAGCTTCAAAGCCAACTAAGCACTTGAGAACAGCCCTGACCGGAGTGAAGCCAGCAGCTGGGCTGCTCTGGTCCTGCCAATGAATTCAGATTTCACTGGCTGGCATTTCTCACTTCATCCCAAAGGCCCACACAGATCAGTTGGGCCTCTAGAAAGCAGCAGTAGCCTCAAATGGCATCATTGCCATCATGGTGCCTCTGGGTCCCTGTCACCCTATACTGAAAATTCACTATAAGCTAAATTATGCAGCGTGCTTATTGGGATAACGTGGATATTCTTTTTATATGAATATCTTATTCATATTTTATATTTTATTTCTGTCTTAAATAATAGAAATATTACATTTTAGATTGCTTTCCCTTGATCTCAGCACCTAATGCATCTACTGAAAAAAAATTTTTTTTTTATTTTTTTCATCTGACCTTAGCAGGCATAAGAAACAAACTAGTTTAATAAACTTGGATACCAGTGGGTGCCTCACAGGCCTTGCAATACAAACCTGCCCTTCTGGGTCTCACATGTCAAATGATGCCAAATAGCAGCATGTTTATTGTAGAATCTGTGGAGAAGATTGTACATTGTACACTCAGGTTTTCTTTCATAGACCACTTGACTGATTCATTGAAGGAAACCTGGGGAAAGCCAAGCTATTAATGAATAATGACAAGCCTTTTGCCTATCAGAGCCGAAGAAATTCCAGCTATCTAAGACGAAAATATAATGGAAAGTGTTCATAAGTGCTCATCTCATTCTTTGTGAATATTCAGAAAGCCATGAAACTGCAACTGGCAGCATTTAATATGTTTTCTCTCATGATGCTTGAATAATTTTCCAGAGAGTGATTGCTGCAGCTACTGTGAACATGGATATTTGTTTATTTTTCACCTTGGTCTTACTGGAATGCTGACATAGCTAATCTGTCATGCACATAGAAGAGAATGGTTTTGTATTCATAGCTCTATTGCATTCTTCCGAACAAAAGAAAATCAAAAGCCATGCTTGGGACAACTCAAGTAATCAGCAAGGAGTTTATTGGGGGTGACTCTTCAGAGAATTTTTCCTGAGTGGAAAAAAAAAAGTAACACTTTGAAGTATATTCATGAGGAATTTGGAGGAAAAAGATGGAAATGTTGTGTTTTTTCATGGATGTTTGTGAGAGAAAGGGAGATGGCATGGGCTGTCGGGTGAGTTATAGAATGCATTTGTGATCTCCCCCTGGTAGTACTGCTCATTATGTTAAACAGTGTCGCTCTTAAACCCTCTGTAGTTTTCGTTTTATGTGCATTGGCCTTCATTTGCTGAAATGCTTCAAGTTCACAGCACTAAAGTCATTTTGAAAACAGGATGTAATTACAAAGGTTTCTTATGCTTACCCACAGCTTTTTGGGACCAATGTAATTATCATTACATGTGGATACTGTAAATTGAATATCCCTTCCCTAATTACATTAAACTCAAGGGTTAGCTGCTTAAGCATCCAAATAAGAAAAGTTCACCCTTTGCTATAAATAGTCGAATTGTTCTGTTAGTTAAGTTGACCTTTGAAGCTCAGCATTTACATGATATTGTCAGGTGTACATTATAAAGATAGCTTGTAATGAGATCTGTAATGAGTAACCCAGTTATAATGGCCTTTTCTAAAAGTTCATTTATTCAGCATTTTCTAACTGCATGATGAAATTAAAGTTTTAATCTGTGCATGTCAGGGCCTTTTTCAGGGGCAAGTCACACTGTTCTTAGCCGTCCCATCCTGCCAACTGCTGGAACTAGCTTATTATTACTGCCGTAGCACCACAGCTTGACAGAAGTTACTATAAATTTAATGAATTAGTCTTGCCCATTAAAAGAAAAATGACCTATTGAAAGACCATATGTTTTCTTTGACATAGAATTTTATGTTCCCCTTCATCCTTCCTTACACATATAAAGTAACTTGCTGCTTTGCAAAAAATTGAGTAATTCTTGTACTAATTTTCAGGAAAAAAATCCATCATTCTCATCAGTTAAGAGTTTTTCAAAAAATCTACTGAATGCCTCTCTCAGAGGTATTTTTTGGCCCAAAGGAGAATTCCAGTGTATTGTGTTGGTACCAAATGTCCCATGTTCATAAGAGTGTTTGTGGATGCAGAAACAGGGTATTCTATGATACTGAAATACTCAGAGATAGAAAATGTGTGTTCGTATGAGGCAGAACATTTGTTTTCACTGTCAGTGTTTTGTCTGAAAAAGGAAAAATGCTATGGATTTGTTGGGACAGTTTTGTTCTGGCTGGTTTGGTTGGTTGAAAAGAACAACAACAAAGAGCAGTTTGTGGCAGATGGCTGAAATGAGACATTGTTTACAACTCTTCAGGTGACAATGTACTGAAATGTCTACCATGTTCAATCGAATGTAGCAAAAGATTATTCCGGGGGCTAAAATGTCCTCTGTGCCTAGATGAGGGTTAAGAATGATTGTGCGTTTAATTTAGCCTACGCACATTGTGCTGTGGGTATAAATACAGAGATACTTTACCTTATGAGGGCATCATGACTCAAAGGTTTCACAAAGTATTGATATTGAATGGATTTCTGTTTGCTCATTTACTAAAAATATTATGGTGCTGTATAGCTATCACCTGCTATTTAATTTGGTGGGCTCCCCTCCCTATTCTGATTCATTAAAACCACACCATTCCTTTGCTGAAGCTTATTTTCCCCAAGAACACCTTCTGCTGAGTGTCCTTTATGATCTCTCACTTGAAAACAACAACCTGCTTTATGTGGGACAAATGACAAAGTGTGCATTGCAAAGGATTTTCCTGCTGTACATAAACTGACTAGAATTTTGATTATGTACAATGAACATCAAAGTAGCTGTTACCAAGCAATGTACCATGCATTGCAGTATCCTAATACTTAGCCATTATCTCTCTGTTTAGCCTTATGTTCCACTCATTTGTACAGTTATGTTTAACATGGGTTTGTTTGTTTGTTATTTCAGTGTGTTTCTGTTAATTGTAAAATTTAACATGCATTGGCATAGTCCTCTTCATTTTTATCAGTTGTGAGCACTGATTGTCTTCTACAGTACTGTCAGGAAAACTATGTAAGAAATTTTGCACATTTAGTTCATTCAGCTATAGTAGCATCCTGAATGGATGACTTTTCTGAAGTTTTATGTCACAGATTGAAATTATAAGATGTGCCATATTCACAGCAGCATTTTTCAAGGATATATGTGAGACTTGTGTGTGGCACTGGTCAAACAAGGAAACTGTTCCATTGTGAGGAGCAACAAAGAGATATCACCAGGATGACAAATGGGACACGCAAGCTCCCTGAAAACATTGTGGAATGCAGTGAGCCCTTTTCACCTGTTGATTCTTGGCTCAACTACAATCCAGATACGTAGCAGCCAACAGATACTTACCATCTGTTGGCTTGTCACTTCTGTGGGAGAACTTGGAAATCTGACACCTTCCCATACTCTAAATACATTAAGTTGGAAGTGTGTCAAATTAGTTTAGTAGAACTTTCAGATGAGTGTACTTTATAGTTGTGCCTCCCTCTTATCTCCTCTAATGCAGCTGTCTGATGCTGTTGAAGTCATGTGCACTACAGTACAGTAACATCCATCCTGTGTGAAGTGTATTATAGCTTGACAGCTTTGCTTCTCTAATAAGTAAATATAAAGAGAAGAGTGTTTGCTATGACTCCTGACCAGCAGCTGGAGCTACTGTTGTAGTCCTAAATTTGTATGAGTCAGAAACTTAAAACAAGCCAAAGGAAGATCTTGTCAAATCTAGTTTAACTGACCAACTGCCATCGTTCCCATGAGGTATGAAGAAGATGCTGATTTCATTTTAAAAGGTCACCAGTGGAGCAAAACGTCAAAACCACGTCCTCCTAATTAAGGGGGGACTTAAGCTGGAAGGAACACCTGAAAAGTGAAGTAAGATCAAGACTAAATAGAGCTCAGAGAAGGCCATGCATAGACCAAGTGTCACACACACACACACACACACACACACACACGACCCTTGCTCCCTTCAACCCATCCTGATTCCTTGGACCACTTTTTTTCTGACAAAAAAGGGGAGTTGCGTTTCCTGGAAGACTTTAGGATTGGCAAAGGAATTATTAAATGGGTTGCACTCTACTGCATTGTTCAGCCAGAAGTGGATTCCCAGGCATTTTGGGTTGGGAGGGGTTTTAAAATTATTTCATGACACTTTTGGCAGTCTGTATGGCCTCAGGAGAAAATAATCAGCTGTCAGATCCATTGCAATTACCCACTCAAAAGTTAGGAAAAGTCTATTCAGGAACAGATACAACAGGGGTGGGGAAGCTCTGGCCCACAAGTTCCACGTACACCAGTGGTTCTCAACCTGTGGGTCCCCAGATGTTTGTGGACTTCAGCTCCCAGAAGCCCTGAGCATTGACCATAGTGGCTGGGGCTTCTGGGAGCTGAAGTCCACAAACATCTGGGGACCCACAGGTTGAGAACCACTGAGTCGTAGACCCTGGAACCCCCCTCTACAAGTCCTCCAAAGCTCCTGGAACCCCCTCCACCCAGAGTTTTTTGAAAAAGTTGACTTGATTTTCGTGAAAAAAAGTCACACCCAAATCCTCCCAAATGGTGCTCGAAAATCTCACCCGCCAGCCCTGAAAAACTTCATAGAAACTACATCCACTTTGAAATACCTTCCATTCCTGTTTCTCTTTCAGTTTGGTGACAGAAGTGATGTCCTTTCCAGTTAACATTTTTAAAGATGAATGACTCCTGCAGCCTGCAAGGGGATAGAGGTAGAAAATTAACCCTTGGCTCCCATGCAGTTGCTAACTCCTGAATACAAGATGGTCTCTAAGAACAACAGCCAGCCCTTCTTTTGCATTGTCTTTTGACTGAATTGAAGAAGGAATCTTGGCTTGTGGCGTTATGTATCCTAACTTCTTCCTCCTTGCTCAGTAGTGCACAGGGTCCCAGCATTAAGATTTGGTTGCTGATACCTAATGCAAACAATTGTCCATTGCATTAATTTGTAACAAAAGTCAAGAGTCTGAGTATTAAGAGCTGTATTAAGCTGTTGCATTTTTCTGCTTTTTGTGAATTATCTTGAGTGAAGAGTGTAATAAAACTAAAGAGAAGAAACAACAGCAATGCAAAATCAAACAAGTTATTTTTTTTTACTTTTGTGCCACAATAAAAAAATGTTTTGCACCTTCACAGATTTTAGCATCTTGTGTGCACCAAGTGATAACAGTGGCAATTAAATGCATTTCAGTTCCAAGTTAAAACACAACAAAACAACAAAATGTGAAACAAACAAAGGGGGTTCTGTGAGACACTGTATTTATTAAAGTATTTCTCTACGTATTAATAGATATCTAGGGTGAACTCAATCAGTAAAACAATTCAGCATTGAAAATGAAAAGTTTAAGAGGTTTAAAGAAGGTAAGACCACCATGTTGAAGTTAAGGTCATGCTTCATTTTGAAAGTTTATTTTTCAGTAGACTTTCAAATACTTTGATTGCTTCCGTATCCAGTTTTACAGACACATTTTCATGCTGTACTTTTTCCAGCTGTGATATGAAAGACTCAGCAAGTGAGAAGAAGTGTTCACTTGTTAAAGCAGTAAAGAGCAATTTTAGAAACAAAGAAAAATACTCTGTTCTTAAGTTTTTGTATTTTGCTAATAGCGTTTTTTTAAAAAGGTTCATAAACATTCTCTGTTTTCTTTCAACCTTTGATTAGATTAATAATAAGAGAAGAATCTTTAAATGAGTTTAGAATTCAGTGGGATAATGTTATAATGTATTTAAAAAGAAGAGGTGCATTTGCTACAGTGGGGCTAGAGCAATCAGGACAATAAGGATTGCGGTAGAATAATTACTTATAGAATCATTGAACTGAAAGAGCCCATAAGGGCCGAGTTCCAACCCCCTGCCATGCTAGAATACACAATCAAAGCGTTCCTGGCAGATGCCCATCCAGCTTCTGTTTAAAAACTTCCAAAAAAAGAGACTCCACCACACTCCAAGGCATCATATTCCACTGTCGAACTGCTCTTATCAGAGAGTTCTTCCTAATGTTTAGATGGAATCTCTTTTCCTGAAGTTAGAAGCCATTGCTCCATGTCCAAGTCTCTGGAGCAACAGAAAACAAGGTTGCTCCATCCTACATATGACATCCCTTCAGATATTTAAACATAGCTATATTCTCACAATTTTTATAGCAGGCATTTGTAACTTTTCTTTTTTATACTAGACAGTATGTTGTATATTACATACTGTAATAAATATTAATTGGTATATATTCTTTCAAATTAGGTACACTTATAAATCGTAGTATAAATATTATATAATTATGTCAATTATATCAATAATTATTTCACAAATGTGGAGGTAATGGTACAATTTGTATTCAAGTCTGGTTTTTTGGGGGGGTTGGTAATAACGTGATAACTCTTTAATTTATTTCTCTTTCTTTAGTTAGTATTTAGTTTGTTTAATCAATAATAGTTTTGTTACTCTCTCTTTGTATATTTAGATGTTAGTTCATAGTGTTTCTGTTGTATTTTGATGTGTTCCTTTATGATAGCTGAAAACAGTTTTAATGAAAATACTGATAAAAAACAAGTTTTTTAAAGGAAATTGGATCATCATATATTAAAAGAAAAGTAAAAATTTGTGTTGAGTGAACCTTTGGGTGTCCCAAGAATAACACATTGTTATTCACAACATTGAGCTGTGAGATTGTGAGGCTAAAACTAGGGCTGGTTAATTTCATGATTTACCTTTACTTATGATAATTGTAATCTTTTTTTAAAAAAAATCCCTGTCCTTCCTCCATGTAGGTTGGGGCAATGAACATAGTGTTTCCACTCCATCCATTTTGTCCTCAAAGCAACCTTGTGTTGTAGGTGAGCCTAAGGGTGGCTGGAACAAGATCCCCTAGTGAGCTACTTCCAAAATTGGGTTAAAATCCAATCCTTACCCAGTACTATCCAATCCCAAAATTCATTCTGTTCCCTTGCCCTCATCTCCCTCCCTCTCTCTTTCTCTCTCTCACAAACGCGCGCACACACATTCATATATGTTCCTAATCTAGTTCATAGTTTGGTCAAACACTAGTAGGAATTGTGTGTGCATGGTATCAGTTGTTTTTGTAAATGTTGTTAGACAAGCTTTAGAAGGTTTTAAAAGTAGTTTGTCAGCTAAATGGCAGCAGATGAGCTCTAGAATCATTTCAATTGAATGGAACTAATGTAACCTTTAAAAAAAAAAGTTATATGACAGAACGTTTGTGCCTCAAAGCTCCATTTCATTCTCCTTCCTCCTCATATTCTGTTTCAGCCACCATCACCCTCAGCAGTCAGCATTCTCTTCTGAACATCCTTGGTCCTCATCCAGCATTTTTTTCTCTAAAGTGGTTCTATTCTTTTTCCAGTTTTAGGGTTCCCTTAAGTTTGCTGCTGCCTGTTATCTGTGGATGGTTCGATTTCAGTTACATATGCTCAGAAAACTGAGTTTGCTGCCATTTGCTGAAATAGCTGCAATGAACTTAAGGTGCTTTTTTTTGTCAAACTTGTTGAAATAAATAGGTACTTTAGTAGAAACAGTGTTGAATGATTTATACTTTAATGTGGAGAATAAGGAAATCATGTTAAAATTGTATCATCTTGCACTAAGGTTAAACATACAGTACAGTTGAGAATTACAACTGAAATACTTTTTAAGTCCCAAAAATTGTTAAATTGTAGATTCTGATTATCTCTAAGACAATTTTGACTTCTTTGCTTTGCTAGCAGCCTACGTGCTAATTAATTCTCATTTTCCATTGTTAGAATAAAATAGTTTGGACAGAGAATCCCAGGAATCAGCCGTTTTCATTGCCCTAAGCAGGTAACAGAAAAGCCTGATGAGCACAGAGGACATGTTAATTTAAAGGCAATTGTGCACAGTGGAATACTCCTGATTCCGGAACCCAGATCTGATGTGCTGGTGTCTGTTGGACCTTTCGTTCTTCCACTCCACCTTTAAAAGCATAACCTGGTTTATGTTAGCAACTTCTAATCCACTCAGGCTAACCAAGATTTAAGGATCTACGAAAATGAAATGGAGTCACAGGTATACCAAAATGGTGGTTTATTCATAGGGATGTGAAAATAAAACCTAAAGGCAAAATCAACTCATATTTCTTCAGCTTGTTGAAGCTGTTCTTCATCATAGCTGACGATCACTGGGGCCTGCTTGATGAATTAAATGCCATCTCCGTGGACTGTGTTCCTGGGCCAGATTACGGCCGAATATGCCCGCTCAGGACAGATAGCTGGCCCAATTTTTCCTGATCTTTAAATAACCTTTCTACCTTGTCCTGAAAAGTGCTGACGCTTTTCCTGTGAAAAAGGAGGAAAAGACCACCCTGTAGTGAGAAAGGATGTTTTCCAAGTCTTATCTGTCTCTATAGTGTGAACTGATCTTGCATGGTCTGCTAGAGAAAACTTCAACTTCTGAAAAGCTACATTATCAGGATTGTTGTTGTTGTCTTTAAAGTCTTGCTGGATTGACCAGCAAGTATCCAGTTAGCATTTATGCAACCCTTAAGCATATACCTTCACCGTATATACAGGTGAACATGAGATAAAGTATCGATTGTATGGGTGTAGAGTGAATGGTGAGAACTTGCTTCTAGAAATTTCAGGGGCATGTGTAAAGATGTAGGCATAATACATAATTGCTGGAAAGTTGGTGTATCATCAGATCAGGAAGGGGGTGTACCTATCTGACTTCCTCCCCCTTTTTAAATTAACAAATTATTGCAGTTTGTTTCTCTTTCTTTATCACATTGTTTTCTTCCTCTTTGTCACTGTAACCTTTCTTGTGAGCCACATCTTAAGTTACAACATTTCAACTTTTTCCCCTGGAATTTTCAAGCTTAAATGGTTTTTCTATGCCTGCTTCAACTATTTAGATTAAAAAGAATTGCTGCTGAATTTGCAGAGCATTCAGATGGGATTGTGCTTTCATGCTCCTTCAAACAGATGGATAACCTCTGTCTGTTGATAGATTTGAATGGCCTAGTTGGCATTTCTTTCATCCTAGAATATACGATGAAGTATTTGGAAGCTCTTTTGTGGAAGCTTAGTTACCCTCAGTTTTAGACGTATAGAAACAATTTCTTCTACCCTGAGAATGTCTCTTTTTCCCTTCTTGTTGGGCTAAAATTGATTGTAGCCTAATTATTTTCAGTTTTTAGATCATATGTATAAGGCATAAATGATGTTGTTTGGTTTATTGGTCAATTTGGCAAAATTATAAAGAGTACCCTTTTAATATCTTGGGGTTGTTTTGTCTGGTTTTTCTATCACTGCATTTCCTGTTTGCTTCTAATACTGGTTTCTAGGAACTTGAATTGCATCTCCACTTTTCATACCCCCAAACTTCTTGAAGTAATAAATTGGCCAGCTTCTTTCCAGTCTTGATCCAAGATGGAAAGTATTTTGTAACATGACATCCTATTAAGCTTATTCCAAACCATCTATTACTTATATAGTATAAGTGCTTTTTCTAAACATATATTGAGAGTACCGTTCTTTTTTCTGTGGACTCATTGTACAACTTCTTGAATTCAGTCTGACTTGGATTTTTTAAAAATAAGATTGTTAAATTGTAAGGTGATATGTTTAACAAATTAGTGTTTATTAAAGATTCACAAGACATTAATTATGTAACAGCACTTTTTTTCTGCTAATAGCTGATGTGATTCAAACATCTAAACTTACATTGTTGAACAGGATTCAACATGTGCCTTATGATGTCAGTTATTTCATGGTAGCTGATTTGAGACGTTATCTGCTCACAGTCTGATCCTGAATCTTTCAGTCTAGTTTTACAGTATGGTTTTAGCCGAGTAAGTGGCATCCAATTTTTGGTTTTGTTTTGTTTTTTTAGAAATATTTTTATTAAAGTTTAAAGTGAAAATAAAAAAAAAACCCTTCCCCACTTCCAAGCCTTTTTCTTTTTTTCCAGTTGAGTCTGCTTATTTACATTCAATTCATACATAGTTTCTCTTCAATTAAGGTAATCATACATTGTTACGTCTTACATTGTTTACAATTAATTGTATTTAAATTGTATTTAATTAATTGTATTTAATTAAGAATGAAACAGAAATTGGTACAGAAGGATCATTGGCTTTCTAACAGAAATGTAGAAATGTATAGGTGAAGCTTTCTTTTACAAATGGAAATCCTAAGAATAACTCACTAAAGCAGTTTATAGGTATGGCCCACTTCATATTCCCACGGCATAGCAGAATCTAATCTCTAGCTTTACCTAGAGCATAAAGACAAAACAAGATTTCAGAGGTTGAAGGATTTCTGTACAGGGTGGAAAACTCAAATACAGGGGTTGGAAATTCAAAGTCATTGAACAATACCTTGTCAGGGAATGAAGGGAGGAATTTTAGTGTATATTAATACCAACTGTGTACCTGCAGATGCTTGGCCTGTGTATTTATGGTCAAAGACATGTTACAGAAAGGAAGAAGAAGGTATAGTCTCACTGTAAATGTACACATCCATATTTTGTTGTTCATCTCATTAGTTTTGCATACTGAATTTTCATGTAAATGCTCTCTTTCCTAAATCTTCATTTATAAATGAACAGAGTACAGTTCACAGTGTTGTCTGTGACTGAAGGGAATGGCATATAAGTGGTATTATTTATGGTCTGAGATCATTCTTTTCATATATGATTTCACAAATAGTCTGCAAATTGCAGTTCATGGAATACCAACATATCCAGTCTGTCTCTAGGCAGTGGTAGATTAGATGCTAATTCCACACAAAAAAGAGATGGAAGTTAATTTGTTCTGGGCAGGAGGGTCAAGTGGACGCAGTGGTTATGAGCATTTTTATCCAGTTTCTGCTAGTTTCAAATTGCACTCTTGCAGAAAGTGGATTTGGCCACAGTAATCTTTGCCTTTATCATTTTCTGTTTAGACGTCTACAGTGCACTCTACATGAAGCTGCCCCTGAGGTCTGTTTGGAAACTTTCAACATGCAGCTGCCATATTTCTTCTTGCATGATTTTGCTTTTGCTTGACCATATTACATCAATCTTGCACCAAGTTGGTCTGACATGCAGTTTATTTTTGACTACAGTTAAAAGATGCTGCTTCTTACCTGTAAAGCCATAAGAATTTTGGGACTAGAATATAAGAAAGGATGCTTTCCCCAAAGTTTTAAGACTTCTCTCAGAAATGCTTCTTTATTTTCTACCAGCAAGATAGAATAGATTGGTGAAGAAATGAAATAACAGTTTTTGGGGGGATGGTAGCTTGATTTTGGAATTCTTTCCCTACAGGGTGTGGCTGGCTTCATCTTTCGCTTCATTCTAAAAGCAAGCTGTTGTAAATATGTTTTTTCTATACCACTTTTGGATTATTTTAAATGTCATTAATTTCTCTCTGTTTTTTACTTTGTTCTTGCTCTGTTTGTTATGATACAGCTTTAATATTTTTAAGTAAAACTTATAAGTTGGTTTGGGAATCCTTTATTACCCATATTTTACCTCCAAACCATTTATTCTAGATTATTCCCTTTCACCCTCAGTAACCATAACAATCCTGTACCGTTAAGGCACACTGGCTTCTTACAACCTAGTTGCAGTAACTGACAAGAAGTACTGTAGTACTGTTCTTGAATCTACTACTCAATGAAAATTTGACAGTCCCAGATTCTCCTATAAAATAATGCAGACAGTAATTAATTTAATTTCAAAAGATGCTGAAACTGGCTGTGTCTTTGCACTGACTTTAGTGAGCAGTCGTTGGGTTTAGGAAGCAAGACTAATCTTCTGAGTTATGTGTAGTTATCAGGAGCAGAAACGACCTACAAAAGTAGATATAAGAAAAGGACAGCAGTTTAAGCAACACTGTCGCCTGAATCCTGTTGTTAGTCCTAAATATAAGTAGAATCAGTTGTTGAATGGTAAGTCAACACTTAGGCAAATGTCACTGATTCAGTGGGTTTTCTCTCGTTAGCACTAGCAACAGAATTCTATTAGAGTTGGAAAACCGTGTTGTGAATAGTAGCATCACCAGGATACAATCAGAGTGGAGAAAGAATGCTTCTTCATTCTTAACAAGCATGATCACAGTCTAGTGCTGATTCATTTCAGTGAAACTTAAGAAGGTGTAATTGTCCACTGGATTGCAGCAGGCTGCATAGGTATAGATTGCTTGTGCTTCATTTTTCCAGAATGGAATGTCTATAAACTAGAAATATTTTTTTTTTGGAAGAGGTACAGCGCAGGGGACACTTGGGGGAAGGTAAAGCTTTAAAAGGACAGTGTTGATCTTCTCTTCAGTCCCAGAACTCTGCCTACCTGCTTCAGCTCTAATCAGGAGCAGCTGTGCATAATTAGGCACTGAAGCTTTAAATGGAGTTAGCTTCTTTCAGAATGGAAACAGTCAGGGGGTCCTTGCCTAGATTCCAGGACTGGGAGCTTTTCTAAAGATGCAAGAGCAGTCTCCTTTATACTGCTTCATTGCTTAAAGGCAATTTAGCTTCACAAAAGAACAACGACTGTAGATTTTACTAGCCTGAGCACCAAGAAAACAATATTTTATAAATCTGAAAACCTTGAAACATTCCCTTATGTCTAACTTGAAATTCATGCTGAGTTCTGTCTAGCTGTGCAGACTTTCACTTTGGCACCGAGCAATGTGCTATGCTTGCTAACTTTTCAAAAAAGCACTCATTGAGAATGATATGTCAGATCATTCTACTGAAAGTACATTAGTTAGGTCTAAGATCCAACTGTCTCTTTGAACAGACATACGCACTCCTGTTGGAGACAGAGGGCAGTAGTACTAGATTGGAAATCGCATAACTTCTGCGGCAATTGACATGATAACCTAACCATCAGCTTTTGCCATTTTGTTCTGTTTTTTAACTACATAAAACAGCTGTAATATAAACACATATATTTGAAAAAGTAATTCTATTTATGGCAAATGTAAGCAAACGATAAGCTGAGCTCTCTGTAATAGTGACAAATTTAATTGTAATTTTTTGGCTACTACAGGTCAGTATGTTTCACCAGTGTAGTTGGATTGATCCAGTTTTTTATTTGAAGACTGAACGATTTATGACACCTAAAAGTAATACCGGTGATTTAGTGAACAAAAGTTAAAGTTAAGTGTTCTCTGTGAACAGTCTTTATTTTTATTTTTAAATATTTAATTGGATGGCTTATTCAGTTGTGTTTTTTAACTTTTGTATTATATATTGTTTTAGTTTTGTTTTGTTTTAACTTATATTGTAAATGCCTTGGGTCTCATATTAGGAATTAAATAATTAAATTTGTAATAATAGTTCATTCTTTGTTGTAGGGACAGATGTTAGCAGCAGTCACATGTTAAGTATGCCCATGACCTTAGCAACTCAAAGATGGCATATTGGTGGGCATGCCCTATAGAAACAATAGAGACTTTTTCATTTTCTAGTGCTCCTTAAAACTGTAGATTAGAGATAAGTCTAGAACAGTGGTTCTCAACCTGTGGGTCCCCAGATGTTTCTAGACTTCAGCTCCCAGAAGCCCTGAGCATTGACCATAGTGGCTGGGGCTTCTGGGAGCTGAAGTCCACAAACATCTGGGGACCCACAGGTTGAGAACCACTGGTCTAGAAGAAGGAAGACACACACACACTGCAACTGAGACGACTCAAGGAAGGGGACATCTGGCAAAGCAACACCCTTATTCTAGGAAGAGAGGCAAAAAGTAACAGAACTGGGCTGTGGTGAAGAAAAAAAGTCAAGGCTTCATGTGGTTATAGTAAGGGTGAAGAACAGAGCATAAAATACCAAGAAACAAGCAGGAGTGCCCATGATGGAGGGAAAGAGGAGGTTGATAAACAGGAAATGTTACAGTAATTGCAATAGTAAATTCTTTGTCACTTTGCCATAAGCTTAGGAATATTGACCATTGCTACCATGTAGGAGCAGGTTTATCCTTTTGAGTTCAAACGGCTGCTGTATGACAGCTGTTATTTCTAAATGATGGCTTTGTGTGTAAACCAGTTAAGGGAGTTTTCCCTCTGTAGTCAATTCCTTTTACTACAGTGTGATAGCTATGGAAATATCTATGACTATCTTAAGTAATGAGGATTTGTCAAGCATATTTCCCAGACGGACAACTTCACACTAAGTACAATGGTTGCCAAGTATTAAAATTGTAGATAACAAAACCTGTGCAGTTACAAATAATTGTGTTTCGTGTGCACTATGCCACAATGCTTTTCAGTAATGCTATTTGCATGTAGAGTTTTAATTAACAGATAACTGTCACCACAAGTTGACTGCAGAAGGGTCTAGCATCCAGCAGAGAGATAAATGCCAGAGCCAAGTTATACAGGTTGGATAGCATGCAGGGGGTCTATAATATAAAATGGATTTATAATTAAAAGTCACTTATTACAAAGTTATTATGTTACATAAAGGAAAGAATGGCTGAAATCTTGCTGTTTCATGTTGCACCTTGTAATGTATGCTGTTTCTCTTGACTTGGCTTCGTATAATACTGTTATAACAGTGACATGGTTTGTTAATGTTTTGAAGTACAAGTTTATAGCACGCACACACAAACTTACACACATAGATTTTCTTTTGGTTGAGCCCTCATTTTAGGACACCATAGATCAATATTATTTCCATTTTATAGGTGAAAAGGTGAAGCTGAGTGTAACTTATTCTACTGAGTCCATCATTAAGGTGGGATTTGGATTTGGATCTCACAATTCCAAGTTTTCAAAAGTTAAATATAGAGGAGTTGCAGTTGTTCCTCTTTGCTTAAGTCTCATGAGTACACTGTAGCAACCTATTTGGCTGCCCAGCTAACCTGCTCGTGATTTTAAGAATGCTCTTTAATAAACTTGTTATGTTTATTCTGTATTAGCCTCTTATAGTGTGTGATAAAAGGGGGTTAAAACCAAATTTCATCGTGAATGCAAAGAAAACATGTTGTACTATGTTCTTATAGGAAAATTAATATGTTACAGTGAACCGATATTTGGCTTTGGGTTTGGAGGCTCAAAAGAGTAGTAAGTGGAGCTCATCTGGAGCAAGTAGATGCCACTGTGCTTCATTTAAGGGCAGTCTGTATTCTTAAGAACCCTTGTGTGCATAAAAAAAGTTGTAGCAGTACTAGACTGCTTAAGTGGCAACCCTAAGATGAACCTATCACTTGATTTTCTGGAGGCTGTGAGTGTGTGACACACCAAAGGTCACCCAGTGGCTTTCCATATCCTAGCTATGTGAAAATTAATTTCTGGTGATTTTTCTTAAACCTGGGCTAGTCTCTTCACATCTGGAGTAAAACTTAACTCCACTATGAAGGTAGTGCTATATAGGAGTTTGGGCAAAGCAATAGAGTTGTTCATTGTTGAATTATTTTTGTCTGCCTTATTACAAATACTTTATTTGAAAGAGTAACCGTTTGCTAGTGTAAGACCTGTATACATGTGACACCATTTCACAGGTGTTTCTTGCAGTCTAAAGTCTTAAAATGAAAATCTGGTCTTATGTGTGGCTTTTCAGCACTGTCAGCTACTTTGCTGATATACATAGTGAGAAAGTGGATTACAGTATATGGGTTATATAAACATTTAGCCTTCTGAAGCCAGAAGAGAACTATTGGGTATTTAGTTTACAGATGCAGAACTGATGTTTTCAAACACTACGTGAATATTAAAGTTAAACTTAATGATGAAAATTATCTAGCATTCATCTATGTTTTATATGTAGAGTTATTCAGGAAAATAGAATGTATAGGATGTGAAAAGAAAATGTAATCCTTTGCCCTATGAATTTGCACCATATCTCCCACCATATGCTATCATTTTATTTGGCCTTGATTTATTAAAGTATTTTAGCTATAAAGATAAAGGAAGTAAGCAGTAACTGATCTTTCACTCATTTTATCATAACCAATTTTTTTAAAAATATTTTTTTTTCCCCCTTAGGTCCTCCCATGCCATCCTCTTCATCTAGTCAATCCGTTATTGAACATTTACATTCCCCTCCTCCATCACCTAATCTCCATGACAACCAGAGATGGTTGCTAAGTACTAGTGCTATCCAGCCAGTTCAGGACTCTGACACTGATGAGGACTATACTGCCAGCTCTTATCTAGTACAGACCGGTCCTGTTTCAGTTTTTGCCTCAGGCCATGGTAAGAATAAGACATCTTGTGCACAGTACACTGTCTTACTTTCATCCTGTAATAAAAGCATCTTATGAAATATTATCCAAATTGTTTGCTAGTTAATATTTGAGGCCAAATGCAGAATCATAAATAGATTTATTTTATTTGTTGGAATTAAGGAAAAGGAAGAATACAGAATGACTTTTATTATTCATTCATTTTAATAATGAATAAGGTTATCCTAATGTAATCTGCATGTAATAGCCATCTAATTGTATAGGAATCACTAGTTCTTAATTGCATAGAATGTTATAATTTGCCATCCACGTCTACTTAACATACAGTGAATTTTATTACATGTCTACTCATAAGTAAGCTCCATTTAATGCAGGAGGTCGTATTCACAGGAAAGTCTGTCCTTGGATCCCGCTCTAGGAGAAAGGCAGTGTATAAATGAAATAGAATACAATAAATAAAAATGAATAAAAAATACAGCATGGATAAGCAACCTAGTGCCATAGACTACCACTTCCAAAGCCCCACACTATTGGCCATGTTGGCTGAGGCTGCCACACACTGTAATCCAAAACATCTGGAGGAACCAAACTGGCTATATTTTATATATAGGACTAGCCTTGAGCATTGTTTCTTTTCCAGTGGCTTTGTTATAGAAATAAATTACAGTCACCTGTTCTGTTTTGTTTTTTTAAAAGGCTGGTAAGCTTCAGGGATGATAAAGTTATGAGTTATTAGCAAAGTCTGAATATAAGCTCACAACTATAAAAGAGTTTCTTTCCAGTTAAATGCAGTATTTTGACAGCATGTTATACGCATACATGCTTGTTAGCAGTAAGATGTTGATGTTCTTGAGCCAGACTAAAACTAGACCCATTTAAATTAGTGGTTCGCAAATCCAGACCTATTCTGACCCTATGACTTATCATTTAATTATTGATGTCATTCATAAGTGTCTTTCTTCAATGCTGATAATACTGCAGCAAAAGAAGCAAAGAGTTGTCTTTTTTAGACAGGGAACATGCAAAGGCATGTGAGCAGGAATGCACAGTTCCCAACCCTGATCTGCAGCATTTGGTAAGGATTTGCAATGCTTGGAAAATACAGCCTGAACAAGGGATGGGATGAATACTGGGGAAAAAAATCATGTGTTCCAAATATCAAGAAACCCTAATGAGAAGAATCCCGAACTGATGAAAATCTTTGCAGTTTGAGACATATTCTGTGCAAGATTCACTCATGGTTGTTTCGCACAGAAGACAGAACGTTCTGCATTGGAAATAACATTTTCTGTGCAGAAAATATTTCTACATGGTTTTTGAATATTTCTGCACAGAAACATTCTAGTTTTAGAATAATATTTATGTAGAAAATGCTATCTTCTCTGCAAAACAAGCATGAGTGGATTTTGTGCAGAATAAATGGAATAGGGTTCAAAAGCTGCATAATTTTCAAATAATTTTTTGCAGCAGGAAGAAAATTAATAAAATTACTGATTACAGTCATCCCTCCACATTTGCTTGGGATAGGGGTACAGGACCTCCATGAAAGTGGAAAAACCAGGAATAATTCTAGACCTGTGCAAACTATATTTAACACAAAAAAAAAAGGATGATCACTATATTCAACCCCCTGTGGATTCCTCTGGGGCATCAGAGTTTCTTCACAAGCCAGAATTGGGTGGCTGGTGGGGTTTACTGCCACCTCCACTGCTGTCCCACACAATTTTTGATAGAGACTTATAAGCCTCATTCACAGTTTATCAGTCTCACAAGGCATGTAGTAACTATTAAAAATGGCATAAGGAGGCAGCAGAGGTGACAGCAAATGATCCATGAATAATCAAATCTGCAAAAGTGAAACCCACAAATGTAGAGGGCTGACAGTATTTCCTTTGGGAAGAAATTAATGAAGAATTACATCGCTAGGGATTGATGAGGTAGCTGGGGAGGCAGTCTGCATATCCTTTGAACCATATGAATCCCAGAAAATCCAGCAATGACAGAATCTTTGTAGATCACCTTTTTCCCTTCTGTTAATTAGAAACCAGAGCAGTTGTAATGCTGCAAAGAAACAGGTTGGCAGTTACCTGATTAGATCACCAGGTTCTTTTCATCTCTCTCTGTAGTACTTTGTCTGTATTGAAATGGTTCTGTATTTTCAGGAAGTCCTCTTCAAGTGGTTAAATTAATCATAATTCCCATTATGGTTTACTATTTTTTATTATTTCCACATTTAATTATTGTTTTAAGAAAGCCAATAAAATATTTGAAAATAGGCTTGAGAAACAGTATCCTTCAAAGAGAAATATAATAGGAGCCTTTTTTAAAAAACTAGGATTCATAGCCCAACTCAGTTAAAATCAGTTGGAGAGAATTACAGTTACTATTAAAGATGGCAATGCATCATTTCATGTGTAAGCTCTCGTTTTCTGGTGTATAATGTAAAACAAAAATGTAATAAAACCCTGACAGTCATTGATCTGAGGCAGCTGATATTATATTATATGATACAGAGAGATTCTGATTACTCTGATAACAAGATAAACAAAATTATTATTGGCATTCATATTTTTCTTGATCCAGTTAATGTAATTGTTTTCCATATTTGACTGTAAATATATATATTCTTCAGCTTCCACTAAAGAAACAGCTACCAAATGTTATACTATTAATTCCTTCAGATGGGGCAAGTGTATTGGGAGGTTGCAGTGTTTGTTACTATAGTTCTTGGAGATTTTTTTTTAAAAAATATCCAAACAATGTTTCTGTTATCCTGGGCTATTTTTTGGAGCTCCTGGCATGAGCTGCAGCATTTTATTCCCACCCTGGAGTAGATTTGCTTTTAGTTCTGAGATATATCAGAACAAAATGTATCCTTTTTTTCATCTCCCTCTCTCTCTCTCTCTCTCTCATTCTCTCTGTATGTGTGTCTCTCTTTGTTTATTTATTTTTAATTGTGCTGCAGTAGTTCAGGGAAGTAAGACTTTTGCGCTATAATAAGTTAAAAAAAAACAGAATTGAGAAAACTTTTTTTTCAAAGCATAGGAACACTTCTGCAAACACACCTCAGTTTTAAAAATCTCTGGAAGAGTCCTAGTATAGATCCAAGAAATCATTACAAACAGAAATCATTGAAAAGAACAGAACAACTGGATGTGGACCAGCAAAACCCAACAAAGTCCAGGGAGTTATGTTATCAGAACTCATGCTTCTTCATTTGCAACAGCCCTATTGGCACTGTTAGAGAATGCTATTTAACCATATCCATTCCTCTTCATCTTGTCCCACTTTCTGTAAGTGTTTTAGTTGTGATTGAGGTGCATAAAGATAGGCTGAATAAGATACTCAGTTTGTAAGATAGAAGGGGTCGACTCTACACATATGCTGGAACAAGAAGTTGTGCTAGGTTTATAAAATATTAATAACAGGTTTGGATTAATCTTCATATGGTGTAGATAAAGATATCTGGAAAAATAATTGATGTGATGATTCATCTGTTAGTAAAAGTTGTAACATAGTGCTCAATGATCTTCAGTCTCACTTTATTTCATTTAGAGCAATGGTTCTCAACCTGTGGGTCCCCAGATGTTCGTGGACTTCAGCTCCCAGAAGCCCTGAGCATTGACCATAGTGGCTGGAGCTTCTGGGAGCTGAAGTCCATGAACATCTGGGGACCCACAGGTTGAGAACCACTGATTTAGAGCATTTGTATCCTGCTCTTCAGCCATAAAGGCTTCCAGAGCAGCTTACAAATTGCTAATTTGACAGTTTCCTATCTGTAGGCTTATAATCCAAAAATACATGAAGCACAAGGAAAAGGGGATGGTAGTGGGGGAAGTCCAGAAGTTTCTGGATGCGTTCCTTCTTCTTCAGAGGCTACAGCAGTTGACATGGAGAGAGGGTCTCTCAGCAACTACTGGGACCACAACATGATGGAGGTGTGCCAGACTGCTGGTCTCACTCTCTAAGGCCACAGAAAAGCCACAAGAAGTTGCTCCAGCACTTTAGTGTCTCCTCCTCTTCCTCCTTCTTCCTGTATTTATTTATATCCTAACTTTTTCCCAGTTTGCGATTTCAAGTTGGCTTATAACAATTATTACAAACATAGTGAAACATTCATAATATATAAAACTTAAATATGTAATTACTCTATTTTTTTTAAAAAAATAAATCAGTTAAAAGCATAAACCGTTAAAAGAAAAGTAGCAAATAGAAAATCCAATACATTATACAGGGACTTTCTTCCTTATGCAGTCAGGTTTCTGAGGTCTGCTGAAAAAATGTTTTACCTTCCTGCAAAAAAAGAGCAAAGGGGATGCCAGTCTAACCTCTCTGCGAAGGGAATTCCACAATCTAGGAGCAGCCACCAAAAAAGCTCTTCTCTCATGTTCCTACCAGATATCCCTTTGAGGGTGCTGAGAAACAGAGAAAGGCCTTCCAGAATTGCTCAAAAATGGGTAGTTTCATATTGGTGAATATGATCCTCCAGAAAATCTGGACCTGAGCTGTATAACCAGCACTTTGAATTGTGCTTGGAAGTGCAGTGGTAGCCGGGGGAGCTGTTGCAACAGGGAGCTCTATGTTCCCTGTTGCCAGCCCCAGTTAACAATCCTGCTGCAGCTCTTTGAGCCAACTGATGTTTTTGAACACTATTCACAGTGAGGTCTACATAGGGCATGTTACGGTAACTCAGATGAGATGTAACCAAGGCATTTGTCACCACAGCCAGACCCAGCATCTCAAGCAACAGTCACAGTTGGAGATCCTGGATGCAGCATGCCTATTAGCCTATTTTAATCTTATTTTCTGTGATTTTATTTTTCTTCTAAAACCATCAAACTGGTGATCATCACCATCTTATATACAGGCAAATTCCTAAAATTGCTGGTAGTTGTTGGCTCCAGATGACAGTTTCTCTCTATCTTACTCTAAGATTATATTTCTCCAATATATTCTGCACGCGCGCACACACGCACAACAGCTATGCTCAGCAAACACAGTAGTAACGCAACTACCGTGCTGAATTCCATTGCTTGATAACTGAGAGCCAGACTCTGTATATCATTAAATGTATATAAGCATTTGACAGAGAGATATTTTCCTCTCTAAATAGTAGCAGTTGAGGAGCAACCAAGATCACAATGCATCTGGGGTTGGGGCAATTTTGATCATATGCAACATTGGCCTCTTTGAAAAGAAAAGCACATTCTGTATCTCCTACAGGAATGAAATAATTCCTTGTTTGGCATTTGCTGAGTGAACAAGTTTTATTTTTAATCAAAAGTTGAAAAGTAGTCAGTCCCATATTGAACCCCCTCCCTCAAAGCTCTTATTAACGCAGTAGGGAGGTTTCCAGTGAGAACACTTATTAACAGCAGTGGAATTGGTGAGTAACTTTTTTTGTATGAAACCACAGAACACAGAGAAAGAGTTTATCCTCCTTCTCACATATTGCAGCCCTAATCCTTCTTGGGAAGGGGTGTGGTTGGTATTTTGAGAACGAAAAGCATAACTATTAAATGATTTAAAACCTTTTCCAGCACATTTTCTGAGTTAGAAATACATGAAAGTTTATTCATAGCACCCATGGTCATCTGATAATACGGTTGAGCCCAGTATCCTCATAGTGCAGGTTGCAAACAGAGGTGTGGTAATACAGAGCTTAGGCGTACTGTCAGAGCTTACAAGCATCTGTTTCCTAGAGATGGATGGCTCTGTCAAGTGGCTTTGCCAGTTCTGATTTCTCTCTGTTTCTCATTTTTTCCCTCAGTATTAAGTCAGTTCCATCAATATAACTTTTTTTTTAAATGGTGCAACAGTGTATTCATTTCATGCATACTTTGTGTAATACAGGCCTATTTTGATATGAAAACTGTACTGCAAAATTTGGAGGAGTGCAAATATCAAAGGATGACTGTGTTTTGGTTTGCATATTGATTCAAGAAGAGCAAAGTGAAATGAAATGTGAACCAGTGAATATTTCTTTCATCCTGACTACCATTCAGCATTGACATTTTAGAGCATTTTACTCCCACGCTAACTATCCAGCCATATACAGTCAATAAAAACAAGATAGTCAGTGCCCAGAGGCTTATACTCTAAAAAGAGACAGAACAGAAAATCAAAGGGGGATGGGGAAGACAGAGAGGAAAAATAGTACTCTTTCAGCAAAGTTGCTTCCTTTACATCTCCTTTGCTTGCAGCTTGCTGGAATAGCTCTTTCCCATCTTACCTCTCTGCAGTATGGACTTCTGTCAGGGATACCAAGGGAGTAAGCTTTTCAGGAGCTACTTTTAAGGGGCATTGGACTAGTCTACATGAAGCAGCACCTACTCCTATACTTTCCTGCCCAATCATGATCCTTATACTCTCCATGGTGTAATGGGTAGCTGCTAGAAAACCCACTCAGGAGTGCTCCCCTCTCTGTCAAATGCGCGCCCAAGTGAGATTCACTAGCATCCTTATTAGAACCATGTAGTGATCCGGCTAAAATCTTTATCAACTGGTTAGGTCTCCATGCCTTAGCTCTGATTTTTATTTTTCTCTTTGCTCTTACTATTTTAAGTTTTATTACAGGCTATTAATATTCTTATGATTTAACATTCTGACAGCATCTCAGTTGATTTATTTGTTTTTATTGTCAGATCTTTTATTTTATAGGATTTTTTATGGCTTTATGTTCATAAACTGCTATGAGGACACTTGCCAGTCGGTCAGTAGATATTTTAAAATAAATAAGTAGTAAATTAGTAGTGCCTGAGGACTTTTTAATGTTGTGTCACAAGAGATCTGTGTATTTGTGGCTGTAAACAGCAAATATGCAACAGGCTTTCAATGGTATGTGCTTGTTCAATAGAGCACTACATGTATTATGTAAAAATTGAAAGCATGTTCTAGAAAGGAACAATTTTTCTTTTTTTTTCTTTTTTTTTCTTTATACTGAGAGTGCATCCAGAATTTGAATTCATGTGTTAGACTTTGCTTGTGGAAAAATATGGTGTTTTTAAAAGCACTCAATAAAGCATAACAAAGCTAATAATGAATATGAATGGGTTGGTACATGAGGAAAGCTTAGCGAAATCGTATGTGTTCTGTATATCTTGACTAAGAATAGGATGAGGCAGAAATAGAACATTTTCAAGGGTGGGGTAAAAAAGACTATATGCCATGCACAGGGATGTATTTGTTAGCAATAAAACTTTGGAAGAGAAAACGTAGGCAGCATAAGAAAATCTCTCTGCCAGGGATGAGATTCTGTTAGGAAGTGTAATAGTGTCCCAAGGGGAAGAAAAAATATTGAACTTCCTACATTTTTAGAACTCAAAAAAATTGAAACCTTCATATTTTCAGAAGATGGATGAGAGAAGTCTTCTAGATACTTTACATTCCGTGAAAATAGACCATAAGGGCATCTGTATTCTATTACAACACCAAAATTGCAGTTATTTGACAAAAATAAATAGGGATATGTAGTTTAAATGAACATACGGTAATGAGCTGTTCATGTAGTATTCTGTCATATTTTCCTAAACTGCTCTCAAAACATTCATTTGAAATGTGTGTTTTCCTTATTATGCTAGAATCACAGTTCCAAACAAAACAATGGTACTTACCAATGTAGTGGCCAATCCAGTTGCTCCCTAAGACTCATTATCTTGGCTAGTATGTGTGCTCATAGACAAACACCAATAACGGTACAATTTTAGCATGTGTCAGCAACCCATAGTTGTAACAGCAAATTGTGTACTGTTTGTATTATTATATACAGTTGAAGAATAATCAGTAATTACTGTAATGTAATATGGGCTAGTTTGTAAAATCAGTTTGTTATAGGGATGGGCCACTGGTTGTTCTCCAGATGTTGAAGAGCAACTCCCAGCATCACTTACCATTATGGTGGCTAGAGCTCATATTGACTGAAGTTTTAAAAATTAGAGGAACAGAAATTGCCCATCTCTTGTTCATACAGTATGAGTACCATAGTTTATACTTCATAGAGATGTATAAAATATGCTAGGTCCTGTTAATTACATGATGTACATAGGCCTAATTCCAGTTTCTAGTTCCAACTAAAGTAGATGCGTTGAATCAATGAGAGTTACATAAGTATTGACTTATCAATCAGCAGTTGATTCAATGAGTTTTCTTTAGTTGGGACTACTAACTGGATTTAGACCACAGAGTCCTGCCTGCAGCTTCAAATATATTATCGTATATTGGAGTGACAGTTAGATCCAGAATTCAAGGTAGTTTCTCCACTAGTTTCCTAACCCTCTGCAGCCATGTTGCTGTTAAAAACTAAAAACAGTAAATATAATAGGAACAGGTTTCCTTAACCCCACTTTATTGCATTGTATCAATAGTAGGGAGGAACAGAAAGATTTATTCAGGATAATCTCATTGGGGTATAATGTCAGCTGTGGTAAATTTTAAAAAATGGCCAAAATGATTTTGTACAGATTTTGTTTTTCACATTTCTTTTTTTCCCTCCTTTTCTTATGAGGTCTGTTTGCTAAAGACAAAGTGACACAAACCCTGGGGGGGCAGTTATTTTTTTCATTCCAGTCTAAATTCCTTTGTAGTTATGATTAGAGGTTCTGAAATGATCCCACCTGCAACTTTAACACTGCTTCAATTATAGAGTGGGCATTTACCACTACTTCTTTTAAAGCGTGAAACCTCTAGGGGTCCCAGTGGTCAAAATAAGGAAACTTATCTATATATCTGTCTATCCTCTCTTCTTCCTCCCCCCACTCCCTCCCTCCCCTTCTTCCTTCTTTCCTTCCTTCCTTCTCTAAAATGTATTTAAATATTTATTCTACAGGAAGGCACACTGTAAATTTGGAACAATTAAAAAAAATTGGACGGTCTAAGGCAATTTGTCCAGTCTAAGAAAATGCTGAGCCACATGACAGTGTAAAATAAATAAAGGGAGCACTATATGAGTGATCTAAAAAAATAATGAAGTGGAGGGAGGGGTGTCATTGGTTCTTCTGAGGATTAAACTACATGTTTTTCGGACTGCATAGGTTACAGTGATAGCTATTATTTTATTATGGTCTTACACTGGCACACTATAGGTTACAGTGAACCAAAGGACAACAGGCTTTATAAGTCTAATTTTTTGAAGTAATTACCAGTGCATGAGGATAGGATTCTTCCTGGGAAAGGAGGATGAAGGGAAACCTATCCCAATCATATCAGAATCAAAATTACAGAACTGGCCATGTAGCGGGTTTGGCCAAAGGTAGGAAGTAAAGTAATGCAATAAGCCTGTTCTAGCATGCTGACTTATTAATAAGAGTTGCAAACTATATAGATTAAAAACTATACAATATTCATAATAAAACTATGAATATAAAAGTTATTTTAACACAAACAATTTAAAAAGTTAAAAACATGAAAATTCAATAAAAGACTGTGTTCAAGCCTTAAAAACAGCACCATACAGTATTAAAAGCCTACCCTAATCCATTTCTAAAAGCCTGATGCCATGAAAAATATTTTAACTCACCACTGGAAAGAGGGCAAGGGGAGGGCCATCCTGGCCTCTCTAGGGGGGAAATTCCAAAGTCTAGGAGTGTCCACCAAGAAGGCTGTCTCCCTTGTTTCCATCAAGGAAGTCTGAAAAGATTATGGGACAGAAATAGGGGCCTTCGAAAAGATTTTAGAGCTCTAATTCGTTCATAACCATACCTACTTGTCACATATAAAGCAAAAATACAGTTGGGCCCTAACTAGGAATATGTAAATGACTGTACAGTTGACCATCCACATTCACTAGGATTGGAGGCACAGCATCCCCACAAAAGTGGAAAAACTGCAACTATTGAAGATTGGGGAGAAGGGGGACAAGGCATGGTGAGGAGACCAGGCACCCAGGTCTAAACTAGATCAGGGAAAGGAGAGGGAAAAGGGGTTGGGTTGATATGGTGGCCCTATACTCTCTTGCCCATCTCCTTCCTTGAGTGTGTGTGGGGCATCAGGAGGGGGTTTGTTGATGCTGAGAAATCAGGCTGTGAGCTGTCCTTAGCTGAGCAGGCAGCAGCTGGTGGAGAAGGAAGAGGAACAGGGCTGTGTGGCCTGATCAGAGCCGCAGAGAGGGAAGGCTCCCCTGGAAAAGAAGCACTTGAGGTGGGGAGAGGCAGGGATTGGAACAACTCATAAATAATCAAATCCATGAAAGTGAAACCCACAAATGTGGACGGTGGACAACAGTTTCCTAAGTTTGCTTGAAAGTGAGAGACAGTTCTGCTTTTTCTTCAATGAGTTGAGCGGCACCATGACTAAACAATTTAGGCTCTATATTATATTAACTGAAATTTATCTAGGTCAAAACCTAATTTACCTTGCAAGTTCTGAAGATGCAGAGGTCACATTTTTTGTGAATCAAAGTTACTGAAGTCTCTGATTTTTCCATGACTCTATCATCCTGTGCAAGCTTGTTCACTTTGTAACTTTATTTTCAGTACAAGCTCCCAGCTACCTTAGTGTAAGATAGGGCCAACCATTCTTTGAGTTAGACAAAATAGTGGTAACCCTGTAGTCTTAAACAGTGTTACTGTAATGAGAATTCCATTGTCACCTGGGGGTTTGTAGATTGGGACTAGGTTGACTACAGCAGGAATTGTTACAGTCTGTTTACACAGTACAGAAATGTTTAGTCAAATAAAATATAGACTATAAATATAAAATATAGAACATCCTTGTCAAATATGATGCTACTTCATTCACATATATTCTGCAAAAATACATGTTGAATCATCTAGGTCCACTGATTTATATTATGAGTCACACACAGCACTAGCAGAGGAATGCTTGGAGCATTTTTCGGTGGTTGTCTATACTGCCATTTAACCTCCTGGTTATAAATGCAGACAAAGAAGGTCAATACCTTTAGGTACAGTCAGATCATTTTCTTTGTTCTACGTACTTGAGCAAAGTTGAATGTCTTTTCAAAACGAACAAATTCTATGTGAATTATTTTGTATCTTGTCCTAATTTTTGATTTGATTAATCTATCATGCAGTCCTTTTTAAAAAAAAACTATCCTGCCAAAAACCTGTCAGTATTACTTTCTACTATAAAAGAAAATGTAGTATTGTTTTGGTTTAATTAGGCATTCAATCTTTCTTTGAAGAGGAAATTGAAGTTCTTTCTTTGTCCCAGTCCTGCCCCACAAAAATCAAATTATACAAAGTGGTGGGCAAGTAGTTTTATAATAAAAGTGCTGTAGCCTATATTTGCTTCCCATTTAAAAAAGAATCAACTTAGCAGCTTGAGAGAGAAGGAAGGAGCAATTGTTTAATTACGAATTGTAACTCACACCCACAGTGTCTGTATCATGAATATCATTCCAAAACAGGTTACCAGCCTGTTGACAATTCAAAGGGATTTGATATGACAAATTGTCATTTTGACAGTAGCAAGTTCATAACCTTCTGAAAACTGATATAGTGATATCTGTCCTTTACAATCACATTTAAAGGAAAATCTGCCAGGTAAACATCATGGCATTTTCAGATAATAAATGCTTGTGAAGAGGCTAGATATTTTTGGAAGTGTTAGCTTGATTAGAGTTCACAGGCTGGTTCCTCAGATGTTTGTGAAAGAGAATGTGTGTGAGTCCTGGGTTGTTTGTGTTGAGCAATTTCAAATTTGTAGACGAGATTCCATCTATGTAATTCTCATACTTCCTAATGGTTTAACACCATAAAACAACTACACAACCACCTTTTAAAAAGAAGAGAAATTGAACCCACTTCTCAAAACAAAACCAAGCACCCAGAGACATAATGAATCTGCTTAATAAGGTGTTTCATCTGAATTCCTTTCCTGTCACAGGATGGGCACTTTTTCCTAGGCCACTGAGATTGTGTGAAAAGCCTCAGACCACAGTAGGAGCCAGAGTTTCAATTTCTTTCTGTGCCAGCATCAGTTCTCAGGATAAAACTGATTAACACTAGCATGATGTGCCTCAGTATGAGATTTTGCCCAAGAAATTGTGGACTTTACTGACAATATTCAGAAACAAGAAAATGTTGCAAATACGTGAAAAGAAAGAAAGAAAAAAGACCAAACGAGACCTAAAGTATACGAGTTAGAAATTAGAGGGGGGAAAAGTGACTTCCATTCTTCCTTTAAACTGTGTATGACACTGAAATTGTTTCAGACTTCTCAAGGATAATGTCGAACAATTCTCTTCTTCCTATCCCCTATTTCATTTTTCCAACAAGTAAAAAAGAAAAAAAAACCTTTCTTTTTCCAAAGGTTATCATATCTAGTATTGCTATATCAATATGACATCCTGTTACATTGAAGTGATAAATGATACCACATTTTCTAATCTTGATACTAAAAACTACTTACTGATGTAATTACATGGCATTAATATTCACTGCTAAAACTGTAAGTCTTTTTTACTTGTTATATAACAAAGTCCTAATATTTCCAAGACATTTCATATTGAAAAATCTTTTTCAAATTCTTACCAAAACCAGTTTTCATTGTCTTTTATCTTTAACCATTTCATAACTAGTTTCAACTACCTCCCCTTTTTTTCCAATTTCATATTAAATTTGGCTCTTCTCTTCCTTTTCATCCATCCTATCCATTAACTCACATTCCTTTCCTTATTCTGTTTTAATATTTCCAAGTCCTTCCCACTTGCAGGTTTAAAGTATTTGTCCTGAGACAAAGTACTTTTCTTTTTCATCTTTCTCTCATCCCCTTTGTTCTTGTAGGCTAATCCTTTCATTAAACCAACTTACTTTTGTTCAATCATTGGTGTAGATTCCCTGTACATCAATTTCATATTAGTTTCCCCCTTTTCACAAAGCAGAACTTCTTGATCCGTCATCTCCCCTATTCAATGGCTAATCCCTCCATTAGCTCAAATTGAATTTGTTTCTTTGTTTGGTTTTCAGATACCTTCACTTCCATATTAGCTCCACGTTCCTCACTCCTCTTGCCTTACATCTCCCAACAGTTCTCCCTTGATCTCATTCCTCAAGTTCATTATCAAATCTCCTTGCACTCTCCTCTTTGTGTTTGAGAGTCCTTCTTCTCTCAGAAAAAGTAACTCCTCCTCCATCAGTTGTAGAAAGTCCTGAGAAAGTTCCTGGGAAGATTCTTCTTGCCTATTCAGTTACAGCCAGTGAGTCACTATTATCAGCATCAAAGAGATAATGCTTGCACTTTCTCAAGCTGCAGTTTCTTCTTATTAAAGTTTCATTCACTCTTGTAAATAGGATGAAATTCCATCTGTACACAAAAATATATATACTTAAATCCTTACCAGTTCACTTTTAAACATGTCAGCCCCCCAGTCTTCTTCTTTGACTCTCGATCTTAATCGACTCTTCATTGCAGAAACAGGGTGATTGATGAGGTTCTCCCTGTCTGTTTTAATCAGACAAATACTTGACTTTTGTAAAGTTTTGTTTAAGATTTTTTTTAAAAAAAAAACAGATTTGTCAGCTTGAGGCCATCAGATCCTCAGATCAAAACAGCTGCATTTCATGGCAAGGTAGCTCCCTCTGGCCAGCACTTTTACCATGAAAGATGTGCTGCGATAACTTCTCGCTCCCCCCTCCATCCTGCCTGGAAGTCAAGTCTAAAATTGTGAAGTTTTAAAATTCCCTACTAACACAGAAGGAATAGCACTGCTGTAGCTTCCATGCTTGCAATCTAATACAAACAGTAAACCTGAATGATTGAGCTCTCTTACCTCCAAATACATTATTTAGAATAGGCAGGTGGAGCAGAGTGAGAATGATTTGGACCGGAACAGGTGGGCAGAACAGCAGATAAAACTTTGACTGAAGTCCCAACTATGGACCTCATATGACCTATGAGGAGCCACCTGAATCAGAGCAGAGGCCCAGCAACCTGTTTTGCATAGTAGGCACAGAGACCTCTGGAAAGCCCCCGGCAGCCCATAAAACCAATAGCCCACTTTAATTTGCTTGCATGGGTAAACATTTTAATGCTGCTTTTCGAGTGTAACTAATTATCATTTATGCCCTGAAAAAATCGTACAGTCACTATGAGCAATGCCTTTTGAAAGAAATTTTCTTTCTGAATTTATCTGATTCTCTGAGACCCATGTAATTATGGGCAGCTGTAGGTTTGCATGCTACTCACCCCATTTCCATGCAAACAAGACTTTCCATGGATGACCCCTGTTCCAGTCTCTCATCTTCCTATAACTGTAGAAAGTTGGGTGGGAGAGAAGAATAGAGTAAGAATCTCAATAGAGGAACTAGTGCTATTTCTACTTCAGTTATTTCATTCACTGCCTAACGTCTGTAGTTATGAAAAATAGTACCAAATCATCTGAGAGAGTACATATAATACACCAGGTCTGGATCTCTACATACAGTAGAGATTATTTGAAACCTTAACAATTTTTCAGTATTCTTGTATACCTTAGCTGAATAATATAATGTTAAAATTCTACTGTACATATTGACAATGTTAAAATATGATGAAGTTCACAGAGTTCACAGAGTTCACAGAGAATATAATTAAACTACTTTTTAATTCTCAGGATTTTAAAATTTTCTCTATTTTACTAATATTGCTAAGGTGTATGTCTATGTTAGAAATAATTGTAGTACCAAACAATGAGATGTTTTGTTTTTTTTAAAGGAAAGGCAAATAAATGTTTGTTCTGAATTTGCCTTTATTAACAGGAATCTTCTCAAATTGGAATGGAAACTTTCAGGTTACAGTTACAGCAAAAGATTTAAGCTATTAATTCAATAACCTTTCCCCTTGTATATATTCCTTCTCCTGTAAAAGCTTCAGGGTAGCTTTGAGAGAATACATTTTCTGCTTTTCCCCATCTCTTACAAAAGACTTCTCCATTTAGTATCTTTCTCTGTCCGGATGCACCATTGACATGAATCTTGCTGTCACTAACCCATTAAGAGCGCACACTGAAGTAGTATCCCTGGTTTTTAAGGAATGCAGAGTTTTGACTAGAAGGCACATCAACCTCCTTCGCTCATGCTAGATCAAGGATTCCTATTGTCAGATGCAGTGGGCATGAAAGCAGCAATTTTACAGCACAAAACCTCCAATAACATTTACTGCGGTTGGCTGAGATCGAAATGCACACAGGCACTGCTCAGTCTTGGTTTCTTAAGTACCAGCTTCCCTTGGCTTCTAGCCAGTTTGTGCATTTCAGAGACAAGTCCTTTAAGGGGAAAGAGTTTTCCTTGTAACTTGCTGTGGGGTAAACAGACCATTCAGGCATAGTTTATTGCATTACATAGTTGACTATGCATAACAGAATGAAGCACTGTAATTGGAGGAATTATTTTGATCATTGGAATTCATAAGTATGAGATGCCTTTTCTAAGCCAGAAATAAAAGAAAAGGTGTGAAATTTTATTATATTAAACCAGGTGGTAACCTTCTTGTGAAAGCACTTAAACCATTTCTTTTTCTTCTGAGCTAAATGGAATTCTCTAATTCTGTAGAACTATAAAACAAAATAGCAGCTCTTTAAAACAAAGGAACTCTCAAATTGAATGTAATATTCATTGATTTAAATAAGATATAGAACATTCTTAACTCTCCTACTGTAATCACCAATGTAAAATGTTTAATGCTGGCTGGATTATGCCCAAATCTGGCTGAATTTGCCAGGTGATTGGCACTTGCAGGAGGTAGGTCTGTTAATTAATTTTCCATCTCTCTTCCCTCTTTTTCTGTGCATTCTTTAATTCAGTTTCCCCCACCTGGTACCCTCCAGATATGTTAAACTACAATTTCCCGAATCTCCCAGATAGTTGTAGGTTGTCGTCCAACACATTAGGCATAGCTGCTCTAACCCAATTTCTTCACCTTGATCATAGTTAATGCAGTTAGCTATGATCACCATTCACCAATTTAGGATTTTAACATTATAGTTTTAAACCAATGATAGTATAGATAAAGAAGACAGAAGCGTATAAAACCTCCCAGTTTAACCAGTCTTAATGTTACAAATGAAAGGTCGTTATATATACTTGGTAGAATTAGCATAACTATGTGTTTATTTTTACCAGGAGTAGCTTGCCATATAACATTTTTCTGCGTTGGAACAACACTAGATGGTTTTAGTGGAGACCTATGAATTTAATTTGCCAGTTATCCCTTTAAAATAATAGAAGCAGTAACTTCAAATATCTGCTTATAACTCCCATGTATTTTAAGGAACTTAATTTAAGTCCAGCTTGGAACATGTGGTCAAATGTTAATGTTTTCTGTTATATGTTATTTTTTAATATTGATTATATTTAGGTCTGTTTTGTTTTCCTCTGCTTTGTTCTTTTGCCATTTCTCCAAAGAAGGGCATATGATGGTACAATGCACTCAGTTGTGGATCATGTCCCATAAATCGGACAATAGCACTTTTAAAGCACAAAAAATATATGTATACGTAGGGATCTTAAATGGAGCTTGATTGAGTATGAAAAGAATAAAACTTAATTTTGCATTTAAAGAAAAACAATTTGACTGTGATTTAAAAATCTAGAATTCTAATTGTTGAGAGTAACCTTGTTTCATAGGCACAGCTTCAAGTACTGTGATGCATTAATCCTTTAAATTTCATTTCCTTATGTGATTTCTGAATCCTTTTAAAGAGTTCACTTGACATATTTGATTTCTCTGCTGTCAAGGGTTGTTGTTATGATGTTTGAATGTAAAGTAGCATAATTTGGTTATTATTGAACAAAATGTGACTGCAGTGTTTGAATCTTCTAGTTGTTTCAGATAGCTATCAGCATGATTTCCTATAAATGGTATTAAGATGATGGGCTTTTTATTTTGCATTAATGCAGTGGTTCATTCAGAAGTGAGTTTAAGGTCTGTTTTTACTTTTGTGTCATGATTTCCCACTCCTCACCCCCCAAACACTTTCAGGAACAATTTAAAAAAGGTATCTGAGGTAATCTTACATTTCTGGGTTGCTTTCCAGTAGCTTGCCCTCTGCTGAGTAGGAAAAAGACAAGAATAAGAATGACCTTGAACCTCTCTGCCAGTATGTGCCTGTAGCGAAAATGCTTCAGAAACCAAGTGAAGCACTTCTAATGAATTGTGCTTTTGATTCTTTGAATCTGCACAGCATCTCCATCAGGTTTTTACAGCTGGACTCTTGCTGTAATTGCTACTGGGATGAGATGCACAACATGGGGTGTTGAAACCAAGTACTTATATTGTCTTACTGGCCAAAAATATATGCCAGAGTAGGAGCAACAGACTTCGTGAAATTCACACTTGTATATCTTCATGTTCTTCGCCCATTTCTGACATGCTGCTGATCTGTCAGCAGGCACTCTAGATGGAGGTGATAAAAATGACAAATCCAAAAGGTGTTTCTTAAAGCTGATATGTATCCTTCTAGGAGGAAATTCTGGTTGTGAATATATAAAGCTTCAAAACTGTATTCATTGGTTGCAGTGGGAGTATTGCAGTATTTATGCTGGAGCAATGATGTTGGTTGCAATGGAAGTATCTTGCAGTAGTTCATCTGTAATCCTCTGTGAAGTTTTCTTTGTCCAACAGTAGTTAATATTTTTGCTATTGACTTGATGGCATCAAAGGTTTAAAATTTAGCAATACTTTTATAGTTTTAGTAGTGTGAGAACAACATTGTGTTTCATCTTTGCCTATGGAATAGACAGGGTAGAAGAGTAAAGAGATTAGTTTTAAATCTCTTTACTAAATGGCTGGCTCATCTGGACTGTTTGTGGTTTGATTTGCTTTTCAATGCTGTCGTTTTCTAGAAGGAGTCGATTAGTTCCACATTCTTGATGGCCACGCACAGTATACAGTTCACAAAATTAATGTAGTTCCCAGTATTTTGCAATATGCAGCATATTCTGTAATTGATTTTAACCTTTAAAGTCCCCCTCTCTGCACCACCTAGTTCACTCAGTTATGTCTTTTGTCCTGTTTGGAGATGGATTTAACAATATCCTCAAGAATTGTATGGTACGTTTAAATGACAGTATAGCAAAAGGTGACAACTAATTTCAGTAAATATTAGTGCTACAGCATGGGAACCATCCTGTGTACAATTTTGTGATGGCTCCTTGGTCTTAGGGTTAGGTAAATAGTTGCCATTCTGCTTAATCTATGAATGGCTGATTTCAGCTCACATGTTATTCAGCCCGTTGTGCGAAAGGCATTTTTAAAAGACAAGAATGAGAAGCAGCATAAAGCTCGAGATAATTTTTTCACCTGCTCTGTGATAAATTTAGATATTCCCAAGTTAAACAAAAGTCAAAATGACACTTTCTGCCGTCATTATTTTTATGAAATGCAGAGATGAAGTTTGGCCTTAGGCCTCTGGAATCGGCTTAAAGCAACTACTTCTGCTTCACAACCAAGCCATGCTCTAACTACCCTTAAGTGAACTGTGGGAGTCTGTGTGGAGTTTGGAGTGAGCACTCAACCACTTCTTATGGTATCGGATAGTATTTGATTCTAGCAAAATGATTTCACATCTTCTGTGGGCTTTGGAAAATTCAGAGCCTGATGAAACAGGCAGTTGAGGTAAAGGACCCTCGTGGGATGTTAGCTGAATTAATTATTCATAGCTAAGGACAACAGATGAAAGAAGTGGAGATATTAATACACAGTCTTCCAGCAGGATTGTCTCCCTCCCCCTTTCCTGGGAAAAGAATGTCTGTAATGTGCTGGTACTTAACAGTGCTTCAGGCAAAAGGGAATTAATCTGTCTTTGAGACTCCACTCACCAGAAAACAACTATTTCAAAGAAGGCATTTGCATTTTATAGAGGGATTGTGAAAGGGTACACTTGTGGTGAGCTCCATGAAGAAAGATCAGATTTTGCTTCATTCTATATGCCAGACAGTCTCTTTACTTAGAGCTTAATGGAAACTATTTCCGTAGAAATTAATGGGAATCACTGAGAACCAAGCAAGTCCTTCTATAGATGCCACTCCTTCAAAAGCATGCCTTTGCTCCCCCTCCATTTCTTGCTGTGAAAACAGTGACACTACTCTGGGAGCTGTCTGTAGCTGGATTGATTCAGACATACAGTATCACAGTTCTCATGCGCTGCGAACACACATGCATGATCTCTCCTCCTTCTGACACTGCTGTCTGTCTGCTTTCCCTCCTGCTACCAAAGTGCAACAGGGAAGATAGATTGAGTCTGGGAACATGCCAGTGAGAGGACTTTCCCATTTTTTATTCTCACACTTCAGTCTCTCTTTTGTATCTAGCCTTCTTTTCAAGGAAGAGTGATATTAAGAGGGGGGAGCATAGCTTCCTGCAGGCAAAAAGGGAGAAAGACAATGATGCCTAGGAGTGATAAAATATTATTTCTCTTGCTTGTGTGGCTCGTGTCTCCCTCTTTCCAAAGCAGAGAATGGACGAAGAAAAATGGCTGCAGTGGGGTATGCGTGCAGACCAAACCTGTCAAGTGCCGTTTACCAACCCCTGTATCTGCTTCATTGTACTATGCACAGTTTATGATGGGAGACAGGATGCATTATGATCAGCCTTCAAGAAAGCTACTTGCCAAACAGACAGGAGTGAGAAAGTATTCAGTCTGAGTGAGCACTAGTTTCCAATGTCCCCAGGGGGTTGCACTGCATGAGGCAAACTGCCTTGAGAAAGAGTGTCTGAAAAACAGGTGTTTTTGTACAGATTTGCATGGTAAATCATTCCTCTCCCCCAGCTTTTTTTCTTAAGTTTACTCACTAAGAGGAGCCTGCTTACATTTAATTGTTTGTGTAGAGGGTAAGCTTTGTAAGTGGAAGGAGAAAGACAAAATATATCAGGTCCGGTTCTCCAATTCCCCCTCTTGGTGTCTCATTAACTCAGAGGAGGAAGCTTATCTGTGTGTGAGAGAGAAAAGTCTTGAAAGCAGTATCAAAGTCTTGAAACTGCTTTTTCTTGGAGGTGGTTAAGAACAGAGGTTTGAAGCCTTGTCTAGTTCTGTGTGTTGCTAACTTTGGAGTGAGCAGGTAGTAGAGTATTTAACGTGTCAGATACTCATTTAGGTATAATCCTAAGCAGTGTTACTTAGAAATTAAGCACAATGATAAGATTGTCATCATTAGCTGATAAACAAAAATGTTGGTCTCACTCAACCCACAATTTGTAGACTGTTGGTTGTAATTCTTATTTTGATTTAAAATGTAAATCTTGCACATAAAAAGCTTTACGTTAAAATATGAATATGTGGTCTTCAGGGTAAAGAACTTTCCATCAGTTACTTACTATTGCCATGCCATTTGCAATGTTGTCATTAGCGTTTGGTAGACTGTTCCCTGGTGCTGGCCTGTTACCTGCTTATCTTCTCTGTGTGGTCCGATGTAATACATACACAGTCTTTCCACAAATACAAAAAAGTGTGTCCTGTTTCTAGGTCAGCTACAAACCAGTGGTAGGGATTGTTGCTTGCAGGGTCTTGTTACAATGTCTTGTGCAGCACTTGGAAATAACTTGTAACAACTTACTTTGGCCAGAGATTACTAATTGCAGTAATGAACTAGAATTATGTTACCTTTCTGCCTCTAACAACCATGTAATTCATTACTTTTCAGAGTAAGGTAACATGGTTTCTGCAAGTTACTCTTTATTCAGTATATTCTGACTCAGTCTGAGTGAGGGGAAGGAATGAAGAAAGAGTCATGGTGGCTGCCTCATGGTACCTCTTCATGTGGTATGAGAAAACTAAGGAGCAGTGGGGGTGGAAAGAAAGAGGGTCATTGAAAATAAGAGATGTGCTAGAAACTTGGCTTGGTGAGAATTTTTTAAAAGAAAATAAATAGATTCTCTTTTCTACCTTTTTCCATGCTGCCCAGATGAAAGAGTTTGCTGCTGATGCCATAGATAGAAAAGATAGTGAGAGCTAGTGTGAATACATGGGTGAGTGGGCTGCCTCACCAGGTTTGCAGCCCCAAATAGTATCACAAGGCATGTACATGGGCTGGCTGAGTTGGTGTAAGCAATGAAAGAGAGAGTTAGAGCAAGAAGAAGAGCGGGCATTTCTCTGCACACCTAAAGCCGGCTGAGATTTGTGATTAAAAGTAATGTTTGTGAAGAGGGCTTGTCTCAGTTTTGCACACCTGTCCAAGCATCTCTATACAATGACAGCCATTCTGTCCACTGCACTGTGTCTGGATAAGAGAAGTCCAGTCAGATTAGAGATGGGTGAAGAACCTGTATATTTCAGTAGCACAATAGTAACAATAACAAATAGGTAATAAATAATCCAGTAAAGCACTTTCTGAAATTGTTTGGTAATCAGAGTAATGAGCAGCATAACCAGTTGCTTTTAAAAAGTAATATTCCATTCTCTGGAATGGGCAAGGTAACACAAAGTATATGTTCTGGCTTACTTCTCCCTGTTGCTCTTTTATTATCACGAAAAGCAGGAATTAAGAGCACAAGAAGATGACATCAGTAAGTGATTAAGGCAACAATCCTGCTCATGTACACACCCACACCACTGTAAGTGCCATTAAATATGTTAGGATTTACATAATGGGAGTAAACACATATAGAATTGCACCATAAAGGTGTCTGTTCTAGACAGTGGCTCTTTCACATAAAGTAACACATTAAAAACGTACCAGGCAAGTGTACCGTTCTGCAAATGAAGAGTTTACTAAAACAAATCCTATATCATATATTTTCCCTGTTTCTCTTCTTGCTCTTCATTGTCAGATATTTTTACTTTCCAAAGTAATTTTCTAAAGTAATTTATACTTTCTAAAAACAGCTTCCATACCTCCACAGGTAAAGAATATTTTAGTATAACTGTTCAGTTTAGTTTCTCTTTTCTCTCAGACCTGATTAAGGTTTTTTTTTTCCCCTTGCTGGTGTTTTGTGCATCTTTCACCTCATTTCTATTTGTTAAAGCTCTCCATGGAATACAAACTTTTCATAAGTAGGTGATTTTCTCAAAATGTGCTTGCCTTAGGACAGCTATTTAATTGGCAGGAGGTGGGATTAGAATCAGCTTTCCATTCCATACCATTTTCTTTCAAAGACCCTGCATAATGAATAGCAATTGCCTTTTAACATAATTGAAATAGCAAATGTTTTCACTTTTTAATATTAGTGTGCTTAAGTAAAAGAAATGGAAAGATTTCATAATTTGTTGGTAAATTAAAAATAGCAATTTTAGCTGTATAAAACAGGCTGCAACCCTGCATAATCCTCCTGCACAAATGTCAGTTCACAGTTCCTAATGTAAAGAAGTCTGTATTCTTCACTTGTCATGTATCTTTAGTGAGTTGAGTGGAGCTCCATGTGTCTTTTAACCTTCATTTGCCGCCACATCTGAATGAAAACCATAGCTCCCATAGGCTGAAATAATCTTCTCTGAAATAGTGAGAGTCTTTTAAAAACTCTCTTTTAAAATAGTGAGAGTCTTTTAAAAACTCTCACTATGCTAGCTTAGTTCTTCTAGGTTTTCATGGAGAGTTTTTGTTCACCAGAGATCATGATGTTGGCATATCTGAAAGAGCTCTCCACCAGCCAACTCTGTTGATCTCTCTTTGCCCGCACCTGTCCAGGTGGAAGGGTCATGCTAGCTAATCCCTTTAACAGAGCCAGCCCTCAGTGAAGTATCTCCCAAAGGCAGTTGACTTTGGCTGTCATAAAAGGGAAGCCGATCACTAACTCTTTAATTCTTATATTGTAGCAGTAGGGAGAGGGAATTTTTCTGCTTCAGGTGCGAAAATAGTTTGTTTGAATTAAGTACTTTGCAGTTTGGCTTGGAGTATGGGGACTCCATTCTCAGCTGGGCTCAAGCAGCAAAATGCCTTTGGCCATTTCTTTTTATTTTCCTTGAACCTTACCCAGAGTATCCAGTGTTTCTGGAATTACTGAAGGTTTTTTTTCCTCAATACCTTCCTGTCTAATTAATTGGCGAGAAAGGATGACTTTCAGTCATTCTGTGGTGCCAAATGTTGATAGCTATGTAAGGGACTAGGTATGTGGGATTGTGTGTTCGGTATTATTGCCTTCTACCACTACAGACTGCTTGACCCTGTGGTTTTCCTCAGAAACTCTTCTTTAGGTCAGCCTAAGCCTTTTTCCTGTTTGGACAGAGGGCAAGATACTGTTTATTCCCCAGCACACATATAGTAGCTGACTGGATTGGTAATTGCATCTTACTTCAACACTGGCTGCCACTCAGAGTGAGCCCAGGTTGTCCCACTACTTGAGACAATAAGTAGAGCAACACACACTGGTTGCTACCTCCCCCACTTCTTTTAAAGTATTCTTGCACAGACTCACATCTTCCCTGTCTTTCTGTGTGCTAGCTCCATCACACTGTACTCTGCTAGTGAAGGAGGCAAAAATATAGGAGTGAGGGGAGTGGCAGGAGTAGGGCCAGAATCCTTCTGCTAGTGCAAGAGAAGTAAGGGCAGTGACATCTGCTTCCCACACAGAGGAGAAGGAAATGGCAACCCTACCATTGTTGGCTACTGCACACTAAACCACCCACCCCCCTTTTATTCAGAGTTTTCTCCAAACGTGGCAATGCAGAGAGTGACTTGGGAAGAATCCTTTCCAACTCCAGTCCTCTCCTTGGATTTAATCGTGGCACTAGAGCTATCTAGTCATACCTGTCCCTGAGAATTTCTCAGCTCCAAGGCTCTGTGGAAGGGATGACAAGGCCGTTTCCTGGTCATATTCCCATGTACCTTAGTTTTGAGGATGCCACAGACAGAAGCACTGAAAAAATATTAGCTCTTCAAGAGTGTGGTGAGTGGTGAACTCTGGCCCCAGCAATTCACCATCTGAGGTATCTGCCTTGCCAGGCTTTGTGGTAGAACTGGCCCTGCGGCCACCACTTCCACCCAGTATCAGCTGACAGTAACAGTCACCTCATTTTGCATAAAAATAGTACTGCCCTGACTAGAAAGAGAGGGACTTCTTATTGAGGTGCTCTGCCACTTAGAATGACCTTTCCAGAAAGGTTTTCCAGGCACCAATTCTGATGTAATTTCAGCCCAAAGTAGAAGCCTTTTTTGTTATCTAGTATAAATTGTAAGTTCTTTGATCCGTTTTGCTGAATCCTGTGAAATTACTTTTACTTTTGGGGGGTTCTTTGTAACTTTTTTTTAAATACAACTGAGAAGCTTTAGTGAAGGTTGCTGTAAATATATTTTAATACAGTAATAATTGAATCAGCATTATTACTTATATACAGACCATGTTTCAGAATAGGCCCAGTAGCTTGTGGCCAATTAGAACAAGCCCAAGGAAACCAGCTGGGAAATTACTGGAAACTGGTAGAGAGCCATTTCTTTGAAGCTGTTAATAGAACACAAGTGATTAATATAGATAATTATGCCCAAGTACTTTTGTGGGATATTATTTATGAAATTACTAACCTGATACAGGCTTTAGAATCTGTGAAAGACAGCATCTACAAAGTATTGCTGATGTCTTTTTCAAATCTCTGTTAAAGCTTTCTGATTTAGCATTGTCTTTTATTCCAAAATTATTTCCCTTAAAATCAATTACTACTAGGCTCCAACTTTCCAAGCCACTACAGTGCCTGTAGTATGCTCTAATGTGAAATAAAACATCTGTTGTCACATCTACGAAGCATGCAGAGCCTAATACATCAAAAAGTGTTTGAAAGTGATCCTGATACTATAGAAAGACAGCAACTTGTAGTTCTGAATTTTTCCAGGACTTGTGAAACATGTGAAAAGTTCAAAGGACTCCGCATGCTTTGCTGAAAATTGTTGCTGTTCATTTCCTTATGCAGTGATAATTAGATGACCAGCTTCTGTTAGTGTTCTAAGCTCTTAAAACAGTTATCTGTCCCAAAATTTGGAGGAGAAAACAGGTTGTATTTTCAACTGAATGATAGCAAAAGATAAAATAAAATGAATTTATTCCCCTCATTTTTTTCTTTTATTCTCTTCTTTATCTATCCTATAAAAATTGATGTTGCAAAATAATTAAGAACATATTCTATAGGTTCACAGGGCTAATGGTTCATTTACTTTATGATTTATGTACTGGATTTGCATTTAATATATCTCAAATAATTGGAAGTTTTCCCCAGCACATGAAACGCAAGCTTTTTAAAAAATAAACAAATTGCAAATTTGCTGCCCAATTACTAAGATTATAATTACCGTTAGGAGTGACTGAATTTTGGGTTGTTACATCTAGCATACTATTATATTATTGTGTATTATCCTACTTGTGTGTGTTTTTTGTATACTAAATTGCTTTTTAATATGTACCTTACCTAAGAAGACACCTTGCTTTTAAAAGGAAATCTGCTATATTTTATTTTTCTGTTAGAAAATCCATTTAACAGAGATCTTTGTCTTCACATAATATACAACATGATTTTGTGATATATCTGTAGGTATTCACTCTGAGGATTTGCAGTCTGAGATGAAATTCACACCTTCTCGATCTCCAATAAGAGTCCCCTATAAAGGTGGAACATTTTTCACTGAGTGTAGGTGAGAATCTCTAAAAAGCTCATAACAGCATGGAAATGCACTGCAGTTTCTCTTTGTTCTTTCTACATAGCTTTACCCACTAGACAAAGGCATAAATCTCACTCAAGGTTCAGCTTAGCAATATATTTATGCTCAGAGTGGGTGCACATTTTGGTAGCCGTAACTGTGAAATAACTTCATTTTCAGGGACGAATGACATCTCTATTATATATCAGAGAAACCATGTCATTCTTTTGTCTTTTTGGGGTAGGGGAGTGTTAACATTGCACACTAACTTAACAGTTTATGTAGAAGACTCCTTGAATCATTGGGTTTTACTGATGTATGTAGAAAACAATGTTGCAGATATAATTTTTGTATTCCTGTCTGTCAGGCACATAAACATACACATGTAGTACAACTTTTTTTCCCTTTTCAGCAGTAAAAAAGAACTCAAACTTTCCAGAACTGTAAAACTGGTTTTATTGAGAAATTTAAAAAAATTCAGCTTTGAATTTTTAGCACTTCTCTACATAACACACGTGCACACATACTTCCAGCTCTATACTCATAAAGGCACAGTTTTTAAAAAAATATATGGAAAATTAAATTTCTACCTTGCCTAGCAGCATTAGTAGACAAGGAAAATGTGGGGGAGCATTTTCCATCTGATTGACATGCCTAGTATCTGTCACCTAGGAATGTGAATCCTGGATTATTCCATCCTTGCCTGAAAGGACAAATAATTACTGCTGGTTTTTTCCCATTGTGGAAGAAAATAAATATATCTACACATATTCAAATATCCCAGAGAATTCTGGTGGATTTTCCTGCACAAAAAGTTGTGGATATTTTTTCCCACAAACTGTCTATTCTGTCTAGAAATACATTTTCCGAGCAGAAAACATATTCTTTGTGCAAAAAGACTTTTTCCCCAGAAAAATCACCTGGAACAAGGATGTTCAAAAATACAGGAAGAAAACTGCACAGAAATCTCACCGCTCTGTTCTTAACAAGGTTTTCCAACTGTTGGGAAAACCTTTTTTTTTTTTACTCAGGAAATGAGTAATAGAGAATACTTTTCCCATCTGATAGTCTCTAGCATAATCATACTGCCTTTATCTCTTCTTGTGTACCTGAAGACAGCAAGTCTTTCTTTGCCATCTTCATTTTCCTTCCCTTCTCCTCTTTCATGCAGGTGTCATCCTACAAGTATAGCTTCACTCTCACATAGAACTTAAGTTTTTCATTTATTGATTTAAAGGTAGTAGAGTATCTCTCAGATCATACTTTGCCCCCACTGGGATTAAAAGGCAAGGGAAACAAAAGAGCTGAGACAGGCACATTCAGTGTTTTTGAAATGGAGGTTTAGGCACAGTGGTTTACAATTTAGTAAAATAATGTGTTAGTTATTATTATTTATGGTCACACATAATGCCTGTTTTGTGATGTGATAAGATATATAATGAAAAATGAAGTAGCTTTTTTCCTACTTACAAAAATAATAGAAAAAGGAGGGGTTTTTTTGATAACTGAAGTATTTGTTTCTATGATGGCATCATTTGTCATTAAATAATACTGTTAGTTAATGTCCTTCATGAGTAGATTTCAGTCTGTGAATAGAAACTCATGCCTTTCTTGCAGAAGAACTTGGCACCCAAGGCAAATTCATTATCTTTTGGCCTCATATTTCTCTTTTCTGCTCACAGCAGAAACATATATCCTGGGACTTTATTGAAACTAGTATGGTATATCTCAGAGGTCATTGTTGCTCCTAACAACTGCACAGGTCAAAAGCTAAAGTTAGAAACTGAAGTTGCCTCTGCTGCCTTCTGTGTCTCTCATTTAACGGCCAGTGAATGAAGGAAGAGCAAGCCGCTGCTAGAAGAGCAAGCTACTGCTTGAGCCACTTCGATCTTAGCTGTACTTACTTCAAGCTAGACTGGTTGTGGTAATGAGTGGAGGCAGGCATCAACTATGCCCAAACCCCCACAGTCTTTAAAACTTCAAGATATATATTATTTCTTATTGTGATACTTCCATTATAAAAATAATCACACTCCAAACTGTTCAGTTCTTTTGAATATGAAGTTTCTGCAGGGAACTGAGCATTGGTTTTGGCTGTGGGGGAGTCTGAGAGGAGAGGAATGAACTAGATTGACTTTTGCTGTGACCTATTTGGTGTGACCTGTTGAAGAGAGATAGTTTGAGCTGAAGGTCTGAACCAGTCATTGACAGAAAGTGCCCAAATGAGCTCTGCTAGTACTTGCTGTAACTTCTTCCCCAGCATTGAAAAGTGCTTTTTATAAATCCTGAGGGCCAAAGTATGGATGATTATTTCTAGGGTTGTTACAAATGGGAAATGGTGGAAGAGATGTAAATTGATTGTAGTAGTGGCAGTGTTGGGAACATGAGGAACAGTTTTTCCTTGAGGCTATTAAAAAAAAAAGCTCCTCTACTCACCTACAAGAATCACCCTCTTTTCCACCAGGGGTGAGAAAAGAATTAGTCTTTTTTTTTTCTGTAGTCTTACTACAATAAACTTTATGAAATCATAAACCTTCTACCTGTAACATCACTATTTTTGTGTGTAATTAAAAAAAATACATTTCCATATTCAGGTGCCAATATGGCTTCTCTTTCCCAGAAGCCAACATTGTTTTCCTGGGCTCTGGTATGGACTAGAAGGCCAGCCAAACAGAAGCAGTTTGGTTGGCTTGCAGGGCATAGGCCCTGGAAGCAAGCAAAGACTTCACTTGTGTCATCTCCCAGCTTATGTCATTTCCTAAACACAAAAACCTTCATTCACTGCTGGATCTGCAGAAGTTTAACTCGAGAGAACATCTGTCTTTCCAGCTATCTTCTGATACACTTCTGCCCCATCACAGATACATCAAATGCTGTTTTTCCCCTGTGCTGCTCCACCAGAAAAGGTGACGCTTCAAAAGCAAAGCAAAAGCTTTCTTTTCCATTTGTCTTTCAAAAGATTGTTTTCTTTTCTTTTCTTTCACTAATGTGGCTTCTTTAAACATCAGTCACAACTGTGACTTCATTCATTGGCAACAAACATTGAAAAGCAGGAGTAGGTTCTCTTCTCCCAAAAATGATGGGACAAAATATGGGTTGCCCTCTTTCCCTCATATCTCTTGTTCTTCACAGATTAGAGAGGTCTGTTTCGAAACTAGTTACACCTGGAATAGGAACTAGTGGCAAGAGGTGAGTAGATTAGTTTATATATTAGACAGAAAACCTTTCTGCTATTCGTAGAATGAGATAGGAGTATATAGTACAAATTATTTTCTGTATTTTCTAATATTTGTATAGAGCAGTGGTTCTCAACCTGTGGATCACCAGATGTTCGTGGACTTCAGCTCCCAGAAGCCCTGAGCATTGACCATAGTGGCTGGGGCTTCTGGGAGCTGAAGTCCATGAACATCTGGGGACCCACAGGTTGAGAACCACTGGTATAGAGGCCTTTCCTGTGTTCCGAGAAGTGCTATTTTCTACATATGTGAGGAGAAATTTTCCTTCACCTGTAAAACCATTGCCTTACCATTTGAATGGATGGGAGGTTTTTATAAAGCTTTTCATAATTTTTGCATATCTTAAAATAAATGAAAACTGAAAATTCTGTTGTAAGATGTGCAGCTATTATAAAAGACAATATTCTTTAAAACATAATCTGGACATCTTCCAATTTATTCTGGAGTGCAATAGAGAGGGAAATATTAAATACATTCATTTATCTTCTTTTAGTGAAATATGCAAAACTTTTTACGACATTGTAATTGGCAGTTTTCACATTGCAGAATTCAGACTGTATTGCCTTCTAATTGTAATGACAATGTAAAAGAATCCAGTTTCCTTCATAGCATACAGAGTAACAGTTTTACACTTTGGGGGAATTATCCTAGCTTGCATACATTTTGGATTTTTGCTCCTATCTGGTCTACCCTGATGCTTAAATCAAAGAGTACGGTCATGAGCTGGGTTGCAGTCAAGTGCTGTGATCTTCCTTTCTTTTATCTATTCTGGCAGTCTCTGCCCTAGGACTAAAGCGTCACAGTGAAAGGAAAAAGTTTAATATTGCATGACTGGGCCACACTGTCCATACTTCACTTCAAACTGACCTTAAAATTCACCTACTAGAGATAGACCATCTGAGTTTGGCTTTCCAGTGGGTATATTTTAAGGTCAGTTTAAAGCTCCTGTGCAGTTTTGGAAAAATGAAAATATAAATAGTGATGGATATAAAGATGTCATTTTCCATCTCTTTTTTATCTGTAAGGGAAAAAAACCTTCTACATTTCAGATACATCAATCAGGGCTTGAGTGGGGGAGGCTGTGTGTTATCTTTGAGTGATGCTTTCAGTCTTTTCAAAGACAAATTGAATAAGATTTTCCTCCCTCAGAATCATGTGAGGCATTTCTTCACCTATTGTCCTTCGTCTCTTCCCTTAAGTTAAAATGGTATGCATATATACAAACCTCTACTTTAATCTTCTTTCATGGTTTCCAGTTAATAGACATTGCAATTACATAGTGAGGTGATGGCCATTTCATTGTTTAAAATGAGCTCAGTAACTTGAATTGAAACAGTTTCAGTCTGGTAAGTTGAATTTGTTTTAATTACCTTGCCATTTTAAAGTTTAGTGTGACTTGACAATTACTGAATGCAGCATGATGTTAAAGTGGAAGCCCAGGACATCTTTTGTGAAAATGGAAAGAAACTGTTTATGGAACTGTTGTCTGAGTAGATCTGATGAGCGGTGGCATGAAAGTTGTTCTGTTGACTCACTTTGTCCCAGCATTTTTTTAAAAAGTGCTGGGAATCACCTGTACATTTGTAGAATTTAATTAAAGTCATTAAAGAAATAAAGGGTTGCCAAAAGTAGCTCATGCGCTCTTCTGGAAGCTTTGGTTTCTATGCTGTCTCTACAGTCATTTATCCTTTCCTTCTCTTCTCTATCATTTTCAGAAGAAAAAAAATTCAGACTACTATAATATAGTTAAATCTATTCGTTAATAACTCATCCTATGTACTATTCCATTTCACTTTGGAAGCATCTGTGTCCCAAGTACATTCTTAGTGATTTGGATCTATCCAAATCTCTCTCTTGTCTTTCTTTCTTTAGGGCATTAACCCACCCAAGTTCTATAATTTTAATTATCTAGATTTAAAGGGAAGAAATTTAAGTATATTCCTAATTCACCCTTGTAAGTCAGTATGCAAAATTTACTAGCCTGAAAAAGCCTTTTCTAGCCTGATGTGGGTTGGCAGAGGAGGGAAAGAAAGTTTCATTTCTATGCCAAGCCCAAAAGAAGACACTTGTCTTCTTCTTCTTCATGGTCTCTGTGCCTCACACAATGAGAATCTTCGCTCCTGCACAGTAGCATTTTGGAAAGTTCCAGAGCTAAGCAGCTTGGCAGGAACCCCTCCCCCACTTGGTACTGAGCATGCTCAATACCACTGAGTTAATGGTCTCTCCTCAGTTTCTTTTCGTCTGCCAATCAGCTAACAGCTTTCCTCACTGAGCAGTTCCTGTTCTTTGACTTTTCCCTGGATTTCTCACTTGCTTTCCTTCCAGGATTAAAAACTACAAGGCCTCTTCCTTCCTCTTATGTCTTCTCTTTTCAAATTGTGCATTACCTGTGGCTGCAAGGTTTTGCTGTCCAACGCCCACTCCGAGTGCCTGTTCTGCCTCGGGAGAAGGCCATAACGTTCGGACCAGTTCTATTTGCAAGGAGTTCACCTCGCAGACGCTTAGGAACAGGGCCTCCCATTTGAAATCTTACTATTGGGAGCAGGCTCTTCAATTAAAGGATCAGGCAGCTTCAAATACAGCTCCCTTTACCGCCTCTGTATCAATGAGGCCTTCACAAGGTCCTTCAGCGTCGAATTCCTCGACCACGACCTCGACGGTATCAACTCCCTCTTTGGTACCGACAACTTTGGTACTGACATTGACTCCATCAGCCTTGCCACTGATCTCCTCTTTGCCTAGGATTCCAAAGCTCTCAAAGATGCCAGTGGTCCTGTCTTCTAGTTCTGGGACATCTCTTCCAGCTCGCAGCAGACCCAGCAGCCTCGCAATCTTGGCAGAGCGTAAGCAGGTTTCATCAAGTCATTCTTCTATGGCTGCAAAGAAGAAGAAGAAGGAGAAGCACCGTTCTCCTTTGCCTATTACCCATCTGTCGGCCACTTGACAGACTTCTCTAGGTCCTCTTCCAAAGCCTCCACCGATGCAGCCTCAGGCTTTTACTGTGGAGTAGGTAGAGGCTCCCACTCTTTCACTGGTGCGTGATCCACTCTAGCTTCCGGTACTCTCAGTTCTGGCAACTAGTGATCTTGCGTCTGACCTGGACTGTCGGCCAACGCCAACTGCTTCTCCGCCTGTTACGTTGGGCCAACCCGGAGAAGGATCCTCCTGAACTCCACTTCCTCTGGCTATTTCTTCTGGCTGTCCTGAGATGGACCGTCCGCCTATATAGGACGCTTCTCAGGCTTCTTTCCGAGACCAGCCCTAACACAGTGTGACCCACTATCTGGGACATGGTGAAAGAAGTAGATCGCCTCGTTGTCAGGATCACAGCTACTGTGGTGCTCATGATGTTGGATCAGCTAGAGTGAATTCACCTTTCTCATCAGCATCCTATATAGCTCATTATAGCCATGAACATCTTTGGAGAGAGCAGCCTGGCTCCTATTACTCTTATTCGCCGGCATATCATGACCAGTACCATCCCGATGTACGTCACTGGTCCCCGTATTGGCCTCGATGTGCTCACTCCCTGTTGTGCTCTCTTTCAGAATCACACTACCATCGTTCACCTCTCTTGGTCCCGGTCAGTTTACTACCGATGCTCTCCATCTCATTCTTGTCGTTGGTCCTGTGATTGATCCTCTCATTATCAGGCTATCTCGCCTACACCTCAGGAGACAGCGACAGTGTCTCAGCCTCCACCAGACAGCCAGACAGCATCTCTTCCTCCATCTACTTTGTCGACCCCGTTACCGACACAGTCCGTCAGCGTACCAATTTCTACTGTTGTGCTGATCTCGTCGACATCAATTTCAGAACCGACTTTGGTACCGATCTCTGTTCTGGCTCCATCTGCCATACCGATCTCGGTATCAGCTCCATCTGCCGTTTCCCCTGCATCCTTGGCTACTCGGGCCCACCAATCTCGATCACCTCAGCTCTCTTAAGTCACCACCTTGATTGTGGGCTGATTGGGGCAGGCTCAAAAGTATCTTCAGGATCACTGCTGGATCCCTGTTCCTCTAATGGAGCCGACAGAGGAACATCTGAGCCTGCTCGATCCATGGCAGAAGGGGCAGTTCTTGAGCTGCAGGACTCATCTCCAGCCTGAGCAACAGGGACCAGCAGCTGTTGCTCGTCATCAGCAGCTTTCTCAGCAGCTTTGCTAGGAGCTTCAACTGTCACATCTCCGGTTTGCGGCCAACGGCTTATGTTACCAGTACATGGTCCTTCCATTCGGCCTGTCAACCGCCCCCAGGGTCTTCACCAAATGCTTAGCCCCTGTAGTGTCTTACATCCACACGAAACATGTCATGGTGTACTCCTACCTGGACTATTGGCACCCTACAAGCAGAAGTTATGTGAGGACATTCATGTTGCCCTCTCCCTTCTCTCCAATCTTGGCCTGAGGGTGAATCCCAAGAAGTCTCACTTGGAACCTGCACACACTCTAGATTTCAATAGGGCCACTCTGGACTCTACCGATGAAACACGTGTGGGTATTGCACCGAGCCATGGCTGCCATTCTGCGCCATCCATCCATTTCCACTTGCTGGATTCAACAACTCGGCTACATGGCAGCCACAACTGCAGTTGCTTACCTGTCTCACATCCGTGCCCACCCTCTTCAACACAGGTTCCTCAGGCATTTTGACCCTCTCCTAGATGACCAGCATCGAATTCTTCAGATCCCTCATCCAGGCAGGGATTCCCTCCGCTAGTGGCTATCTCCACGGCATCTGCTGTTTGGGGAGCCCACTGCAATTGCTTCTCTGCCCACAACCACTGGACTGGCCTGGAGAGGCATCTACAGATCAATATGTTGGAGCTCCTAGCAATCCTCAAGGCCCTTCGGGCTTTCCAGAATCTCATTGTAGGATGGACCATCCAGATCCTGCCTGACAATATGACAGCTGTCTGTTACGTCAGCCACCAGGGAGGCACCCACTCTTCAACCCTGCTTCATCTGGCATTGCAGATATGGGATTGGTGTGTGTCCCACTGCAGATCCACCCCATTGCAGTTCATCTAGTGGGAAGAGACAACTCTACAGTGGACACACTGAGCAGAAACACAGCTTGCCATCACGAGTGGTCCCTCTCCAGCACCGCCTTTCGCCAGATAGTGTCTGATGGGGCACTCCATCCATCGATCTCTTTGTGAGATCCGTCCCCGCTATTGCTCAAGAGCTGGCATGGGATGCCACTCTCTTGGAGACGCATTCCAGTTTCCTTGGGACAAGGGGTTCCTTTACATCAGTGGTTCTCAACCTGTGGGTGCCCAGATGTTTGTGGACTTAAGCTCCCAGAAGCCCTGAGCATTGACCATAGTGGCTGGGGCTTCTGGGAGCTGAAGTCCATGAACATCTGGGCACCCACAGGTTGAGAACCACTGCTTTACATCTTTCTCCCATTTTCTCTCCTGGGCTGAATAGTGGCCAAGATTGCCACGGACAGGGCAGACGCTGTTCTCGTAGCGCCTTATTGGCCAAGAAGGCATTGATTCAGTCCCCTTCTCACCATCTCCTAGGGCCACAGGATGCGACTTCTGTGCACACCTGACTTCCTCTCACACTCAGATGGCCGCATGCTTCACTCAGACCTCCCTCTCCTCCGCCTGCACGTGTGGAAGATAACCTTCTAGACTCTCCTGCTATTCAGGCAGTCCTCATGGCCACTAGGAAGGAATCCACTCACAGGTCCTATGACTGCAAGTGGTGCAAGTTCACAGCCTTCACAGATGCCTGCAGTGAGGCTGCTTCTCCGGCCTCCTTGTCAACAGTAATTCATTTCCTCCTGTCTCTACGAGAGCAAGGACTGGCTTTTTCCTCTCTCAAGGTCTATTTCTCCGTGATTGTCGCCTACCAACCATGTAGTTCTCCTTCCTCAGCTCTTTTCAGGAATGCTACAGTCAAGCAATTCCTCAAAGGCCTTCAACATCTCTACCCTCCTGTCTCCCCGCCTCTTCCTCCATGGTCACTATCTCTTGTACTTTCTCAACTCATGTACCATCCGTTTGAACCCATGGCTACGTCTGACGACTCCCTCCTTACTCTGAAGACGGCATTCTTGGTTGCTGTTACATCAGCTATACTCCCCACCTTTTTGTCTGCTATAGCGGACATCAGAAAGGTCATAAAGTGTCCACCCAATGCTTCTCTAAATGGGTTGTCCAGACGATTCACCTTGCCTACGAACTTGCCGGGCAACTACCTCCATCTCCACTTCATGCTCATTCCACCAGGGCGGTGGCCTCTTTGGCAGTCCTTCTCAGGGGAGTTGACCTACAGGAGCTTTGTTGTGTGGCAACACGGTCGCAGCCTTTGACTTTCATCCGCCATTACCACCTTGATTGCAGAGCCCGACATGATGCCCGCTTTGGTCGTGCAGTGCTGTCCTCTATCATCTAGGACCTGACCCGCAGTCCAGCAGTAAGCTACTTAATCTCCCATTGTGTGAGGCACAGAGACCACGAAGAAGAACAGGTTGCTTAGCTGTAACTGTGGTTCTTTGAGTGGTCATCTGTGCCGTCACACACACACGCCCAGCCTCCCCTCTTTCAGGTCCCTGCCTTGGCGGACTTTGAAATTGAGGGGAGACCTTTAGCTTGGTGGCAGTGAGCATGCTCAGTACTGAGTAGGGGAGAGGTTTCCGCCAAGCTGCTCAGCTCTGGAATTTTCTGAAACACTACTGCACGTGCGCGAAGATTCCCATTGTGTGAGGACACAGATAACCACTCAAAGAACCATAGTTACAGGTAAGCAACTTGTTCTTCTTCAGCAGCCCACTTGGTTTCTGTGCTCCATGATAAGGAGAAGGGGGTGCATTCTCCCCTTCATCAGCTAACCCACTCACCCGTGTGCAGTTCCCAGGGTGGAACTTTGGGTTCTGTATGGCTACAAGGCTAGTGCTTTATGTACAAGACTAGCCAGATCTATGTGCCTTCGGTGGGCTTAAGGCTGGGTTGATAGTGCCATTATTTACTTGCTTATTTGTGCATAATGTTTTACATAGTGATCTGCATAATAAGCAGGAGCCCTTTCACACTACACAGTTATAATACCATGATTCTCTTTTAACTGGCATGATTCCATCCATTGAAATCCTTGGATTTGCAGTTTAGGGAGGGTTATTTAGAATTTTCAACTAGAGATTTACAGTGCCCCACCAAACTACAAACCCTAGGAGTCCTTGGAATGTTTTAGTTAGAGTGGAATCATAGTGCTATAACTGTGTAGTGTCAAAAGTTTCCTGCCCCGAAATGCTTATAGTTCCATGGAGAAAGTACCAGAAAAGCTTTTCTGCATAGTTGTGCATGCTTCTTACCTTGAATACAATGACCTCAGTCAGACTTGGGCATGGTCCCTTTTCAAGCAGGCCATAACTGAAATGATGGATGGCACTTTGCCCCTATTGTTCCCTATCCCTCATCTTCCTCTAAGGGAAGAAAGCCTTGCCTTAGAGGAGAAAAAATGGTCTGTACATAATGGACCTGTAAAAAGTGACCCCATGGAGCCTTTTCTATAAGTAAGGTTTTGGGACTTGGAAGTATAGGTAACAGGAAGGAGGAAATTGCAAAGCAACTAAATTGGGATTTTGATGTACTGTTTACAGATTTTGGGCAAACACCTCAAAGTATTCAGAGTGATCCAAGCTGAATGCTTAACGGTGTAATTCAGCAAGTAGGAGTAGGATTGCTGGGGCAACATCCCTACCTACATCTCAGCTTGGATTTTCATTGAACATTTTGAACCTTTGCTTCATTGTTACATACGTAAACTGTCTAGGTTAGAAGAGATTCTAGATTGCATTACTTGCAGAAGGGCCATGAGAACATTCTGTCAGTGCTTGCCCATAGTTAGTTCTTATCATTGTCTTTCATCAGATAATATTCATCATCCATTCAGTTTTTACTAGACCATTACTGTTATCATTTGCGTTTCTCTTTGGCATTGTAGTGTAGAAGATGAGGAATGGTTTTTGGAAGTCTGTTTTCCATATGAGCTAAACTGCTTGTGATGCAACTACTTTCAATAGACTACTTCTGTTCCTTCTCATCAACTTATATTATGCATCTTAATATGCTTTGTATATTTTGTACATATTAATCTATTAATCTCGTCATTTGTTATATGTGTTGTTACATCTGTATCTTACCTTTCCTCTAATGGGCTCAAGAGAACATATGTTGTTGTCCTGCTCCTCACTGTATCCTCACAAGAACTTTGTGAATTCAGATGGCTTGAGGCTGAGAAAGAGTGACTAGACCAAGATTCTTTTCCATCCTGCTTAAAAATAGCAGTAGTTCGGCCTTTGTTTAATAAGTCATCTTTAGATCCCACTGTTTTAAATAATTGAGGCTAATATGAAAAACTCCATATTTGACGAAGGTACTTGTTTATATTATGAACACACAGCTTTAAGAATTGCTGATTGAATCATTAGCTGGTTTGAGGTTGGTTTTGAGATGGCAGTAGCCTTCATTGCCCCACTAAGTTTTATTCCCCGGGACATGAAACAATGGGAACGCATGTTCCACAGGGTTTAGTTTTGTTCCTTCTGCTTTTCAGTGTCTAAATAAAACTACTGGGAGACTTGGGGCCTTTCTGCACTACACTGTTACAGTGCTGTTATTCCACTTTCAGCATCCTGTGGAATTCTGGGGTTTGTAGTTTACTGAAGTGCCCCTCCCTAAACTGCAAACCCCAGGATTCCATAGGATGTTGAAAGTGGAATAATAGTACTATAACAGTGTAGTGAGGAAATGCCCTTGGTGATAATGAGTAGGTTTTCAGCAGTACACTGCAATATATCTTATTCTCATCATGTTCTGGGGAGATTGGGGGGAGTTGAATCACATGTTTAAAAACAGTATGGTCTGGAAAAATAAACTGAAATTTAAATCAGTCCAAGGCAGAGATTTGATTATTTAGGAATCCTACTATATAGAGATGGAATGTCAACCTGTTCAGGACAGCGTTGTGCTCCTGTTAAAAGATCATAGTCAAAGCTTGGCAGTATTCCTAGACCAGTGATTAGATGTTCATTTGCCAATTGTGCCCAAGAGTTCTCCTGATCAGCAACTAGTATAGTAGCTGCATGTATTGCTAATAAGACCAGATTTGGTTGTGTCCTGTCTATGGTTGATACACCTTGACTGGACTACTGTAATGCACTCTACATGAGACTGCCTCCGAAAACCACTTGCAACTTCAGTTAAGAAGAATTCAGCTAAAATTTTAGGTAGATAGTTCATTAGAATCATATTTGCATCAGATGAACTCCACTAGTCTGTTTCCTTATGCAGTTCAATGTATTTGATAATACCTTTGAAATTCTAAATAGCTTGGGACCTTACTACACAGAGGATTGCCTCCTCCCATGTAAATATACCCCTCATTTCATGTGTGTCACTAACTTCAGAAGTATATTTGGCAGCAGTCTATGAGAACTTTCTCCTCGGCAGCACCCCAAATGTGGAACTCCCTCAAGGCTTCCTGTCATGTCCCTCTTTATATCTGTGTTGGTTGACAATTAAGACATTTTTCTTTGAAAGAGCAGCTTTGTTGCTCAGTTGTACTTGTTAGACTGTTGTGTTGTTTTTGTTGCTGCCTTTTAAATTCCTTGTTTAAAACATCTTTTGTAAGTCAGTTTTGATACTCTTCTGTTGGAGGAGGAAAGCACAGTATAAATTCTTCAAATAAGTAAAATGTAAGGTTAGTTTCAGAATCTTACATGTATAGAAAATTCATGCTGTAAATACACTTTTAAACCTTGTTGTTTGAGTTTCAGTTATGTTCTTTCCCTTTGATCAGGAAAATGGTTTGCTAAAATATATATATTTAGCCTATGTTAAAAATCTTCATTTAGCTACTCTTACCTGTGGTTGGCTACTCACAGCACTAACAACACAAATAGTTGTTTACAATAGTTTGTTGTTTATTTGGATGTGAAAATGCTGTGATGTGCTATATAAGAATCGATTCCAGATAATGGGGAAATATTTTTAAAGCGAGCTTATACAGCTCCTACAAGAGAACAATCAGGAAAAGAGAAAACAATTCCTAAACCAATAAATCTTTTCTCTTTTCCCTTCATCACACTCAGAAATTTGCTCGTCCGCTTTCCTTACACAGTGTGGGCCATATTGCTTCACTCAGATGTATTTTTGCAGCGCTTAAAAAGTTCTGATTGTCCATTGACATGTGAATAATTGATACATTAGTTCTTTTCATCTTGGAAACTTGGTGATAATACACAGCTGTAGTTTTTGCCAAGTGAGTAGTAGTACCCACAGTTTTGCTGCTATGGAAACATTTCGATAGCAGCTTGATCTGATTTTGTATCTAAGAGTTCATTATTGAGAAGAATTGACCCATCTGGTTTTGTTATTTTTGTTTGTAGGTTTACTTGCTTGTTTTTCACAATGCTGTGATCCACACACAAAGCAGCCTTTCCTCATTCTGGTGTCAAAATAAAGTACTGCCCCTACTAAGACTTGTCTCTCACTGCTGTGTTTGGAATAAAAGGAAGCCAAAAATGTGAAGCTAATTGCTTCCAGAAATCCCAATTGGTTGTTTAGGAGTCTGTGTCTTATTTGTCTGACAGATAAGTGGGAACAGATAAGAACACTGATGCAAACAGATAAGGAGGATTCATTTCTGGGCCATGTGATAGAAACGGGCAAGTTCATTCAAAAGAAATTATGTTCTCTTTCAGCAACTCCCTGGAACCTTATATTGGTCAAAAGAGATGAGCATCCAGAAAAGTGCATCTTTAATATTAAATAGACAAAGTATGGATGTGGATCAGTCTTTACCATACTTCCAAGTCTATGAAACCGAGACATCTGAAACTTAATAAGGATACTAAGGGGACTTCTAGATATGCAGTCTAGGGTTATTTTGTTTTTTAAAAGAGAATAATAGGATTTAATTGATTAAAAATGGTGCATGGCCTGCCAAACCGTGCTGAGTCACTAGTTAACAGACACCAGACTCCACAGGAGTAAGAGGGATATTGAAGATTAGGAGTGTTGTTAACAGCAATAAGCCATGAGGTTTGGTCCAGATGCTTGCAGTTAGTTTTGTAGAATATTGTACAGCCAGTCTACTTAAATCTTCATTTCACTTTTGCTGTGCTGAAGCAATACAATTCCTGCCTTTGAGCCTTCCTGTTCCTGACCCTCCCCCTCCAGTACGTGTACATGTAAATAAGATGTGAGCAACATGTGGCCTGTGAGTTATCTGTTGTCACAAGCCCTTCTTGTATACCAGCAGTACTCCCTGGATCTTTTTATTTTTATTTTAAAAAGTAATATTGATGAAAAATTTCAGTAGAAAAACAAACTGTTCAGTGAGAAAGGGAATCAAATGCACAGTAGTCAGTGTGGAAGTGAATCCCTGTAGATGTCAAGATATAAGGCAAAATATGTAGTCACTGTTCTGGTCAATTGTTTTTTTCCAAAAAAAAAAATGACCTTGCTGCTACTTTTCAATATTTTGCTATTGAGTGAAGACATAGTTTTGATTAACAAAGTACTCAAGCCTTAGATATTTAAAATTGTAACATAATCCATCAGTCTCTATGCATGTATCATGTGCAGCCAGGTTAATTAATATTGCTCTTAAAGGGTTAAATGTCAATCTTCATCCCTAAATAGTAGAAAAGCTCAAACAAGATTCTCTTCTTTCTCAGAGGGGCAGCAGCTTTTTGTATTTTGCACTACATTAAAAGTGGAAGTGGGAGCTTAAAGTAAGTATGTGTGGTGGAGAGAAAGAGAAGGGTTGGATAAAGACCCTTTTCAGTACTTCTGTTGTCTTTCAGGCTATAATCCGTCCTATATTCACTTTCCCAGAAGCAAAACACATTACACCAAGTGATACAAAGATTTTGAGCAGATGTGTAAAATTGCACTGTTAGTTAACTTTCTGAAAAGAAAATAACCTTATGTCAAAAGTAGGAAACCTTTCTACCCATTTTGGAGACAACTTGTCCTCAAGTCCATTTTTGAAAACAAAGGCCAGTTGCATTCTCTTAGGAAAGATATTCTGTTGCAGTATTAATTAATTCTGTCATTGCTATTATTATATAGTGTCATTACAGAAATAATGCTTAGTGTTTTAAGAGGGTTTAATTGTTAAAAAGACTCTGTTTTGTATTAGCTCAGTAGTACAAAACAGAGGTAGGTGACTGTAGAAGTCCAGAGGACACTTTAGCCTTCCAGGAGACCTAGGAAAGTTTGTACCTGTTCCTGCAGGGAAAAAAATTCCTACAAACATCCTCTGTGGGACATGGGAGCGTGTTCTTGGGCTTTCCTGGACCCTTGAAGGTTATTTTGGGGTATTTTGAGGTTTGAAAAAAAGGTTTTGAAAAAATTCGCAAAAAAAATTGTGACCCATGAGGGGTCCATGGGAGTGCCAAACATGTGGAAATGCCCTCTGTCACACTAGGTGTCATTTTCAGGCATTTTGGAGCAAAATTTGTTTGATCATTTTTACAAAAAGAAGAAGAAGAACAACCTCGGTGGCCACAAAAATGGCCCTGAGCGCCACACCTTTCCCACCCCTGCTTTACAGCAGCCCTATGTTTGAGTCAGGTCTGTATAATTATTTCCATTTTATAGGTGGGGATGTTGCATGATGCTTACTCACAGGTGCAGTTAAATAATTTTATATGGTTCAAGCAGGTTCCCAAACTCCATGGAGTTACCATTATTGAAAAACCTGTTGTTGTTGTTGTTGTTGTTGTTGTTGTTGTTTTGTGCCTTCAAGTTATGGTGACCCTAAGGTGAGCTTGTGATAGGGTTTTCTGGAGCTGAAAGTAGGTGACATGCCCAAGGACACCCAGTGGGTTTCCATGGCTGAGCAGGGAATCAAACCCAGGCCTCCAGGGCCATGCTGGCTGTCAAAGCTGTACCTGCTGAGTATCATCATGTGCAGGTGTTAAGGCACTAAAGCCCTCTCAGGAAAAAAGTGGTATTTTAGTGATAGCAAAAGTGTATTGTGAAAGACACAAAATACCTTGGGCTGTAAGTTGTTCCATTCTGCATTCTTTGCAGAATCAGAAAACCGTGCTTCTCTTTTCTGTCTGTAAAACAACATTGTGAAGAGTGGTTTTGAATGGAAAGTACCAGGGAGGGGGTAACAGATCAGCAATTTCAAGAACCGCACGATTTACAAATAAAGCAAATAAATAAAGCAAATAAATAAATAAAGCAAATAAAGCAAATAAAGCTATTGTAGCTGCCTGAATGAGTGGAACAAGAATATGGGAAACCTGAGAGAGCAAAGGATAGTCTTGGGGCCTGGTAAGAGTGGGAAATTTGAATAGTCTAAACAAACACATTGTGATCAAGGAAGAGAGAAGTAGTAGTGAGAAACAAAAATAGGGACAAGAGACAAAAAAGACAGAGAATGGATGTGGGAGGTTGACAAAGGAGCTTCTAACTTAGGTGAAGCTGATACTGACTAAAAAAGTACCAAGATGGCATATAAAACAAGGCATATCAGTGTCGGGATATGTTGGCATTGAGTGACATACAGTGTCAATTACATGCAATGCATAACATTTTTAGCCTATCTTTATTGCTTATAATACTCCAAGCCATGTTAACACATCATTACATATAGAAACAGAATTTACTGATCTACACACCACAGTTCATTGATAAATGTCTTTACTTTAAAAATTTGTAGCTTTATTGCTTCCGAAGCAGTTAATAATTTACAAAGAGACAAGCTTCAAATCTCCTGCCCTTGTCTAAACACACGTAAAAATGATATTATATCATTTCTAATTATAAAGGGACTAACTTCATTCTCTAGATTGCAACCTGATTCACCACTGAATTGCTCTAGATTGCCCTCCAGATTCACCACTATATTGCTTTGACAGGTCAGATGCTTACAGACTACTAGATATTATTCCAAATGTGTCATTGTTGTTTTTAACCCTTTGGTTCCTACCAAAATGATAACAAAAGTCACACAATCCTGTTGCAAGTGATTTTAGCACCGCTGAAAATTTTCCCCTAGGCTAGTAACAGCCACCACTGTTCCACCCCCTAAGGAGACTGGAATTCATCAGGACTTCAAAGGATAAGGAGAAGGTTAATTTCCTTCTGCCTACCATGGTTCTCATGTAGCTCTCTTTGTAGCAGTTACTAAGTGTCTTTTAGAGAAGTCAAACAAGCACATGAACATCACATCTAGCTGGACTTTCATTTTATTGATTGTATGCAAGATAGAATCCTATATTATCAGTAATTTCATTTTCTGTAGGATAACAAATCATAGATGTAAGGAAAAGAAATTGTTATAAACTCTTTGTGGTATCTGTGCCTCACAGACCTGAGTCTTGCACCTGACCAGAGCCAGGTACAGAAGGTTCCAGAGGTGAGTAGCTTTTGATAGGAACCCCACAACTGCCCCCACACTGCTATATTTGCCATCAGAAACCATTCCTTCTTCAGTTCACATCTGTAGACAGACTTTCTAGTGTTGAGTTTTTTTTCTGTGTATGTATGTATACTTACCTTCTGCTTCTTCCCTTTTCTACTTTTCCATCTTTATAAAAAAGAGAGATGGCTTTCTTTTAGCTCCCCTCCTTTTCTTCTTTCCTTCACAGTGGTGAGGTCCGTTCTTTTGTATATGACCTTGAAGGCACTTTTCAAAAAGTACATGTCCTATGAGGGGAAATTACAGCCTTGGATCGCCTTTTTGTTTGGTTAGTTGGTTTTGGTTTTTTGGCCTGAGAGAGGAACATATTGTTTAGTCCTCTTCTGTCTGCCAGAGTTTCACCATTTCACAGCAAGTCTTGAGGAGTAGATTCTCCCAACTCAGATTCCATCTCTGGGAGCAGTGTCTTTGGATGGTAGACATTGCAGCTCAAAACCAGCTCTTGCACTTGACTTCACCATCCATCAGTTTAAACCTTGATCTGACCACCAATCCTACTAATACCAGAGAACATCCTGGGTGATTATTCTTCTGGGCCTTCATTAGTCCACAAAGTGGACTACCGTGGAGTGAGGACAAGATGTAGCACAATCTGCCCTACTCCAGACAGACCTATACTTGTACAGCCCAAGCCTGAAAAGCTCCTTAAAAAGGATTGCCTCCAAGTCAGAGATCCTCTAATAAGGATAAGATAAAAGCTAAAATGTCTTGACTAACAGAATCGCTGGACATACCATCTACAAATGACATTGCTGCATCTCTTCATACTGAGAAATGGGAGAGTTCCTACCTACTCCTATTAGTATGGGTCAGCTTCTGTCAGAGCTATGTGCAGGGCACCCCAGTTCAGCAAGTACTCCATTGATCCAGACTAAAGAACACCTTGAGCCAGTTTGTCATTTAGTCGAAGCAAGAGACCCCAGAGCTGCTCATAGCTCCATCTGATCTGAGGGAATACTTCAGTCTGGCCTTTTCCCTGCTCCAAGAGGCAGAGGACCTCAATCCAACTTGCTGCTTGGTCCAATCTCACTGCGCGGTCCAAGCAAAAGACAACTCCAATCCAGTGCATTGCCATACATCTTCAAACTGATCTCAGTCCTCAATACATTGATTCAGGACACCTCAACAACAGTCAGTCTCAGTCTCTCCACCACCTTTGCGAGGCCGCCAGATCCGTTGCATGTCATGCCCTTATCCCAGGACTCAGACAGGAACCTTCCTAACAGCCGCACCCTAGAGACATGAGAGGAACATTACATACAGTGGCCAGCATAGGTAGAAAAAGGAGAGCCCAGGAGTCTGGCAATGTTTGTATAATAAAGACCCATTAATTAGGCCCCCAGCTGGGTAAGACACTTGAGCCTATATAACAAGAGGCCAGAATGGGTGGAAGCTGTAGCCAGCCAGTCCTATTGGTGGTAGCAGCCAAGCTTACTCCTGAATTCCTTGCTCGTCCTTCTAGAATCCATGACCTTTGCCTGTACTACAGATTTTGCCATTGGATTCACTCTCTTTGGACTTATGGTAAACTTGGATTCTGTCTCTCTAAACCTACTGGGAACTTGGACTGCAAAACGAGTAAGACAAACTTTGCTTGCTAGCTGCTGTTAAGCAGGCTAATTAGATAGCTGGAAACCTTGGCTGGCTCGCTGCCAGCACAAGACATCACACATTGCCAGTCCAGCAGGGATGAGCCAGCATCAGCACACTGAAAGAGAAAGACTTGGCAGAGATCTACTACTCACTTGTACAGTGGGCCCTCAGTAACCATCAGGGTTTGGTCACAGGACCTCCCATGGACACCAAAATTCATGGATTCTCAAGTCCCATTGTGTACAATGGTATAGTAAAATAGCTTCTATTGTATAAAATGGCAAAATCAAAGTTTACTTTTTGGATTTTTAAAAATATTTTCAAGTCATGTTTGGTTGAATATGTGGGTACAGAGTCCACAAATATGGAGGGCCGACTGTATGTCCATTCATTGCTGCAGGCCCCTTGGAGGAAACCATCAAGAGGTTATTTACCTGTGTCTCTGCAAGAGTACTATTAGTATGAGGACCACTGTAGGAGCTGTTCCCCCAGTCCGTATCTACACAAACTTCCCACACATAGGTTAGCAGCCCGTTATCACTATTGCTGTCAAACAGCTCTTAAAATCACAGTGTTCAAACCTTCCATGGTTCAGCAGATTTCTAGACCCATTCCAGCTATAGTTCAACCTACAGCACAGCCTATACAATCCTCAATCCCCCCATCTGTTGACTGCTTCTGCACCTGCTGACTCACACAAGCATTCTGCCCAAGCTACCTCCTCTACGACGCCTGAGTGATGTCTCCTAACATCTGAGTCCAAGCTAACTCATCCAGTGGTTACTCAGATACTGACTATTCGTTGCCAGAATAACTATCCCTACTCACTTTTTCCTCAACAGAGAAGTCAGCCAACACCACAGTGGTCTCTCTTTGGAATGAACTTTGTCCTTACTAATGTTGAATGCCAGATCTGAGCAATCCCATGTTTTGCAACCATCTCTGTTATGTAATCCAGTGTTGAAGTCTGAAGCCTGTTACAGAATTATACTTCAGTGTACCCATTTCCCAGTATCAGATGCTGGGGGCAAATTAGTTTAGTAAATATTAATCACACTGAATGGATTAATCACACTGAACAGATTTGATCTTACAGAAACGAGCTGAATTAATCACTTTTATTTTTGATCAATAGGAGGCTAACTGAATGAACAGAGTGAAAGACACAATTTGATTATAGAATTACAGTTGGTTCGTTGAGCAGCAGTTTTAATAATCGTTCTACCTTTTTGTTCTAGCAGTAGCTTGTATCCCTGTTTACCTGTCCAGTGACACTTTCTGAAAGGGTATGACATACAGACTGATTCACTGGTTGTGGCAGTCACTACAGTATTCAAATGTATTCATTGATTGAGTTATCAGTAAAGATTTTGTTCAAGTTTTCATGCATTAGTCCTCAGCTTGTGAGAATACAGGTTTTACCAATATTTTCCAAGTCTGTTTTGTGCAACTCAGTCTTATTTATGTCACAAGATAGTAAATTTCTAGGAGTCTTTCTAGATTTTAAAATACACTGAACTTTTTCTCACTGCTTTAATTGAATAATTCACACCTAGACAGTGTGCTGTGAGTGAGAGTATTTATTGGATATCTTCTTCCATTTTTAACTAATTGCAATGTGTTGTTGAATATGAGCTGGTGAAAAGTAGTTAGGATCCTGTGGTTTATCCAGCATAGTAACTGTGGTCTGTGATCCAGGCTTATAGTCTAGTTCAGCTAAAAGTATCAACTGTGGCTAGTTGTAAATGAGAACTAAAGTATCTAATCGTATGGCTACGCTCGAAGAGAATCAGTTCATGCCCATAACACTATAATTTGGCATTGTATCTGAAACTGGCCATGATATTGGAATATGAGATCTTGATGATATTCGCATGTATGTATAATGTATGTATAATATATGCTATCTTTCATATTTCATTTCTCACATTCATCGATTCACTCATTTAGATATCTTATGTATGTTTTGAATTTTTGTAAATTATAATTCAATAAAAATATTTTTTAAAAAAGAAACTGGCGATGATATTAAAAAAGAGTCTGGGATGCAGATAATAAACAAATATTACACAGATTGCTTATTTATGCTGTAATATGACTATGTGCTTGGTGTACCTGAGCATAGAGAAATGGTAAACATGTCAAGTATTCCCTGGATGTATTCAGGTTTTAAATATAAGACTAACTTTTGTGTTTTAATTATTAAGGAACTATGTTTCCTTCATTTTATGCAACATTAATTAAATTCTTCCCCAATATGTAATCCTTTTATCAAATGAAAAATTGTTCTTTTTTTTCTTTTTTACATGAGTGTCTGTTTGACAAGTCTCAGTGATAGGACAGCTATGGAAAAAATAAAGTATAAAGTGTATGACAAATTACTTTTCATGGATAATTGGTTTACTTTTTCATTTTGTATGAACTTAAGATCAAGCTACAAAATGTGAAATAATTATCGCTGCTATATATTGAACAAATTAAATTGTTCCATTTGTGTCTTTGCACCTTTTCACTTTCATATAATGCCTGTTTTTGTTTGGTTTGAATCCTGTTTAAACTTCATAACAATTAAATGATAAAATTAATTACAAGTAAATTAGTTTTTAAAAAAGCTGGATGAGTAAATAGAGTACCAAGTGCTTCTGTTTCTGTGTCAAATTTGAAACTGTTGGCATTGGTTTTCTTTTGGCTAGGCAACTGCTTCAGTGGGAGATGAAAATGATCCAAAATATATTTTAATCACCTTGGTACCCTTAACCTAAAGGCTTTCCATAGTATGCTTATCGTGCATAGTAGTATATGTTCATCTAATGAAGACAATTGACACAAAAGTAAACAGAAGGGTACACATGTTTCTGTCTCAACATATGATGCATATGATGTAATGAAATTGGTCAGGAATAGGTGAGCAATATATGCTAAATAAACTATGTTCTGTATCTTAGTTGATTGCACAAATATACTCTTCTTTCTTGCCTTAAATAAATTAATAATACATACTTCTAAATTCCTGAATTTCCTTTCATCTGTGCTTTCTTCCAAAACTGAATTGTTGCCTTTATATCCTTGGCCTGCATGTCTTCTCCCTCTCTGACTTGGCTTCAAAAATGGAGCTGTCAGCCAGAGAGCTGGGCTGCATTTGGCTGCACCTCATCAGAATTACTGATCAGCTGACTGACATTTCACTGAGACTGAAAAGAATCTTCCTCCACACGTATCAATTAGGATTGCCAACACCTGACTTTGAAAGGTGTTCCAGTGCCTTTAATAGCTGTATGGAATGAATAAGCTTGACAAGTGTTGCTTCTCCATCATTGCAGCAGTCTGACAGGAGACACTGTATCTCATGAACATTCATCTGCCACCCAGTTATGAAAGACACAGTAATTGGCCACCTTAGGCAACTGCTTACTTAAAACTGCTTACTTTGAAGTTGCCAGTTGTCTAGGATTACATTATCTATTTTTTAAGGAAAGAATAACAACTCCAACTGGATGAGTACCCTAAAATTGATAGATACACCTGAAGGATGAGAATCCCAAAACAATAAATCAAATCTTAAAATTGTAGCAAGTAGGATGGGAATCCATCAAGAGACCTGTAAATAAGTGGTACTTGACCAGGTTGGCCTCTGCTCTTAAAGACTTTTATCTATATTATCTCAACAAAAGCATACTGGTCTTTTCTGGACAGAATACTAAACTATTCCTAACTTTGCTGGTGATGATGTGAGGTATTGTCAATACATATGGAATGCATCAGATTGGAAAAGGCTGGTAGACTGGAGAAGGGCAAATGTCATCCCTATCTTCAAGAAGGGAAAAAAAGAGGACCCAAATAATTATCGCCTGGTCAGCTTGACATCAATACCAGGAAAGATCCTAGAGCAGATCATTAAACAGTTGGTAATTACATAGAAGCAATGCCATAATTATTAAAAGTCAATATGAATTTCTCAGAAATAAGTCATGCCAGACTAATCTTATCTTTTTTTACGATAAGGTTACAAGCTTGATAGATGAAGGGAATGCTGTAGACATAGCTTATCTTGATTTCAGTAAGGCCTTTGACAAAGTTTCCCATGACATTCTTGCAAAGAAGCTAGTAAAGTGCGGGCTGGGGAGGGCTACTGTTAGGTGGATTTGTAATTGGTTGACCGACCGAACCCAAACGGAGCTCACCAATGGCTGTTTTTCATCCTGGAGAGAAATAACTAGTGGGGTGCCACAGGGTTCTGTCTTGGGTTCAGTGCTATTCAACATCTTCATCAATGACTTAGATGAAGAAGTAGAGGGCATGTTGATTGAATTTGAAAATGACACCAAATTGGGAGGGGTTGCTAATACCCCAGAGGACAGGATAAAATTTCAAAATGACCTTGACAGATTGGAGAGCTAGGCCAAAGCTAACAAAATGAATTTCAACCGAGAGAAATGTAAGGTCCTACTCTTTGGCAGAAAAAAATGAAATGCACAAATATAGGATGGGGGACACATGGCTGGACAGCAGTACATGTGAAAGGGATCTAGGAGTCTTGGTAGATCAGAAGCTGAACATGAGTCAGCAGTGTGATGCAGTAGCCAAGAACGCCAACGCGATTCTTGGTTGCGTCAATAGGAGTATGGTGTCTAGATCAAGGGAGGTAATGGTACCACTTTATTCCGCTTTGGTTAGACCTCATCTGAAATACTGTATCCAATTCTGGGCACCTTAGTTCAAGAAGAATATGGACAAGCTGGAATGTGTCCAGAGGAAGGTGATCAAAATGGTGAAGGGTGTGGAAGTCATGCACTGAGAGGAGTGGATTAGGGAGCTGGTATGTTTAGTCTGCAGAAGGGAAGGTTAAGAGGGGACATGACAGCCATGTTTAAATATTTGAAGGGATGTCATGTCAAGGAGGGAGTGGGCTTGTTTTCTGCTGCTCCAGAGACTAGGACAGGGAGCAATGGATTCAAGCTGCAGGAAAGGAGATTCTACCTGAACCTCAGGAAGAACTTCCTGACAGTCATTGCTGTGTGGCAGTGGAATATGCTGCCTTGGAGTGTGATGGAGTCTCCTTCTGTCGAGGTTTTTAAGCAGAGGCTGGATGTCTGTCTGTTGGGAATGCTTTGATGTGTGTTCCTGCATAGCAGGGGGTTGGTCTCTTCCAACTCTATGATTCTATGAGATGGCAGTTGTGTGACCATCCTGATGTTGTTGAACTCTAACTCCCAACATTTCTCACCTTTGTTGACTAGAGCAGCTGAGACTTGTAGCTCTGGCAACCTGCTCAATTCTTTCCTTTTCATTTTAGGAACAAGTTTACCCAAGCATTCTCCATCGCCCTCCTTTAACATGGACTAGAAAATTAAACTGAAAGCATCTGCTTCCTAGTTTTAATCAAATGCAATTGAGGCTGTGGTTATTTAATTAATTAATTTAGTTACATTAATTTCCCTTTCTCAGATCATGTTAAGGTGGTTCTTAAATAAAGGCTGACTCTAAGCTCATCCGAGTAGTTTTTGATTGAAAGGGTATTTGTGTCTGGGCCTCCCCAGTGCTCACTCAACACTTGTAATCTTTGCAGTATGATTTTTAGCTATTCCTATTACTATGCAAAGTATTTTGGAGTGGCTTTTCCAAAAAAAAAATTCCATCAGAGAGGAAGACTGCTAAAACTAATTCCTCAACATGGATTTTCATAGTGGCTGTATTATTTTTACTTTTCTTGGCAATTTACACTGCACTAAAGATGAACTGAAGGTGCAGTTGTTGTAGTTTTTCTTAATGCTTCAATGTATATAAAGATACACAAATCAAGACTGAAACCATAGCAGTCTTAGGCCTTTTCTGCATTATACTGTTATAGTGCTATTATTCCACTTTCAGCATCATGTGGAATTCTGGGGTTTGTACTTTACTTGAGGCCAGAGGGCTCTCTAGCTGAGAATTCTAATGACCTAAACTGCAGACTCCAAGATTCCATAAAGTGTTGAAAGTGGAAAAATAGCACTATAACAATGTAGTGCAGAAATGGCCATAGTTCCAGCAAAGATAAATCTGCTGCCCAGCCATATACATTTCTATGCAGTATCCCCACTGAAGCCAGTGGAACTTACTTCCAGATCAGCTTTAGGCTAGAATCTATACTGCCTATCTGGAAGTAAACTCCATGGAATGCATTTGGCATAGACAGATGTACGATCGTGCTGTTAAGTTTCTTTCTTTCTTTCTTTCTTTCTTTCTTTCTTTCTTTCTTTCTTTCTTTCTTTCTTTCCTGCTTTTTAATCTTAGAATAGTTAGTTGCAGTAGAGGAATTTTTGTCTTCCTACAAACTGAAATTGGAAATTATCTTTGTGTCATAAGTGTCTGTGACCCAGCAGTCACAGATGACAAGGTTGTTTTCATTGCTGTAACTAATTTTCATCCTGTATACTAAAACAAAATGGAGAGCTGGTCTTGAACAAATGTTATGATGTTGTAAAGTCAAATGGAGAGTAGAACATAAGAAAGTTTCAGATGACAGCAAGTGAGAGACCTTTCTTGCACTAACAAATGAGCAAGAGATAGATTATGTGAGACAAGTAAGGAGAGATGTGCTTTGGGAAAAAAACAGTATTTTCTCAAAGCAGAAGACAAATTTAGTATCCTATGTAAAGAGGGCATTTTAAGATAGGGTTTCCTGTTGTGCAAGTAATCATTTTTATATTTTTTTTCCCATAATGACGAAAGTTAATTCTCTGCTAGCTGATAATGAACTTCTAATCTAAATCAGATAAATTTTTAAGTAGACTTGAAAAAAGCCTTTGTGGGCTTTAGCCTATTGAATTATCCTATAGCTAGCTGTGAATGTGCCTGAAAGCTTTCTGTAGCAATTCTAATCATACACACTGACACCCACTGGTGTCTGTAAAGACAAAGCTGATTAATAGTATGTTTGCTGAATGATAACACTTTTTTCATATATTTAAAAGCTTTTTTTTTTCCTGTGGCAAATCTGAGTAAATTTTGTGGATTGTTTTAAATTTTTAACCCCAGTAATAGGGTCTAAATCCCCTAAAAGCACTAGATCCCATCTTATCTTGGTAGCTAAGCAGGGTCAACCCTGTTTAGTACTTAGATGGGAAACCATCAATGAACACCAGGTGCTCTAAGCTATATTTCAGAGGAAGGAGCTGGGAAAACCTCCTCTGAGTATTCCTTGCCTAAGAAAACTTGACAAAATTCATGGGGCTTCTGTAAGTTGACATGTAACTTGAAGGCATGTACACAAATTGCCTAAGCTAGCAATCTCTTGCCAGTTAACATATCTATTAAGGTAAAGCAACTGGATGCAAACCAAGTTGGTACTGTTGAAGTCAACAGGAGGAAATTGACTTTGCACATGGCAAAGACTTTGTGCTGAGGAGCCACACCATTAATGTCTACCATTTGTTTCTATGATGTGCACGATGCAAGAGACCACCCCTTATTAACTATAAGAGGTGTGAAGCATGCTGTGAAAACCAGGGGTGGCTATAGATGCTTTGAAATAATGCGTATATTTTTTTGTTGGTGTGACATTTATACTATTATTGTGGTGACAGGATTCTCTGATTACCTGTGGCTTGCTCTAAAACATAGTTATACCACATAGTGTGAAATTGGAGAATCTGTTCTGTGTGTGTTCTAATGGATGTAACGGTCATTAAGTATATGAGTCTTCTGACGTTGTAATCAGATGTGATTCAGTCTGTTAAATATCCATGAAGCAACATCTGCTTCACAGAGTGACCTTCTGCTAAAGAATACTTAGCATCTATTAGCAGATCATAGTGCAAATCTGCCTTGTTTGAAATGCACTAAAGTAGTCTACTGCTGTTTAGCAGCTCGCTTGCAATAATTTATTGCAGTTAAATAAAGCTTTAAAAAAATTCTGTTAAATAATTATAGGGATTATATGCATCTCAAAAACCTTTGTATACTGCTAAAATTACCCATTTAATTTAAGTGTTGTTTTGCAAAGAAAAAACAGGTCTAAGAAATGTTCAGGAATCTCTTAGTTGTTATTTTGTGTACGTGTTAATAAACCTAGTTTTGAAAAAATGAAACAAATTAAAAACAAAGGCAGTTGCACCATCTGTTGTATATTAATTAGATCTTAGCCTGTCAAGGGTAAACTAACTCCTAAAAGAATGTCATTGAAACCAACTAATAGAATGCTGTATAAATATATTAGATGATAGGCTTTCGTTTCAGTTACTCTTTGGCATCAGCAAAGGTGAGCATGATGTATAACAAACTTTAATTTTCTTTCTTCTCAGAGCAACCTCCAAATAATCAAGGCCAGTCGACCCTGCAGCCTTTGCCACCTTCTCACAAGCAGCATTCAACACAGCATCACCCATCTATTACCTCCCTTAACAGAAATTCGCTGACAAATAGGAGGAACCAGAGCCCGGCCCCGCCGGCTGCTTTGCCCGCCGAGCTGCAAACCACACCCGAGTCGGTCCAGCTGCAGGACAGCTGGGTCCTTGGCAGTAATGTGCCACTGGAAAGCAGGTAATCCTTTAGGACCTTGTAAGACTACAGTTTTGTTCAAAATATATAAGAAGCCTGACATTTGTGCTTCCCCTTTTCTGTCAGAAAGAGTTTAAACTATGGAATTTTTTATTCAGTTTCACCAGTATTGCCACTTTTACCTTGTCCCAAAGCTCACACTGGAATGTAATTCTTCCCTTGGAGTGTTTTCTCTTAGGGCATGTATGAATGTGTTGGTATTGTATTTCATTGATGTCATTATGTGGAAATGAGATATTTCTTCTCAGTGTTCGTTACTAGTTTTGCTGTATTGGTTATCATTAAAATTGCCCCTTTCTGGCAGACAGATATAAGTTAACAGGAGGATGATCTTGTTATTTTCAGGGAAGCTTCCACACTTTTTGGATGTTGCAGTTTAGGTGTTCTCTGCTACTCGTCTTTACTGTTCTGGGTGTAGTTATTATTTCAGTTTAGTCCTTTTGTATATAGAAGCCCCCTGTATTTATGTGACCTTTCGTTCTTCAATAAGTGCCAGTTAAAGTTACAAATGTCTCTGTCTCTTTAGGCACAAACTGATGATTACCACATTAACAGATCTGGAGTGCAAAAGATGTCTTTCACCTCATATAAATGAACAGCAATTATGACATTAGTGGAGTGCCATCTGTGTAGTAACCTCTGTTGGGAATGTTTACATAACTCTGTGCTTTGGTTGTGTAAAGTCGGGTCTGCAGACTGTAAAATAAGTGTTTGCTTGGAGATGCATGTTCTCCTGCAAACAAATGCAAGTAACTAGTACTTCTGGTATTGTAAAATATACAGGAGCAGTAGTGAATACTTTTCCATAGCTTGTTCTTTTATACAGTCTGTAAATAAGTGGTACCTGGAACACTGAGTATAATAGTACTTCCCATCATTGGCAACGCTGGAAGGAGTCCTTTTAATGCAACCATTCCTTACTTTTCTAAGGTGTATGGATCTTTTTGTATATGAACATAAATTAAAGATAGATGAATTGCTAGAATACTGCAAGTTTTTCTTCCTCTGTTACTATGTTTATGTTGAAAATGTGTTTCAGGAGGCACATTTTATAAAGTTATTTCTCCTTTTTTATATTGACAGTATTCAGCTTTCTTGCTGCAGCTAGTGTTTTTCAATTCGAAGATGGCATGAAGTGCTGCCATTACTGATTAAAAGAACACCGTATCAAGGGACAAGTCAATACTTTCTAGAAGGGGTTTACAGTGTTATTAAATAATATCTCCTTCATGGTTTTACAGCTTTTCTATCGTAGCTATAAAATCTTCTTTCAAATTTTTAAAAAAGCTGTCATTACAAGTGCTCCTTTATCCCACTCAGCTGAGATCCTGCATCACACTGACGGATTGTAAACTTCTGCCAGGTGTGGGTAGATTTTTGCCCTCTCCTCACCCGCTCATCCTACCTATGTTCTGGCTCATTAAGTGACCAGAGGAGGATGAGGAGGCCAAGAGACAGCCACACAGCCAGCCACCTCTGTTCCTGCAGCCAGCTACAGGAAGATGATGTGATCTTCCTGGACTCCCAGACAACTCACAAGCAGTCCAAGAGGTTGCCTTTTTCCTCCTATGAGCAACTGCAAGAGTACAACTGGATGGCTGCCTGGATGTTCCCCATTCTCCCCAGCCACTAAATAGTCAAAGGGAGAGACTTCTAGCCAAAAAACAGGTATGGGGCTTGGATTGTGGAGACATCCTCCATGACCAGAAAAGTTACATGATCAGGCATAACTTCCAGTTACACTTGAGTATGTCATTAAGAGGATGCCAGCCATACATTTCTCATCTATTTAGGAAGATCAGTTGCTGGAGCCATATATTTGCAGAGAGATCATTACAGGCCTAGTTTTCACTTTAGTGAGACATTGTTGGTCTGCACTTTGCAGCCAAACCTGACATGTCTGGAAGGTCACTTTTATGCTTTGAAAAACTGTGGTGGAGGCCGCAAAATACACACAGGCTGTGAGTCCCACTCTTGTTTTAGGAGAAGGACTTCATGGAATAACTGGTAGATGTTTGTAATCCACGCAATGTTTACAGCAAGATAATTAGGCTGCATTGGCATAAGGATCAAAAACCTGGCCCTCTCCTGCCAGGTCTGTTTGTTTAAGTGGTCATTTATATGGTTAAATTAATAAAGATATGGTTTGTTTATTCCAATATTGTGTTTCTTTCTGCTTTGACATCTGCAAAACCCTTTCCCATGATGTTTGTATGTGGGTAAATTTGTTTTGTTATCAAGGAACATTCAGTCATGTGAATCTCTTGTCAACTGTGTGAAATTGTTGTCTAGTTATAGATTTATCACTTTCTGTAGTGGAAATTGGAGTGTAGGAAGATACAAACAGTACAACTGTACTAGTTTTAGTTCCTCTGATCCCTTCTTGGGAAGTTTTGACCATCCAGCATCATCTTGATGAACTGCGATATCTCCATGCTTAGAAATGAGCTTAAGTGCTTTAGTAGTTACCATATCAGTGTTAAAGGAATGGTTCATTTATAGTCATTTGATTAAAGGTGTGTTAAGAACCTGCCCTGTCATGAATTCTTACAGAGGCTTTGCTATCACATTAGTAAGTTTCTATAGCTGTTATAGTTAAGTAAATGGCAGAAATAAGTTGATTACTTATTTCATATTTTGCATTTAATTATCTCTCTTTAATTTGTTTTCACTTACATATCAGAATGTGATAGTTCTTTGTTTAGGTAATTTGTTTATTCATCTATGTATTAAAACATTTCTATCTTTCTTTTCTGTCGATAGAGACTGTTCAAGGTAGCACACAGTGGATTACAGTACAGTGAAGCACACATCAGCAGACACTGTATCAGTTTAAATTCTTTAGCTCTGTGTCCAAACCCAGCAAACACTGATTAATCTTAAATATGTTTAAATAAACCAGCTTCAAAATGAAGGTTATAAGTTGAACCAATTTTTAGGTCTGGACATTAAAACTAAAGCCTAGTTTATCAAACAAGGAAGCAGAAGCTTCTGATTGTCTTTTGACTGCACTAGAGAAGGGGGATTGGTGTGTGAACCTGAGTGATGCTGCTGATTATTCCTGTAACAGCAAACCATAGTTTAGCATGACATCTGAACTGGCATACTACGTTCACAATGGCATTCTGAAATTTAAATATTCTCTGAGAAAGCCATACTCATTAAACTACAATAATAGCAATAGCAATAGCATTTATTTCTATACCGCCTATCAACTAGTGTTATCTAAGCGGTTTACAATGTATTTTAGCTAATTGCCCCCAACAAGCTGGGTACTCATTTTACCAACCTGCGAAAGGATGGAAGGCTGAGTCAACCTTGGAGCCTGGCAGGATCAAACTCACAACCTTGTGGTTGCAGTACTGGCATTTAACCACTGCGCCACCAGGGCATCAGATACACCGTGTAACACTTCAGTTTTCTTTGTAGAATGTGTATGTTTTTATAATGCATATCCACAGTACGTTGTCCATGCTCTCCACTTGTACTACTAAGAGATCTGTTTTCCCCACACCTTCCACCCATCTTATTTGTATGGTTGACAAGTGCAGCCAAAGCACCCTTTGCAGTTACTTAGCAAAGTAGAAGAAGGCTTTTAGTCACAGTTCCTGCATGGGTCTTCTACTGTAGTTAGAAGCTGAGCTCAATTCTGTGAAGCAGGTCTGGTTTCACCTTGATATATCTTATATTTATGTTTTTGTTTTGTCTTGCTTTATTTTTAACTTTTGTCCTAAATCTGGTTGTTAGTCCCAATGGAAACATGGAAATGTAGGTTCCATTGATTCAATGGATCTACTCTAGTTGGAATTAGTAATTGGATTTAAACCTTGATCTTTCCTTCATGCCTTATCCAATTTTAGAATCGTGTATCTCTCCATGACTTCCTGGCCACTTCATGTTCCAGATCCTACCTTTCCAAAGGAGGAGGGTATATGTGTGATTTTGAAGATCCCTGGAGTCATTTCATATATGAAGAAAATCTCTCTATATGTAAAATATATGTATATCATTATGTAACATAAGCTTTTATTCTGTCATAAATGCATCAATCTAGCAGTCAAGTACTTAGGATAAAATTACAGCTGTAACTTTCTGCAGGTACATTCCCTTTTTCATGTGCATGCCTTTTTCTATACAGAAATTATCACCAATGACAGGTTGTAGAGTCACAATACATCACAGAGTCTCAAAGTTCATTTACCCAGTGATACCTCTGAGGTGATTATATGAACTCTTGTTTATTGAAAGGCGTTGGGGTTGAAATTATGTTAGCAGATATGAAAACTTTGTTCTTTTGGAAGGGAATCCCATAGTCCTCAGAATTTCAAAGTAGTAGTTTCCTGTTGATCTTAATCAGTCTGACTAAAGCTTGTAAGACTCTTTGTACTGTCACTAGAGCAACATACACTGGGTGGGGAAGAAGGCTGAATGAAAGAGGCACTATGTTCCACTGCAGGTGATTGAGAAGTAGGGTTGCTATACCACAGGATTGGTTGAGTTTCACTTGGATTCTAGGCATACCACTAGGTAGAATATGGCAACCTTATTTAGAAGACAATGTAAGAATAGAACCAGATACCTGGTTTATTGCAAGAATAATGCAGACCCATTCTAACGTAAGAGGAGATGAGCCAGTGGCAGCCACAGAATCACCCTGAAAGAAATTATATAAGCTAGGATAAGAGCAAGTATCAAAAAAAGTTCATTTAATGGGAAATACCTTTGCTTAGGTGAACTTGTACTGTGGATCACTTTGTCTAGGGCACAGTAAGTGTTTCAAAACAGTATGATAGTTCGATACATTACTTATACAAATCAGTGGCTAACAAAACTGCTGCTAGTTGTGAGAAAGAAATCATATCAATTGGTGATATTGTATTTACTGTTTTAGAGAATTTATGACAGCACTCAGTAAAGCTGCACGGTGTGAAGGGAGATAGTATTTTGAGTAATTTGCTAATGTTACCTTTCTTCTTTTCTTAGGATTCTGCTGTAATTAGCTAGAAACCTGACATTGTATTTAATTATCTCTTAATTGTATTACATTGAGAGGAGAAGAGTATTCAAATAATTAATTGTAGGCCAATATCTCAGCACACTGAATGACTTAATTAACACACCAACAGTTAAGGAGCTTAAACTTTTATCAAAAGCATTTGCCTATTATGTACAGTTTCCTAAGTCATCAGCACAGCAGAGCAAAGTGTATGAAAGGTTTAGAAGCCATTCAAGCTTGATGAAGCATTCGTGCTGGTGGACAATTATGTGCTTTTATTGGTGTGATTTCCAATGGAACGGTTCCCTTTAATATTGATTAAGCCTCTGTGAAAACAGGTATTAATCTTTTTTAGGATGGACTGAATCCATTTAATGAAGACCGACACTCCGCAGAAGTACAATCTATTGGAAGCAGAAGGGTGTATAAACATTTAATAGGTGATAGTTTAATGTGCTGCAGCAAAGCAGAAGAGGCCCAGTTCTGTCATATATGTGATCATTTAATGTGCTGAATTTTAGCACGTGTTTTATAAGAACTGGACCAAATTGGGTCAGTGCTAGTCATGATGTGCCTATTTCCTACATACAATCAACAGAAAGCAATTCACTGTAGCTTACCATTTATTACCATTTGTGATAATGGGCTCTTCCCATTATCTAAGCAACTCAGCTAAAGGGAGGTTGTTCTCATTCCAGGTAAACAAGGGGTTAATGAGGTGTTGGGCTTAGTTTACATTTATTGGGGGTCAGTATCACAGAAGGACATCACAGGTCACGAGAGTCAATTGCCTAATCAGCAAGACCAGATAGTAGAAAAGGAGCTTTGAGATGCATTGGTCAAGAGGTTTTAAAAAGACCAGAAGGACCATGAGGCAGGGAGAGAGAGACAAAGGACCATCCATGAGAGACAGAGAGCTGGTTGTAGGCCGGGCACACTAGGCCTGGCCTCTTGGCTTCCACTTCCCCACCACATAATCCCAGCATGTAGATAACAATGTGGGTAGATAGGAATGTTCTTAGCTAGTTGCATTAGGAGTTTTTGTTCTTTTAAATTCTGGCTGAAATGACTTAGGCTTATCTGTAACTTTAACTATTATGTAATGCCTGGAGGAAGTAACCTCCATGAATAATATACCTTTTTATCATTGTATTGCCTGTTTAGAATAAAACATCTTTCCTTAAAAATCTCCTTGCTCACTGTCTTTCTCCACACGCCTTTGCTGGTTACACCCACAGATAGAATTCCTCTCTTCCATAGAGATGGGGGAGGAAGGGGACTCTAAACTTAAAGATTCTTTTCACCAGTGGCTTCCTATTGAGTCACAAGAAAGGGGGTTAAAGTCAGTAGGTGGTGGCAGCAAGATTTCCAAGGGCAAGGGGAAGTTCCTATCTCCTACGCAAGGGCAGGAGTCAGGAGTTCCTTCACACCATTCCTTTATGTTAATGGGAAGTTAAAAGATAGGTTGATCTAGGTTTTGGAATATTGCCTAAAGTTCTGAAACTCCAGGCTGAGAAAAGAGTGTCTCCCAAAACACTGGCTGTCTTAATGGTCTTTATGAATAAGAAGTTTTGCCCCTGTAATAACTAATTAATCATTTAGAAATAAATCTTGTGTAACTCCCAAGTAAAATAAAAATAAAGGTCCACATACACAAGTATCTTGTGTATGAAATACACAGAAATATTATTTTGTGTAAATCAGAAGACAGCATCAACATTGCTCCAAACCATTGAAGATGCTCAGGGTAGGACTAAACTCCATTGAACTTGATGGAACTTACATTTAAGTAAGTAACATGTAAGCTTGTGCTTTGATTAGTTTGAATAAACACATCCTGTACATCCAAAATTGATCTTCTCTCCAGATAATTTATTCCATAATATTGAGCCATCTTCATAATTGCTACTAAATAGAAATGTGTAGATACATTTTATTTATATTTGTTATGTGAACCCCATATGCTTATACATGGTAGATGAAGTAGTTTATGGGAAATTACTATTAGCTAATACAGGTAACAGGACAGTGAGATTTGTCTTGTTTAGAAGCTTTTTTGTTTTTGAAATTGTGCTAGCAGGATTTGCCTCCTGGTGTGAAAGTTGTCTAAAGATGATAACCCATCAATTCAATAACATAATATATTTTGGAATACAACATGCTGTCAGTCTGAAGATACAGTTTATCAGATCCACTAGTATATGGCATCACAGCTAGAATCATTAAGCTTTTGTTCATCTTCATATTATGCATATTATTCCTTACATTTTAAAGAGCTTTTTGTGATCTAATTCATGTGCTTTTGCACCTCCTCTTGTAAACATAGCTATCATTGTAATTAATCTTAAATAATGATCATAAAGCCAAAAGTAACTCTGTGGTGGAAGTGGTTGCTATTCTTTGGTAAGCTGGATGGGCACAGTATGTATGCAAGTAACATAAAATGAACTAAAATAGCAGTGTACACTGTACTTTAGCACAGAGTTCATGTGCATGTTATCAATTTACAAATATAATCAGATGTTATAAAGTCAGTTTATCACTTACCTTATTTTTAACCTAATGGCCCCTTTTCTTAAAATTAGTAAACAGCAATAAAGTAAATATTTAAAGTTATTCATTACAGCTATGTTATTTAGTGACAAGGAAACAGCAAGTAGCTTGAAATGATCCATGTTTCTCTCTATTCGTATGCAGAAGGTCCACAATAGTGACTGGTGTTGAACAGGCTGAGTAAACTGTTCTTTCCTTTGCTTTCAGGTTTCTGGAGAAAACATTTTAGTGAGTTGGTTCAGGTGACAGCTTCCACCTCTCTTAATAGGAACAGGGCAATATAACAATATTTCTTCCTTTTCCCTGCGACAAAGACCCTTTGTTGATGGTGGTGATGATGGTGATCATCATCATCATCCCAAAATCATTAAGGCTCTGCTTTGCATTAAATTATTCTTGAAAAGTGGATCACTTTCTTTTGAAAGATATTTAGAAAAGATTTTTAGAATAGTTTAGATAGTTGTATGGACAGATAGATTGCATTAGTTGGCTACATGTCATCACAGGTGTATCAAAAGTGAGGGTCTCTTGTGCTTTTACATACTCACTAAATCTATTCTTAATGTGTATAATTCACTGTCATATCCATACTAAATGTGTATTAGAGCAAAATTCCTGCAAAACAATCTCTGTACTTGATTAATAAAGGATCGCAATTATAGCTATGAATGGAATAACTAGGGTTGCTGAGTAGCATCCAGAAACATCACTTGTCCCTTTGAACTCTCCTATGAAGGATACAGGAAACATATTGTGCATTTTTTCCACCTGTTCCTCTTCCTAATTGTAGGTGCCTTCCTCCTGCAATTGTGGATTTGAGGAGAATTCCAGATGCTCCACGCAGCAAAGAGGATGGACAGTTGGATTGAGACATCTGCCTCATCTGCTATGGCTGGGACCTAAAAATGGTGGCAGATAGGTCAATACCAACTCACTGTAAAGCTGCTGTACAAAAGGCAGATTACCTATTAAAGATTGTTAGGAAAGGAGTAGAAAATAAAAAACTGCCAGTGTCATAATTGTTATTATGTGCCTTCAAGTCGTTTCCGACTTATGGCAATCCTAAAGCAAACCTCTCACAGGGTTTTCTGGGACTGAGAGTGTGAATTGTGCCCAAGGTCACCCAGTGAGATTCTATGGCTGAGCAGGAAATAGAGTCCTGGTTTCCAGGGTCGTAGTCCAGTGCTCAAGCCCCTACACCAGGCTGGTATGTTTATAAGTGTATGGAGACACCACATTTGAAATACTGTGAACATTTCTGGTCATCACAGTCTAGAAAGAATAACTTCAGATTTGGAAAAGATAGTGAACAAAGCAACAAAAATAATCAAGGAATTGGCAAAACTTCCTTTGAGGAAAGGTTGCAGTGTTTGGGACTCTTTAGCTTATAGGAGCAAAAGTGGACATGAGCAAGTTCTACAGAATGCAAAGAGATCTTACAGCACCTTTGAGACTGAGAGAAAGAAGTTGGTAACAAAAGTTTTTTAAGTTCTATAGACTTATGCTTGGTGCAGAGAATGTGAATTAGGAAATAGGGTCTTCTGAATGCTAGAATGCAGGACCACCGGATGTATCTCAATAGTGAGTTATTCAGAACAAATAAAAGGAAGTGATTTAGACAACATACAGTTAAACACTGGAATTCACTGGTGTAATCTACAGAGATATCTGCTAATGTGATTTTAACAGGAGGTTAGAAGAATTTGTGAAGGATAAAGTTGTAAATGTCTGATAGTTATTGGCTATACATTGCCTGTAGTCCAAAAGACAGTTGCACCTTTACACCTTCACTGTTGGGAGCGCAAGCAGGCAGGTGCTGTTGGATCGATGTCCTGCTGTAAGCTTTCCATAGATATTTTGATTGGTACTATAGAAAAAGGATCCTAGATTAGATATGCCAGGCCTGATCCAACATGGCTTTTTTCCTTTGCTAACGATGTACCACTGATTGGACCCTACCTTTGATTGTTTCTGATGCTTTGTGACATTCAGCGACAGTGCTCTGCACTATAGCTATGTTTGGAGTGATATCCAATATACTTATGTCCTGAATTACTTGTCTTTTACAATGCCATGTGAATTCCAATTGTTAGACCACTGCAGAAGGCAGTATTACACACATCAGTACCAAATAAGCCAGGCACATTAGCTCTTCATTGTTAATCGTGATCAGAAATAGTCAGTCCTTTCAAAAAATATGATTTGCTGTAGTAACTAGCTCTTAATGTGCATTTGCTTCTGTAATATTATTGTTGACGTTTTTTACCAACAGATTAATTTGAGTCTAAAATTTTCAAAATAAAAACCTTTTAACATAAGGGCTGCACCTTCAGAAATCTCTTAAAAGTCTGTGTGGTTACAGGTTTTTTATATACTGTTCTGGAAATTTGTATATATGTAACACATATTCCTCTGGGAAATAAATTATACATTACAATGTGGAAAGAACATTCCCTGTTACTTGATTCCTAGCTAAAAATGGGTCTCACAGCACTTGGGAAATTTGGATAGGAAGAACAACATAATGGTGAGAATTTTGCACAGCTTTAGTCCTGCAGAGATGATCATGGGGGTGGCTTTTTCTTTTATTTTTCTTCTCTTCCCCTTTCTTTCTTTCTGTTTTTGCATAAAACTTGCACAGAAAATTCACATTTTTGTACAGACCCCTCATTTTCGGACACACCCACTTTTCTACAAAACAGTAGAGTTTTGCACAAAAATTGTGTGAAAAACACACCATTACACAAAACATCAGTCTCCCAAAGCACTTGTGGTTTTTTGGTGCACAATTAATGTATGTGTTTTGTGCTAGTGTTTTGCTCTCCTTCTACTTCATTTCATATTGGAACTGAGAGTGTGTCTGCTTGGTGGAAGCAGCATCCTATGTGCTAATTGTTGACATTACTTCCCAACTGAACTGTTTGAAAGTTGCATTGCATATGTCAGTATATAAGGCTCCATATATCCCTTTAGGAAGATTCTGCTGAAGGGAGTTGGGGAGAAAGATGCTTTTTTTATTGCAGAAGCTTTTGGAGCAACTTTTAATTCTAGTCTGGAAGGCCAGTGCTAACTCAGAAAAGTGCACAATTGCATCACCTAAGCAAGTCAACTGGGAGGGCACAGCCTAGGTATAAAGCAGCTTGTGGTGCACTGTTGCTCTTGGTTGTGCCATGGGAAGTCCTGGGGGCAGCATAGACTCAGCCCACTGGCTAGATTCTGCTGGTAGACTAGCAGATTGTTATCCTTGCTCTCGGCCTAAAACAGGAAACTTATTGTTAGGATTTGCTTTTTCACATTAAACAAAAACAATTTCAAAAAGTTTTTCCAATCTTCTTCGTCCACAAAACTATGTGAAGCAGTAGCAGGAAACTATCCATTATTACATACTGATGTTCACAGTAGACAGTAGATAAGTGTTATGATATCACTGTTACTTTTAATGAATTTTCCTGGTAGAGATTTCAGTGCCTTTTTACAACACATAAAAAAAGACCCTTCTATTATTGTCTACTTTTAGCACAAACCAATCATATGAAAAACTTTCTGACTTATCCTTACATTGATGGATAAATGGCTCTCTTTAATGTGTCTGCTATTTATTTTGTAAGGCTTCCAGTTGGTGGTCTGAGCTATACTGCCTTTGGCTGGATTTACAAGCTGTTCCTGGTTCTTTAGAAGATGCTGTTTCCAGTTAATTTGATTTTACTACCCTACTTCTGTACTTTCTCATCCTGCACATTCTCCTCTTTTTAATTTGTTTTTCCATCCTGGCTCTATGCTAAGGAGCTTGTAGTAGATTCCCTCCCTTTTTTTCCCCAGTGAGAGAGACCCCGAACACATACTACCCTCTTCAATTAAACTATTTTAACATTTTTAAAAATATGTAAGACAATACCAGCAGTATAATATTTTGTAAGAAATCTAAATGTAATTCAAGAAAGTTGGTTGTGTAAGTCTCCTACAGCTAAAACATCAAACATCTTAATATCCAGGAGCTTTCTCGCTGACTGGAAAAGACTGTCTAAAAATCTGGACAGTCAGTTCCAGTCAAATAAAATAATGTTCTGGATCATTGTGTCTAGAGATAAATGAATTAATGATTTGACTCAATATGAGGCAGCTTTCTGTGCTCCTCACATCTTAGAATTTCATGTTTTTAATTTTATTGTAGTTAATATTCAAACAGCTCATACCGTGATAAATTTGCTATTTAAAGTACAGAGAATTCTGGTCTAAATGGATTACCAGATGTTATTCCAATTTGCTCACAACGTTTTTGTGTGTGACTAAAGGTAACTGTATAGTTCTTTACACTTGCACTTGCTTCCTGGTGATAGTGTTAAACAGAAAAGCTCTGTCATTATGGTAAGGCTAAATAGAAAAATCTCTGTATTGATTTATCATTGCTGGGTACAAACATTATTCAATTAAAAAGCAAAATATAAAAATAAACCAATAGGTCCCTCATAACCATGGGGGATATGTTCCAGGACTTAACCATGGTTAGTGATAAAGAGGGAATAATACCAAAAGTAATTTTTTAAAAAAATTAGATGAACAACATAAGTATTGAGATGAGTATGCAGATTGGAGAGGAGACTCTGAAATGTGACAGAACTTGACAAAACTTTAACATCTAAGAAAAAGAAGGCTTATTATTTGCAGTTCAAAGCCAGTGCACAACTGTAAAAAAATATAAAAACTTACAACAATGTATGGTCCAAAACTAAAATGTTTTCGTATACAGAAGGTCAGTAGTAGCCTAAACTAACATCTCAATGCTGTAGTGTTCAGCTAGCATTGACCTCCTGACAATACATCAGAAGGCTGATCATCTTCAGAAAGAGGATCATCAGAAGGCAATCCTGCATTATAGCACTAAAACAATGTTGACAGTTGGATCTCAGTGCCAGTGTTGATGGCTGGGGATCCTCTGAGGTTGTTTTGTTTTGTTTTCTGAAACCTTTTGGAAGAACATTGTAATGGGAAGTTGTTGTCTCTTTCTTTTTAACTCATCAGAGGTTCTAGTCCTTTGATCATCATACGGGTGACTCTAATGCTGTGTTCCGTCCAATGACTGTATTCCACAGTTTTGTCCTTTAATGTCTGTGCAATTTGAAACACTTTGGCAAATGTTTCTAATGTCCACATCACTGGTTTTGCTTCCATTTCTTCTTCTTCTTCCTTTTCCTTTGAAGACATCTTAACAAGTTCCTCCAATTCCTCATTGGATAAGCCTTCTTCATGGTCATTAATGTGTTCCTCCACTTTCTCATCCAGCAGGTCAGAAAATCCTTCTCCACTAATTTGCCTGGTTGCATGGATGATTCCTAATTTTTCCATCAATCTCCAGGATGGCTTGAAAATCATCTATAACCTCAATCCACAAGTTTTTCCAGCAGAGATTGATAGTTTCAGGTTTTAATTCATCCATTGCAGCTTTAATGAAGGTTATGGCATCAGTAGTAGTGAAGGATTTCCAGCACTGTATTATGTCCACATCACAGTCTTCCTCAACTGCTGGTAGAATGCTCTAAAACACCAAGCAGGTAAACATGGCTTTGACAAAATGAATGATGCCCCAGCTTGAGGGGCTGAATCAGTGAAGCGTATTGGGAGTTAAGAAGACAAAGTTGACATTTTCATTTTCATAGTGAACAGATTCAGGATGGCCAGTTGCATTGTCTGCTATTAACAGAACTTTAAATTCCAACCCCTCCCACAGTAAATATTTTTTAAGTTCTGGAATGAAGCATTGGTGAAACGATTCTCTACACAAGATGTCTGTCACCCGTACTTTCTTACTGTGGACGGATAAAGTTTGATATTATTTTTAAAAGTGCGTGGGTTCTTGGAATTTTACGCTATGCCTTTATCACATGCTCTGCAGTGTTGCCACATAGGACCAGAGTTAATCTGTCCTTCCATGCTTTATGCCCTGGAATCACCTTTGCAGTTTTCTAGTGGGCATTTTTTCCAGAAGATCCCATTTCATCCCAATTGAACACCTGTTTTGGATGGAAACCTTTCTCCTCAAGCAAATTCTTAAACTGCTTTTATGTTTTTAAGCCCAAACTTGTTCATAAATCTGTACAACTATCCCCTACCTGCGGTAAAGGGCTTCGTGGAACTCATTTGAGGGGATGCCCTGCAGATGTCTTCATATAACTTCAATACTTTGTGGCATTAGACATTGATGTTAATGGGAGATCGTTTTTTGTTTATATCTTCCAGATGCAATTTTAATGCCTTCTCCATTTTAATAAAGCACCTATCATATACTGTGGAAGTAACTTTTGCAGTTTGAGATGCAACAGCAAAACTAGCATGGATTTCTTTTTCCTTCTTCAGTATTTCATTATTACTATACATCTTACCAACTTCAGTGCACATGTATTTAACCCTGTTAAATAAAGTACTTTTACCTTTTTACTTAAAGTAAGAACTTCATGGGTTCTCTTAGGCTTATCAGGATTGCCAGCATCATCACTCTTGTACTTTGGGGCCATTACAAGCAATGCAAGAACTCAAGCAGAAGCACTTTACAGCAGACTGTATTGGATAAGGAGTTTACTGTGCAAGCACAAGAATTTTGCAGGACACTTCTGTGATCAGATCACAAAGAGTAACTGTGAGCCGTGCTAAGAGACTGTGTAGTGCATACAGTGAGGAAACATAACACAGTCTGGACAATGTGAGACGGTGTGATGCCATGAGTGAATGGGCTTTGATTTTACATTCACTGCCATTTTTCATGTAATAATTGTTGTTGTGTTCCTTCAAGTCTTTTCCGACTTATGGCAACTCTCAGTTGAACTAATCACAGAGTTTTTTAGGGCTGAAGATGTGTGACATGCCCAAATACTGTATTTACTGTACTGTATTTGGCTTTATTTGGCTTTATTAGTTCAGTTTCTATTTTATTGCTATTAAATTCAAAGTTCATATTTTCAGACTGCATCTCATCACAGGTAGCTGAAATCATGTATACCAGTAATTTGGGTATAGGGGGACCTGAAGCACTAAAGATTTTTTGGTTTTAAGTAAATGATTCATGTACTGCTGTCTTGTGTACTGAAACGTCTTTCTCTTCGATTAGGAGTTTGCTCTGATATTATAATATAAAACATTAACTGTGTCCCATTTTGATCAGACTAAACAGTTGTAAAATATTTCATTTTGTTTGATATGCAGTTGCCAAAGGTCTAAATCTTCTATATGTTTTAAAAGTACCAGATAATTGTTATTTATATCAAGACATAATCAAATGCTAAATGATATGTGTGCAAGATCCAGAGTTCAGAAAGTTAATAGAACAGGGTTAATGTTGACATGTTTAGTTAATCATTAATAATCTGAAAAATATCTAATTCAGTTACATTATACATTAGCAGGACAGAAACTATTTGGTTTACATTAATGTTGAAATTTAAATTTAAGTTTAGTAACTGCACTAAAAGCCCTACCAGAATGAAAAATACCGGTCATGACTTTACTCTCTCCCATGCTTATCCTTGTTTTAAGCTTGGGAGTGAAAGAAAAGCTGGATTCATTTTTGAAAAAACTAATTTCCCACTGAGCCCACCCAAAATTCTTGTTTTCCTTTCCCCTGTATAATCTTGTCCCTTACTCTCCTTCTCCTTCCTTCATCTTACTGATTCCCAGCTGTATCTTAGCTCTAGTCAAGGTTAAGAGCTTCAAAATGTTGTTTCTTAGGAAATGTCTGGTTTCAGCAATATAAATTATTCATTATTTATATAAATGGGGTGAATACGGAGGGCGGAATCAGTTACTGAAATGACTAACCTCAAAATTCCTTAATACAATCCCACTAAAGTAAGTATTTTGAAACTTCTGACCCAGTATAATTCGAATCATACAGTTGGAAGAAACCACAAAGGCTACTTAGTCCAACCCCCTGCTATGCAGTAATACACCATCAAAGAACTCTCAACAGATGACCATCCAGGCTTTGTTTAAAAACTTCAAACGAAAAAGATTCCACCACACTCCAAGGTAGCATATTCCACTGGTGGACACCTTGTGCCATCAGGAATCTCCCTAATATTTCGGTAGAATCTCTTTTTGTGTAGGTTGAAGCCATTGCTCCGTGTCCTAGTCTCTGGAGCAACAGAAAACAAGCTTGCTCCATCTTCCATATGATATCCTTCCAAATATTTAAACATGGTTATCATGTCACCACTTAACCTTCCCTTCTCCAGGATAAGCATACCCAGCTCTCTTAAGTCTTTCCTCACAGGACATGGTTTTCAGGCTTTTTACTATGTAGTATATCTTGATTTCAGTAAGACTTTGACTAGGGCCCCCATGATATGCTTGCAAACAAACTAGTAAAATGTGGGCTGGACAATGCAACTGGTAGGTGGAGTTGTAATTGGTTGACCAACTGAACCCATGGGGTGCTCACCAATGGCCCCTCTTCATCCTGGAGAGAAGTATCTAGTGGGGTGCCACAGGGTGGATTTGCAGATGACGGCAACTCAGGAGGGTACCTAATACCCTGGGGACAGGATCAGAATTCAAAATTATCTTAGCATTTTAGAGAGCTGGGCCAAACCTAACAAAATGAATTTCAACAGAGAGAAATGTACGATACGACACTTAGGCAGGAAAAAAAAATGAACAGATGCAAGATGGGTGACAGCTGGCTGGGGCACAGTAGATCTGAAAGGGATCTAGGAGTCTTAGTAGACCAAAAGCTGAACACAAGTCAGCAGTTTGATGGAGCAGCTAAAATGTCAGTGCAATTCTAGCCTGCATCAATAGGAATTTAATGTGTAGGTCAAGGGAAGTAATAGTACCACTCTATTCTGCCTTGGTCAGATCTCACCTGGAATAGCGTGTCTAGTTCTGGGTACCACAATTCAAGAAGGATATTGACAAGCTGGAACACGTCCAAAAGAGGACAATATTAGGCCCTGTGATAGGTTCACCTTAGTATCTCTGTAAGTCAAAAAGGACTTGAAGGCATACGACAACAATGTCATCTTAGTGTGAATAATGAATAGGGTCTTCTTGAAAAATAACACTGGAAAGCCTGGGCATTTGAGGCCTAGTCTCCTTTTCCATTTAGTTTATGGGGTCCTGGTTCGTGGGATTCTGAAAGAAGTTATTTGGCAACAATTCAGCAGTTCTAATGTGGATGTCCATGTTAACATCCATGTGGAATGTTACATATGTGGGACTTCCACATGTTACCCCTTATGTTTCCCTTTAAAAGATCCTGCTGTGGAAATATATTGCATAAAAATGCAGTCTCTTGTCCTATAAGAAGTTATGGATCCAAATTGAAATGAATGTAGTTAATCCAACTCACCCAGAAAGCTCTGGAACTTGAGACACCACCACTGAAACTGCCCAATAATGAAGTATTGAAAACTGGACCAAAATCATCCAGTATGATAGGATTTAGAGTGGTTTTTTGATATCAAAAGTCTCATCAATGTGTAATATAGTTTACATTCTTTAAGTCACAGTTGTCATTTTATTAATGTTGTTTTCATCTTTGATTTTTTTCCCCCTTCTGGGATTTCGTAGCAGATCTGCCAATGACTACTAAAAGCATTTATATATTTAGCAGAGAGATATAAGAAAGAAGTTAAACTATAGCTAGATAACCATATTGCATGTTGTCTAAAACTCCACAGTGCTAAGGTTAGGTTGTTCAACATGCTGTAACACTATGATCTGTTCAGCATGTCTGTGTAGGAATTAGTAGAAAATGTGGGAGTTGCATTACAGGTTCACTAGTGCATTTTGTACCATGCGCTTCTTTATAAAATGAAAACTATTATAAAAAAATCAAATAAATGATTACTTTAAAAAAAAAAAGATGTAGTTAACCATGCCCTGTCTCTCTTAGTATTAAGATGATGGGAAAAAATCTTCACAGTGCTGTTTCTCTATGTATCCATTTTATTGTAGTTTCCCCAGAATTGCTCTAGGTTATTGCTGCTCTCAATTCTGAGTAGTCCCATTTGACCTCACTGGTTTTTACTTAAGGTTTTTACTTAATGTGTGGTAGTTGTGGCTGCCTGTCTTTGAAAATTGTCATCTATCTTTACATAGATAAATGGAAAGTAGTTGATTCTATACATTGGATAGTGCCCTGATGGCCTTGCCAAGCATGGTTTACAGTACCTTATGTTATCAAGTACCATGCCAATTTACCTTCTCTAGAAGTCAGGTAAGACATCTTTACTTGGGCAACATGTGGCTTACAGCATGGAGGATTGATCCGCTCTGACTTCACTGTGGAAAGTCCTTGAGTTCATGTTGCCAGCCAGAATACCTGATATTTAGATGTTCATACTTGCAAAGTGAAACATTTTCACATTTTCTTAAAGCAGTTATAGAAACAATTTGAACACATGCTTTCTACAGTACCTAGGAAAGTTCAAAATAAAACTCTCCCTCCAATAATTTACATTATCAAATGGGTTAAGATGGATTAATCTTTGAAGTTTATCCAGTCCCATTGCTAACTGTAGTTGCTGCAAAACAGTAGTGCTTATCTATAGCCAAGCACACACTTTCCAAGGAAAGAACAGTTCTGTTTCATAAGGCCTATTGAATGGTGCCTTGTGATAATTTTGCTAAACATGATACAGGTAACAGATAACTAGAATGAGACGAAGGCTCAAGGACAAGGGACAGCTCCAATGTAGCACTGATCAATATGTTGTAAAGCCCAGCTACATTCTAAACTGTACGCTATGTTAAATACATAGTGGAGCCACTTCCTTTTTTATTCTGAAGTAAAACACTGTGTCAAGTAAATATGTGTTGCCAGGTCCAATTTCAGAGCAACATATGCAGATGGGGGCTTAAACCTGAAGTGTTTTTCCCTGACTACGTCCTTATTCCCCTTCGCTCCAGAAGCACTAAAAGGGAAGAAAAAATGTGTTTTACATCGATGGAAGCTTTTCTTTTTTGCAGTTCTCCAGATGTGATCAGGGAGTTTGGGGGCAAGTGCTGACAAAAGTATCTAGATTTGGGATATTATATGCTTGCTTGTGAGTAGAAACCAAGTGATCCTAAACTCAAGTTAGTTATTTAGGCCTAAATCCTAATGTTAGTCACAAATAAAGAAGATCTATCAAATCAATGGAAGATAACAGAAATTTGATTTGTCAAGTTACGATTGATTTGCTAGTCTGTTCTGGCTGAGTCTAACAATATGATGGTGTTAATAGAATACAAAGTTTACATCTGTGTCCTTATATTCATTATGTAAGATTTATATAGGATTTATAATAATGAATTTTAAGCAGCTCTATGCTCAGTATGCTCTTGGACATTATTAACATGCTGGTTGCCAGCTAAAATAAATCATTAATATTTTTTCTCCGTGTAAAGTTGAAGGCTTTCACAGCCGGAATCCATAGGTTGTTGTGGGTTTTCCAGGTTTTTGAGGCCATCTTCTGTTAGTATTTTCTCCTGACGTTTCGCCTGCATGTGTGGCTGGCATCAGATGTGGCTGGATATCCTCTGAAGATGCCAGCCACAGATGCAGGTGAAACATCAGGAGAAAATACTAATAGACCACGGCCTCAAAACCCGGAAAACCCACAACAACCTATTTTTTCTCAGCTTTGAACAAAGGGTTGATAGCCTTATGGAATTATAGCATCCTGGTCTGGTAAAGGCTGTATCCAGAATTCTGTTTATCTGATAGGTGACAGATTCCATGTAATCCCTTTTTCACCCATTAACTGACATTTGCAATAAGAATTTTTGCATCAGAGCATGCTGTTTAGAAATGCTTATGTCTGAATAAACTTTAAGAAGCTACAAAGAAGATTGTTTACACAGAGAAATAAAGGTTCTTTAGGTAATTCTACATGCTTATTTGTACTTATTTTAATGTATGTTTTTGTTTCTTGCAGGCATTTCCTATTCAAAACAGGAACAGGGACAACACCACTGTTCAGTACTGCAACACCGGGTTACACAATGGCATCTGGCTCAGTTTATTCCCCTCCTACGCGACCGCTACCTAGGAACACCTTATCAAGAAGTGCTTTTAAATTTAAAAAGTCTTCAAAGTACTGTAGCTGGAAATGTACAGCACTTTGTGCTGTAGGGGTCTCCGTGCTACTTGCAATATTACTATCTTATTTTATAGGTAAGCTTTGTGTTTTTATGATTATTGTAATCATAAATCTATACGTCTGTTGTGCTGGTTATGTATGGACAGTGCCAAAATGCATAATATACAGAAATTGCTAAGAACAATAAAGGCCATGAGAACAATTTAATTAAACCCTCTTCAGACGGAATAGAAAATATCTGTATTTTGTAAGCATTTTCTGCAAAATGTCAAGTGAAATGCCATTTTAAAAAATTGAATTGTAATTTAGAAATGCTGCGCTACCTTTCCTTCTGAGGAAGGATGAAGCTATAACTCAGTCATCACTTCTATATTAAAAAGTATAGTGCATGAAAAAAGTGAACAGAATCACAAAAAAAAATGTGTGATCATTTCTTAGCAAAAGTCTTCAGCTTTTCATCTCTTAACAGTTCATTTAACCATAAATAATGAGCAGCAAAGAGTTAGTTAATTCTAATAACAGTGTTAGGTACGTTACTGATGCATCAACATGACTGTTTTCAAAATGTTCCATGGAACTATTTTAATTCAAAACAGTGATCCAGTAGATACATTATAACTGTAGACCACCATATCCATTAAGACCCAAATGAAACTTTATGTTTAGCTTTTAAAATTAGTACAATGCCCAGAACCTTTATGATCCTGAAATGTTGATAGCATGTGTTGAAATATGCTTGTTAAATTTCAGTCCAAGCCACAGCAGTGCACAGCATAAAGTCTTTGAAGTGGGTCCCTGTTGAAGCTGAAGCCACTGTGAATAATGTAAAAAATGAGGCTGCTGAGTAGTAGAAGAAATTCCCCTTCCCCGCTGATGGAATATGGCTACTTCAACAAGATTACCAGTTTTCCTGTTGCCCAGGAGAGCTGAAAGGAGTTTTATGGGAATTATGTCCATGATTTCTGCTGTGTATGACTATTTGAATCATTATTGGATTTTCTTTGCCCTCTCTGCTGTATGCATTGTGATGTGATATGTTAAATATATGACTTATGGCTAAGCTGCTGGTACTCAGCTTATTAAACTGAAACCATTTTAAGATCCAAGTGCTCAGGCATAGTCAATATAGCCAGAAGTGTAGTCACTGCAATCAGTTTACGTTTTTATTTAGATTTATGGCATAACCTAACCGCTTCTCTGTGACCCTGCAAAAGCCCCAGGTCAAAGTGACTGCTTGAATAAAATACGTTGGGTTGCATTTGAGAACACATTTATGCAATTTTTAGATATTATTGATTTTAAGTACATGGTAATTTTAATCATGTGTAGGTTAGATTGTGACCCATCATATTAAATATATGAAATGGTAAGCATGCAATTAAAAGTCCCCTATTTCTCTCTGCACACTTAAATGTGTTTAGTTTCAAGAATATTAAATCACATTAATGTATTTCTATAATTACTGACGCTTCAATCTATGTGTTAACTAGATTTTTCTTTTCTTTAGACTATCAGTTATTGAGAAAATTGAAAATGTTGCTACAAAACAGACCTCATTTTTCCACTGCTTTACCTTCCACCCGTGCTAGTGACTTTTGAGGAAACATACAGTTCAAAACCATACCATAATGGTGCATGCTATTATAGTTATTCATGACAGTACATATAGGAGGACAGTGCCATGTGATTCGGAAGGAGACATTCAAGGGTGATGCCATCTTGCAGCTGCTGTTAGCCCCTTCTTGGCATTGTTACAGCTGCTATAATCACCTTTTTAGTGACAAGTTCAAGGCCATGTACATTAAATCTGTTGTTAAATATTGCCTGTGGGAAAGTTAGAGTGCATCCAAGAGTGCCACCTTGTCACATATTTCCTAGGGCGACCTTTTTAGGACATATGTAAATCGTGGCACATGATACCATGGTTTCCTTTTAAGACTGTAATTTATAATATATTAAAATAAAAGTTTGCTGGCTTTCTAAGGGTGGCCAAAGTCTGCTATCTAAGATGACTGCTTCATCTTAATTGAATAACAGCAATATCTTAACAAAGTTTAGACATCATTATCCAAGAATATCATTCTGTTGTTGCAAAGAACGTTCTTGTGGCTTCCTAATTCCAAACTGTGTAGAGGGGGAGAATTCAGTTGCACAGCTAAGTGAAACCACAAGGAGAAATGTGCTACCTCTGTGTAGCTGGGAAAACCAAATGTATACTTTTAGTGCATTGTTGTTCACCATAATACTATATTCTGTTAAGGCCGGAGTCTGATGTATCTGACAGAACTTTTCACATGCATGTTGGCTGTATTTCTACTCTGTGAGGTTTGACTGTAAATTTGTAACATATTTCTGATAAGATGTTTCTATTTAAATAGTCAGAAAAAAACAGTTGTGTTTTTTAAGAACATATTAATAATGTGGCATGTAGAGACGTTCAACTAAATCCGAAATTGTTACAAGAAGAAGTATGGAACTTTGCGTAAGGTTGTAGAATGGCATGCAGAGAGGAAATAATGCAAAAGTGCTTATGCAAAGTGCTTTTTAGAAGATGAATGCTTTCCAGTGTGAGAGAAATGTAGAAGACTGAGGAGTTGTAGTAGCATGAAATAAAATGTCAAAAGAAGAAAAAGATAAGTACAAGTATCCAGTGTGTTCCACTACTTCTAGGCAAGAGGAAAATAATCTAGAGCATTACTCCCTATAAACTTATTGGGAAACTTGCTTGTATGTCAAGAAATTTTTAATAATACATATTTCTGCAAAGTGAAGTCCTGACTCTGTGTAATACAAATTGATTTTATTTGTATTAGATATAGCTATGTTGCATTACATCACAAATAACTAGTTAATATACCTACTAAAATTAAAGGAAGACTAAGTACCTGCATTCCTAAGGAAGTACTTTAGTGCTGGTGATATTGCTTGATATTTTAGCTAACTCAACAACCTAAATGTAAAATCTGACACTCAGGGATGCAATCTGAACATTTTGAGGTCCATAAAGCAGTTAATGGATTAAATTCATTCCTATGTATAGTTTTCACAACTCCTCAGATGTAATATCAAAACTCTTATTTAATAGACCATTCAAGTATAATTCAATATGAGTTGCTTAACATGAAGTAGAAATAGTCTTCGATTTTATTTAGTTATTTCAAAATAGCAGACTTTAAACAAAGTAATGAGATGAGAAACTACGGCTAAAAAAAATTGGTTGTTCGCAGCTTAGATGACAAGTCACTTCTGAAGATGTAGTTTGTGGCTCTTCCGATATTTGCATGGAGTTACTGCTATAATTGAGTCTTGTTGTAACAACATCTGAAAACTATGCCAATATATATTTGTAAAGGAAAATTGGAAGATGCATTAGAATTGTATATGCTTTGTTTAGGTTCACAAAGTGCTGGCCTCAAATAATCAACAGCTGGGTTCTGTAGTCGAGCTGATATAGTCATCTGTTCTTACATGGCTATAGCTAGCTTTTTACAAGGACATAAAGATGGACGAACATGCCAAGCCTCTGTATTTTATTTAAATGTTCAAGTGAACGAAATGCATTCAGAAATACTGCTTTCTTTGTACAAGAGTAGTGTGACAGGAAACACAGTTTGCTAAAGTAGAGAGAGCCTCACCTTCTCAGCCTCTCAACTGTGCAGCTGTTTTGGCTAGTTGGCAGAAAGATCTGCAGTGAGAGATCGGTCTGTCTGATCCTTCTTCCAATACCATGACAACAAAGCCTGTGGTGGTGCAATGATTCAGAGAAAGGAAGCAAGGAAACAAAGGAAGCCAACATGAGAGACAGAAAAAACTGAGAGGTCACAACAAGGAGACAGGAGAGAAACAAAGAGAGAAAGAAAAGAAGGCATAGGGAAGTAAATTTGAAACCATGAAGTGGTTTGAGTAAAGCCAAAAACCTAATCCCCAGAATGGGTAGAGAAATAGAAAGCTGGGAGGGGATAGCTGTGAGTTATTTTAAACTAATGTCTGCAGCTTGTGAATTATATATACAGAATGTATAATATTTCCTCCTTAAATTTTGAACGTTTTATGATTTTGTTTTAAAGAGTGAGAGGAGAAAAGTAAAGGAAGTAACTTCCAGCGTATTTCTAAGCATGCTAAAGTGTTCCTGAATACTAATTTTCAGCAAATCAGCCTATTTTAAAAAAGAAACATCCATATGGTTCATGGTCAAAACCCAAACCAGAGGTCTCTAAGACTTGCTTGATCACTAAAATATATAAAATCTGAACTTTTCAAGTCCTCTCTGATTCTTTCAGGGTGGACATGAGATGGATGTGTCTAAATGTTGCAGTTACAGGATCTGTAGTTCACTTCCCAAGATGGAGTTTGCAGACTTGTAGAATCTGCAAATTTGTAGAATTTGCTTAAATTTCACCCATGGAGTAGAGACACAGTTGGCTGCCAGTCACTCAGTAAACTTTCCATTACCATTTATATAAAATACTGTGTGCAGCAAAGAACCTCAGCTGCTATTGTAGTTCCTCCTCAATTGAATTAAAGGAACTACAAAGAATGAAGTAAGTGGACAAGAAAAAAAGTAAAGACAAGATGGATGAGTTTTTAAAATAAATATGCAGTGGAAATAGTTAACATGATAATCTGACCCATTTTTCTGGCCTTGCCGTCTTTGAATGTTCAGCCTTGAACAGCTGCCTGACATCCAAAGTAGCCTAAGACTTACTCAACCCAGGGTTACAGTACAGAAGTTAATGTTGGTTTGGTGAAGAGGAAAGGGGGATACTTCCCCAGCCCTAAATGCAAGATGTTGTATATTTGAATTACTTTCATCTTAGACCTGCCCTTTTTTTACTATCAAGTAATTATCACAATAGCAAGCATGCTGAAAGTTCACTTTTATTTCTGTTAACTGATTCCTCACAAGTAAGTTAAAATGAAATGTGCTGATAAAATTCTTCACCAAGATTAAGGTTGGCAGGATACACTTGTGGCAATTTGCACTCAGTAGTGGCAACGAGGAGGGGGGAATGCATGACTAACAATTACAGCTGAATAAGTTTTATCACAGTAAAATAATGTTTCCTTTGTTTAATGGAAGTTTTAACGTGAAAAGTTTAACCATTCTGGCTTTACAAGTTCTGGATATTTCATGCTTTCATTTATGGTGAACTTTCACCTCCATATTATAGAGCTGTCCTGTTCTTGTTATTATCAAAGTACCTTGACAGTGACAGTTTCCCATCAGAGATAGATTAAATCAGATGAAATGTAAAGATGAAATATTTCATACAGACTCACTTCCTGAGATTTTCAACTTGTTTGTCCCTCCAGAAAGACATAGTTCTTTTGAAACTGTAATATCCTATCATATTAACTAGCTTAGAAGTTTTAAATGTTTTCAGGAAAGAAAAAAAGAATGTAACAAATTTTCCTAAATTGAAGGGACTGACAAAAATACACATCCAAAGTTCTTTCTGTTTTTGTTTATCAGTACATAACATCTTGTCACTATTTGTGGCATTATAGCTAAATACAGAATGTTTCATCCGCAATGTCAAAAGGCAGGAGAAATGTAGTCCCCTTACTGAAAAAAAGAAAACCAGAAAAATCCTTCAATAAGCATCTTTACTTCACCTTACTATTTTTAGAACCTTTACAGGGCATGTACATATGTGCTCTAGAGTCAACTGGGAGTATTTAAGCCATCCAGTGTTGACAAAGAATTGTTGACAGATATCTGCATTCAGCGTTGCATTTACAAGGTACCAAATTAAATAGTGTTTAGAGGTAGTGCTTGTTGTTGTGTCCCTTCAAAATTGTTTCAGGCTTATGGCAACCCTAAGGTGAACCTGTCCCAGGGCTTTCTTGGCAAGATTTGTTCGGGGGGGGGGGTTGCTTTTGCTGTCCTCTGCATCTGAGAAAGTGTGATTTGCCCGTGGTCACTCATTTGGCTTCCATGACTATCTCAAGATTCAGACCCTGATCTCTAGAGTCATAGTCTAGTGCTCAAGCCACTATACCATATTTGTCTCCCTATAAACAGTTTTGCTGGAGAATAAGAGTCGGTTCATTCAACTCTTAAGCTTATACGTAGCCATCAGCTTATTGATATCCTGGATCTTTATACATTGCAAAGTGGCTGAGTGTTTAGCTGAAACGCTACAGACCAATATTGTGTGTGAAAACAATTCTAAATGTTTCTAGTTGATGTTTGCTTTTTTAACTCCTTCCTCTTCCAGTCAATGCATCTTTCTTTTGTGTTTCTTTTGTGTTTCCCTGGATTTGGTACCTAGTCTTTCTTTCATGTCTCTTCGCTTGTTAGTTTTATTCTGTTCCAGAGTGAAGCTGTAATGAGACATTGCCCACCACAGAATGCTCCCGGACTTTTCTTTTTATCTTAGGCTGAGGTAGCCTTGATTATGGTTTGAAGTAGCATGCCACAATTGAGACAGTTAAAGATCGCGGGAGGTGTGATCCCCATGATTCATACTTAGTGTTATGGGATTACGAAGGTCGACGCGAACTGTGTTGCTGCAAATTCATCATGATTCTTTTTTGCTGCATATCAGAACATGGGGATTAATTGCTCTGGGGTGCAGGGGAGTTGATGAGATTTCTCACTCCCAGAGTTTCTAATAGTGATGACCAGACTTTTTAAAATCCAGCTTTCTCTGTAAATCAAGCAGACATAATGACAGAGAGCATATAGGAAGTGGAACCACTTTCTGGTTAGGCCAAAACTTTAGAGCAGTTTTAGGTTGAGAGATGGGTTATGAAATTCAGATTTCATTACTAGTTTTCAGTAATACTCTTTCTTGATGCTACCAAGTTTTATTTATATGTTTCAAAAAAGTGAGAATACCTTAATTAATTAAGTAAAAAGTTTTGTACATTTCGCTAGCCCAAGATCTGATATCATACTTCCATCTTCTCTCTTCTCTAGCTCACCTGACACTCAAAAGACTTGTTCTGGGGCCTCTGAATCTAGACAATCCCTATCCCAGTAGCACTGGGAAAGTAGATCATTAGATGTATACCATGGATCTTGGCCAATGTTTTTTTCTTCTCTCAGCAATAGCAGTTATAATAGCTTGATCAGTTTCTCACCACAGCTTACTTTGTGCTGTAGCTGCAAAAAAGGCTTTTTCCAGCCCACTCAAAAATAACTGACTACTTATGTTCCAGAGAATTAAACTAATTTAATTCCAGTTCCCTGTAGTTTGGGGGAAAATCTTAATTATTTGAACATGCCTTATCATATGTAGTTATAAAACTTTAACACTCATTTTACAGTGCATCTTGGTGACCAGTTGGATGGGAGGGTATTAAATGTGAACCAAAAATTCATAGATACTAACCCACAGTGGCACTTGGTAATTACCTCATAGTATTACTTCCAACAGATGTAGTCATGATAATTTCTCTAGATTATTTCTGTATTAGGCACTTCCCAATGGAACTGAAATTTGGGAATAATTTGTTCTGCCTGTTTGAATAGAAAAAAGGAAAATAAAGGAGAATGGGGTTAAATAATAATGTTTGATTGTGGCGTTATTATGGCCAAGTAGATTTATATATCATTGTTATATAATGGAGTGTTTTGTTTAGAGTGAAATTTGTTGCATTAGTTATATCCCTCTCCGCCCTTCCGACTTCTTAAAACTTGTTTGTCACATTTCCACTGTATTTTATTAACAACTTAGCTTAAAATTTATTACTGACTTAGTTGTAAATTTGCAGCTGAGGTTTAAATGAAAAATATATGCCATCCACTTCCCTTCAGTAAAGCAAATATTCAAATATCAGTAGCAACATAAAATGTATTTGTCACTTAAACATTTTATTTTCTCAGTAGTTTGAATCTTAGTTGATGAGATTAGGTAGTTCATTGATGCATGTGACCATGGTTGAATATTGCTTCCTTGAACCCTTGAATAAATCCTTCCATCTAGAGCAGATCTGAAGAGTGACACAACCAAAATGTCTCACGGCAAAATCATAATTTCATTGGTCTATATTAATACAGTGATATTTAAATATCTGTTAAAATATTGTTTTGCTACCAAGTAACTATGATAGAGTCTCTGTACCAAGGCACCATGCAAAAGACAAATACAGATGAGATGATGAACTTTGGCACATCTTACTATGATGTGTTATTTTCAACTCTTTGACTTCAAACTCAAAACAAATTCCATGTAGAAAAATCACCCTTTCATTTCTTCCTAATACAGTTCTCCAGTAGTTTTGTAATGCCTTCATTTGTAATGAAAACAAGTAGTAGTGTGTTGTTTTACCGTTATGCATAAATCTACTTCCTTATAAAACTGTAATGTTTACATTTTGCTTTATGTGCCCTGTCCGCTTGACTGTATGGTTCTTTTCCTGCTACGGTTCATTTGGATTTCATCATATCATCTGTCTTCTCCAGTTGCCAGGCTTCTTTACTGACATAAACTGGATGCCTATTCAGGCAGAAGGACTCTCTCTCTCTCTCTCTCTCTCTTTTCTCTCTCTGTGTGTGTGTGTGTGTCAAAAAAAGGTAGTCTAATTTTGTAATAATTTTACAAAATTATAAAGGTAGTCTAATTTTATAATAATAATTTACAATTATTAAGCTTGTAATAATTGAAAAGTGCTTAATTAAATAGGTTATATGACTTTTGTATAATCTGTTGTTGATGCTAGAATTGGTATATTACCATGTTAATGTGTGATGACAACAAACATCAATGTGGTATAGAAACTGTTAATATGGAGCATTTGTATGATGATTTTGGATACCTCAAATTTCTTGAATATATAATCTTAATAACCATTTCACACACTACATGGAAGATCAGTATTATTTCTACCCTACATTATAGCTATGAGCTGATGTAAAGAGATGATACCATGTCTATGCCCCAGTGAGATCAGTGGAAATTGCTTCCAGGTAGGTGTGTTCATGATTGCAGTTGTTGGCTGAGACAAGATGTGAATAAAGACAGCCTGGTTTGGATTGTCTTTTCAGGATTATTGAGCCATGGATTATAAAGCTATGAACAGTGCTTGAGTGAAGCACTCCTCTTCCCTCTCCTTTGTGATGTGAGGAATTCTGACTTAATATTACAGGAAACTATGATTAAATTAAAAAGAAGATCATTGCTCCTTAGTTGGGATACAGTATCAGGGGAGGAGATATGTCTTGTTCCTAATATCAGTCAGTCTGTGAAGCCTCAAATGATAGTTTGAACCACCTACACGCCTCACAACTCATACTCCTAGAAAGTATATTGTTATTTCTCAGAGCACTTCCTCAACTAAATGTAAAAGGTTTTTGTCATGAACAATAACATTTCATCAATCACTTACTAACAGTATTGGGAAGCACTGAAAATTTAGTTTAAATTCTTCTAGAGGATCTAAAGCAACTTTTAGTCATCTGATCTATTTATGAAATTATCTAGCACTCTCCTAGTAATTAACTTTATGGATCTTTCTGCTAGTAAATGTTCTGTTATTCTTCTCTGGAGTCTCATAAGCAAGCAGACAGTTTTAACCACATAGAATTTTAAGAATACAGTTTTAATAAGAACTGTGGATATAACTTTTCAAAACATTCAATATCCATAAAGTTTTTAAAAAAAAATCTAGATAATATAGAGACATTATACCATGTAAGCTTTCTGCTGTCAGAGGTCACTGCCACTAGTAATCTTTTGAGATTGCAGTTATTGAAGAAAGATTCTGAGAGTACTTCACACAAAGCATAATACAATATTTACAGTTTCAGCACTGTACAGTATTAATATTTGATTGGCTTTGGAAGTGTCACATGCTCTTATTTTCAGTGACTCTGAAAAGAGAATGTCCAATGGGGAAAACAATCCAAATGCAAAGCAACATGAAGAAAGACATTTGGCAGTCAGAAGGTTAAAAGCAACATGACAAGATATCAAGGAATTCTAGTATAATTATTTAATTAGCACTACCTGTCTCCACCTTGAAGGAAGTTAACTTTCAAATAAACATTTATTGTAAGATTACTTCTTTACATTCTGGATTTTAGAAGTACAACAGACTTAAACTGTCTTCTTGATAACTTAATAAAATAATAAGACATCTACAGTAAAAATATAATTCAGCAAGTTACTGCAAAAGCCTTGAGAGTGCCTACATAAATATCATGGTGGTGGTGGTTTTTCAGAGCAAATGAAGGCAATCCATGCTTGATCATCTAGTGCACAAATGAATTACCTATATACGTCATCTAATAGAAATGAAGATCGGAACAAAGTCTGCGGAGCATCATTCTTTCATTTCACATTTTGTGAAGTTGACATCTCAGTACTTTTCTTTCTTTCTTTCTTTCTTTCTTTCTTTCTTTCTTTCTTTCTGTTAGTTTATCTCACTTCTCTTTCTGTGCTTTTCAAGTTGTACACCTTTCCTTTTCTTCTTTCCAGTTAGTCTGTGACTTGTCTGCTGATGTGAACTGTAGGAATCTTTATCTTAGCAGAGGTTGGAAGTAACTTGTTACAAAGAGGTTTCTAATTGGTTTCTTTTTCCATAACTTAGATCTAGCTGTGTTATATTGTGACTGAGATACAGTATAAAGCTGGCAGACTGAAAAAACCTACTTGCTTACAGAGAGTATCAGGCTGGTAAGGTGAAAGGGGGTGCCTATTCAAAGGCAGTCATAGTATAAGCATTTTTCACTTTGCTTAACTTTTCTTTCTGGAAACCCAGCCTGCCACCCAAAAGTGAAGAAACATTCATTCATTTGTTTATTTATTTCTAATAGTTTTGTTATCACTTTTCACATTTAAGATCCCAGAGTTGTTCACAATAAAAACAGTCACAAGAAAACAATTATTAAAAGGATGGAATGATAAAACCCGTAAGAGCCATGAAACCATTGATTAAGAATCAGTATTGGATACCTCTGTGTGCAAGTTTTCAAAAGGAACAACTGGGAGTTGGACAAGCATATTGCCATATTTGGCTCCACATTTTTTCCCAACCCTGGGACTCAAGTATGAAAATATGAAATATGAAGTATGAATATGAAAACGGACACAGATAAAGATTCACATCACTAAAAGATTATACAGAGGCCCTTTCCACATGGGGGGAACGGGGTAGGACAACCTCACTCGGAGGTTGTCCACACCGTGGAGTGCGCTAGGGCAGTTAGAAATGTGGAGGTTCCACACCTCAAACCGCCGTCGCGTGGCCACGGGGGTGGCACCGCGTGTTTTATAAAGACCACATTTCATTTCATGTGGTCTTTATGAAATGCGCACGCTAGCCCATCGCAGCGCCCCGTGTGGAATTGCAGGGGCACGCAAGCACGTCCCTGCAGAGTTGCCCAGGGGGTGGGCTTCCGGCTGGCACGCTTCTTCGATTGGCAGAGAGCCGCTGGAAGCCGCCAGCTGCCATTTTGGGCGCTGCCGGATGCCACCGGATGCCGCTGCTGTGTAGAGTGGCGAACACGCGGTGCTCCTCGCGGCGACGCGGCTACCCGGATTAAGGTAAGCTCCGTTTCCGCATGCGCTGCCCCGTTTCCCCATGTTTTACGCCCCCCCATGTGGAAAGAGCCAGAGTTTAAAGCACATCCAATGAGCATTAAAATTCAGATAAACTTGCAACAGAATTAATAACAACTTATAAGCATACCATAAAAAAGAACAAATGAAGATAATATTTAATAATATCATTATTAAATGATCAGTCCTTCTAAGTAAAGAATTCTTGAAGGCATATTGAAAGAAAAAAGTCTTTCCTTGTATGCCAGGAGGATACCATGGAGCAGACTTGTGTAGCTCTCTAGGATAGGTCGGAGTATAGGAGCAGCCACCAAGAAGATCTTTTATGTTTTCCCAGCAGATATATCTCTGAGGGTGACATGACAGAACGAAGGACCTTTCCTGAAGATCTCAAAACCTGGTCATATGGGAGAATATGGCTCTTAAGTTAACCTGGGACTAAGCAGTATAGTTACAGGGAGGTGTTCACATGATTCAAATGCTAGCTCATGCAGTGGGAGGTGACCAAAAAGTGGACAGGAGGAAAGTGTGTTTCATACCACAAGTTTATAGCATTCAGACTTTTTAAAAAGTAACTAAAGTAACTTGGGCACTTTCCACCCTCCACTACTATAGTGCTATTATTCCATGTTCAACATCTTGTGGTATTCTGGGGTTTGTAGTTTACTGAGGCCAAAGAGCTGTCTGTCCAAAAATTCTCAGTGCCCCTCTGTAAACTGCAAAGCCCAGGATTCCATAGGATGTCGAAAGTGGAATAATAGCGCTGTAACAGTGTAGGGCAGAAAGGCCCCAAGTCACTTTTAAGAAATAAGGGACCAGGTAGTTAATTTTAAACGTTGCAGTTACAATGATTATGAAGTATTTTGGAGGTCTCTACTGTAGCAAGAACTCCTTACTTTAATTTATAATAACTTCCCAGGCTCTTCTTTCTTATGTTAAACTTCAGGCTATATGGATATAGTTGCCCCTATTCAAGGTTCTGTCCAGCCAGCCATGCCCTTTTTTAGGATACCCCTTTTTGTGCTTGTGTTTTTTGTCTTCCCCCATGTATATTGTACAGTCATTCAGGATGTTCAGTCTTTATTGCAGGGATGATTTTTCCTCTTATTCCCCCCCCTTTTTTTTGGCGGGGGTACTTTTGCAGTCCTTGAGTTTTCTTCAAGATGTCTAATACTCTCCATGTTGTACTGTTGTTTTGAGTATGTTTTTGTTGGTACTGAGTTTGCTATTCCACAACATGGCCATTTCTGCACTAGACCATTATAGTATTATGATTTCACTTTCAACGTGCTATGGAATCCTGGGGTTTGCAGGCTGGCCCTTCCCGAAACTGCAAATCCCAGGATTCCATAGCATGTTGAAAATGGAATCATAGCGCTATAACAGTCTAGTGGGCCATGTTTATACCTTAATTTGTAAACCTGAGGGCACGGAACTGTTAAATTAATTTCTTAATTCCTTAATTCCTTCCACCTTTTTTCCAAAAGGTGCTGATGTTAAAACTATGACTGGCAGCCTAATCCTGTGTTTGCTTTGCAGACCAGCAAGGGCAAGTCATATACCATACCTACAGTCAGACAATGTAGTCCCACACTTTGTTACCTTGTTACTTTAGCAATGTTGTTCCGCGCTTTCAAATGTTTCATTTTGAAAAATATTTTTTTCACATTAGAAATAGATATTTAAATCAACAAGGTATTTGTAGCTATTGTGATTTATATAATATTTTGGTGGTAACATTTATCTGACCCCTTGCATTTTCAACGCTTGAATTTCAAATATGATTGCTTGGACTATCTGTTGTTAAATGCCATCAAGTAGGCTTTGATTTATAGCGATCCTATGAATGAAAGACCTTATTTATCAACAATCTTGCTCAGTTCTTTTGAACACAGGGTCATTTCTCTTTGATTGAGTCAATCCATCCATAATGTCGTCTTCTACTTTTCCTACTACCTCCAACTTTACTGAGCATTCTTGTTTTCCCAATGACAGTTCTTCTCATTTCTTGACTACAGATTCCATTGTGTTTAATGAATAAGCCACAATATAGAAAATCTTTTAACTAGTTTAGTGACTTCATCATCCACTTTAAAGTTATATAAATCCCCTGTGGTCATTATTATTGTTTTCTTAACATTCAGCTATGACCTTGCTTTTTTTACTTTCTTAACTCTCATCCGTAGTGTGCCGAGTCTTTTACTATTTTCTCCTAGTAATATGTCTTATCAGCTCTTAAATTATTGTGTTGTCTTTCAGTTTTCATACCCTCTTCCTCTGAGTTTAATCCTAATAGTTATATTTGCTGATAATAGTTATACAAGTTGCTGAGCAGTTGCTTTCAGGATTCAACCTTTTATTTCTGTCACCTCTTCCTTTTGTTTTTCTTCTTTTCCCAGCTATTTGAAGAATTTCATCAATAATACATTGAGGCTTTTCTTTCTTTTTTGCCTACAGATAGTGCATTTTTTAAAAGCCAGCATGGTGTAGTGGTTTGGATGTTGGACTAGAACTCTGGGAAAGTAAGGCTTGAATACTTACTCAGGCTTGGAAACCCACTTGGTTACCTTAGGCATGTCACTCACTCTCAGTCTCAGAAGAAGGCAATGGTGAACCTCCTTAGCATAAATCTTGCCAAGAAAACAGCATGATAGGCTTGCCTTAGGTGTGCCGTGAATCAGAAATGATTTGAAGGTGAACAAAAGCAACTTTTTTTTTCGTTATTCCTTGATAATGCCCTGGGTTTCAGTTCAGAGTTTTTCTGGTTTGGGTAATTTAGGTTCAGTAGCGCAAACCTGTTCTCAGTATTGTTGTTAAATTCTGTTGGGATATTCTTTCGGTTGTATTTTGGCACTATATTAGATTAATGTTCTTAGTTTTTCTGTGAATTGTTGATACTCGCAATTCATGGACTGTGGCACAATCCCGGTTTTGTTTTGTGCAGGGAAGGGAGCTTTTCTGTCTTCTACTTCTAATTATATTCTGCTGTAGTTTTAAATGCCCAATGACATTGAATGGTGTATGATCATAAGCATGGAGTATTATTATATTGATAGGTTTTCCATGAAGTGTTATTGACATTATTTGGTCAGACTTTGTATTATTATCACCTTACTGTTTTTTGTAAACCTCATCTCACTACTAATGCCACCTCATTTTTGTCAGATCGCCATTTTCAGGCTGAAACACTGTTTAATTATATAATTGAAAATGGCTCATTGTTATCCACTCTAGCTCACTTCCTCAAGGTACTGAAGTATTGATGTATGTCATTTCTTATTTTACGATTTCTAGCTTACTTTAATTCATGCTTCTCACATTTTTCATTCCCTTCATAGGTATTGTGTTGTCCTTTTCACATCTGTGCATGTCACCAGCTGAATGGGCCAGCTGTGTCATAAGACACAGGTCCAGTTGTGTCAGAATGGGAAACGTCTTTAACACCTAACAACCCCCTTAGAGCCTCACAAAGCCATCATCCACCCCATTTAATTTTTTCTGGCCCAATTTTCAGATATTTTTCACCAAGAAACACCCATGATGAAATATCATTACTTGTAAATGCAACAGTTTTGTTTTCCTACCCACCCAATGATGAATACTGTAAACAAGCCATTCTGTGTGATACATGTAAGTTTGACAGATAACGTCTCAGACAGGTAACCTCTCAGACAATTCAGGCACTTTAGCTAATATAAAAGTCAGGCATTGTGGATTGTACATCTTCCTTGAATTACACCTTTGAGTACTTATTTAAAATGAGTACTTTCATGATCTTCATATATCATTCAATTGTCAATTTAAAACAGTTCTAAACTTCAAAATATTAAGGCTTTTTCTTCCAGGATTTAAGGGAACATAAATCACTTCCAAATTACATAGTACAAAATAAAAAAAATGTTAATTTGATGGCACTGTGTGTAAAAGATGGGGAGAAGTTTGAGGAGAGAGAGAGAAAGCTTCTTTAAAATATTATTTAAAATGTGCTGTACTCTCTAGTTAGCTATGTGGAACACAAATTTCGTTTAGGTGACTTCTTCCAAAAGCACCTAGAACAGGAACTCCTTAGCAAATACTTATTGGAATCTCTCAAAATAATAATGTTGGCAACCAATCCAACCCCCACCCACCCCCCAAAAAAGAAAAAAATAATACACTCAGTAGAAGAATACTAAGGACATTGTCCCTCAATCTCCTCTTTTGCTTTTCTACAATCTTTGTTTTGTTTTGTTTTGTTTTGTTAAGTTTCTTTACCAGAATAATCAAAGAAGGATTTTATTGAGATAAGGTCAGAATATGTTTGAGAAAACATAGTATTATTTCCAAAATCTTATGAAATCCCATTGTAATTCTTTATTAGAGTACATTTGCTTTACAGAATAGTTGCTTTATCATTATCACACTTATGTATTTACATATTTATTTATGAATTAAAATGCATAAGAGAGATCTTTTACCATATATGAGAAAATCTTATCTCATATTAATTTGATCTTGTTATGTTTGGATCCATAGATTTTTGTATAAAGTTTCATCGTGTTAGCAACATGCAAAGAGGTTGTGCCATCATACAAAAATTTCAACATACATAGTTCTTCCACCACTGTCCTTCTAGTCTGTCATGTGCATGAGAAATTAGCTTCTAATCCTTTTTGCTTTTACATTTTCCTAAAAATTATCAGTGGCTCAATATGTTAAATCATTAACACAGTGTATTTAAAACTGGCATGTAAATTAGCTTTTACAGGTTAATTTCTTTTCTTTTCTTTGTTGTGCTATTTATAAAGAATTTAGTTATACTTACAGTTCAGTCCAATGTTTAGTGATGTAGTTGAATTTTTCTAATATACCTAATGTATGTCTCCAGCTCCCCCATCCCAAACTGCTTTTGCTATTCCATTTCATGATATATTTCAATGAAGGGTATATATTGAAAAACTTGAAACCGTGAGGAAAAAGAAATTAAATAATCTGGGCATATATGACCTCATACCTGAAAATGAGCTCAGGATTGTGGCCTCAGACTTTGGAACTAACATGTTAAAAAGTAACGGTGTTATTATTACAGTTGAGCATAACAGGAGGCAGTATTGCTACTTGAAGCATATTAACAGTTAACATATTAACAATTCCAAGCTCTGAGTAGCCTGTGTGTATAGTACTGACAATCATTTTTTAGAAGGAAAGAAACTGAGATTCTTCATCTGTTATTGCAAAACTTACCTGTATCAAACTGCAGTCAGATTTTGCAATTTTTGTATGCAAAACTATACTTTTTTAAAATACTACATTTTAGACATGATTCCTCACATCCTTCCAAATATACAGATTGAACATTTAGGTTCTATAAAGTGAAGAGTGCAAGTATAAGGTTAGGACAATTTAAACATCAAAAAGCAATAAAATAGTAAATGAAGCAATTCATGTCTTCAGGGGCCTGACTGGTATCCTTATTTTGACCGGAGGAATTGTTTTTTCCACAGTAACAAAAATCAAGCCTTCTCCAATATGGTAGTATGATGGAAGAGATTTAACTGTTATCAGGGATGGACGTGCTAAAAGAAAGCGCTAGGGAAATACTGATTTGACTATAGCATGTAGACAGAAAGTTTTAAAAAGTCCCCATCTACCTCCATAAACCCTCCTGCAATTCAGACTGAAATCAGACTAAATGGTGAGTACATCACATCATTAGAATTAACAGTTATTCAAATAAATGTAACGCAAAAAGTAGCTAAGTACATGCTGTGTATATCTTTTGGTGGCCTAAAAACAAGCAGAAAAACTGTTTGGTTAGCTATTTATGTGTATCTGTGAAATAGACAGTGTAGAAAATATTAGGATGTTCAGTAACCTTTTCTGATTAAATAAAAAAAAACTGAAGCAGTAATCTTTAAGTTCATCTTGACATATCTTCTTCCACCATTCTCAATAAGCAATTTCCTTTGTGATGTGTCTCTTAATAGACTGTGTTATGAACACATTTCTAAAGAAATGGGTACTATACAATCAAGATTAAATCTTTCATTGCTAAAACTACAAATGAATGGATTGATCTAATCTACTCACAAGAATATTTTTTTCAGACAGCAAATAGTAAGATAACAGTGCCATATTAGATAGATTAGGAGAGTTTTCATTGGGGCTTAAAGTCCATTTATGATGTCTCTGTATTTGATGTGTAAATTTTTGTCTGCAGAAGATGGAATTGAAGTAAAATAATTTTTTATTAGTTATACCTAATGAAAATCTCATTGACTGCAGCTCCTCCTGCCCCCGCCCCATATTTATTTATTTATAGTTGAATACACATATTATAATGATATGTTGAAGTTTCAAGATGGTTAGTAAGCTGCGGCTAACTGGCTATTATGGCATGTACTTTCATAAGGAAGAGACTTAAGCCATTTTTGTACTGCACTGTGATTCCATGACATCCTGGCATCATCTCGGCAGTGCCACTGCTGAGGTGGGAGCAGGACCTGAACACTCCCCTCTGCACCCAGCCAGCGGATGGGTAATGTTTGGGACACACTTCTTTCTTCTGCAGTGCAGCCAGCCTCTTCCTCTGCTGCACTTGATAGCACTTCCACCCTTCCTGCAGGGACGTTGGGTGTAGGGAGGCCATTACTGGATTTTTTCCTGTAATGGTATACCACACGGTTGTGATGGCCAGAGATTCAACAGGAGTGGGACCGCAACAACATTGTGTGATTGCATGCATTGCAGACCAGCTTCCACATGTCCCCATGCTGGAATGGCGCCGTCGTGCGGAAATGGTCTTAATGATGGCATGTCATGAATTTTTGTAAACAAGAGCCATAGAATAAAATGGAGTTAGATTGTGGTTGTTATATAAATACATTTCCCTTATAGCACAAAATAGTTGTCATGCTATCATTTTATATTCATCTTCCTATTTTACATAAAGACTAAGTCACAAGCTGTGAATTAAAAAAATAGGACAACTTAATTTTTTACCAAGAAAATAAACCAGCAATGCTTTTAAAAATAGTTGGGACTTTGTGACTATTGGAAAGGGTAAAGATGTTATTGAGATTATCTGATATTGGTGATTGTTGGCCTTCTTAAGCAAATGTTGATAATCCTCCATTGGTGATTGTTAATATTCATTGGTGGCTGTCAACATTTACTGTAAGAAAAAAGTGTATCAACACTTTCCAGTTTCTGACATCCACAGTAACAAAGACACTAATGCCTTGCTAAGTAATAAAACAGACTACTTCAGACATTTTGAGTAATGAATATTTAGAACCCCCCAAGTGGGAATCAATGTTGAAGTTGTTGCATTGAAGCCATTATAGTGTAACTGACAGTAGATTTGGCTTTGGGGATTTTGCATATCCATAATAAACTAAGGCAACAATAAAACATGAGCAGTAGGGAAGTCATGTAAAGTACATTCAAAATATGTGATAATTCTGGTAGTGTTCCAAAAGTGATTATGTTTAGACAGGAGATTGATGCTGAGACTATGGAAAAATTAATATTAAGATGTGCAAAAGGAAATCAATCTTAGAATCAATGATCTGAAGCAAATACTTACTGTAGCTATGTTAAGGATTTTTTTTTAACTATATGGTTATGCAAATAAAAATAAAATGGGAGACAGTTAAAAGATTTTTGTATTAATAGTGATGGCAGTTGCAACATCCTAAAACATGGTTATTATTGTCTCAATCAACTAGAGTAATAATTTCAATTACAATGGAATGGAAATGGGCAAATAGAGTTCTACATGCTTTTTTCATGCATGAGAAAAGACATCCCTTTTAACAATTTTCAGGGAAAGACTTGAAAAAATACAGAAGTATATATGGGAAGGGTAGCAATAGGGCCAGCACTGCCTGTCTTGCTGTGCTTTATTGGAGTGAAGCTGCACAGTTAGCACTTGGTATAACAAAGTTATCGTATGGCTGTTAAGCAGGTGTACAAGTACCATCTAATAACTAAACTAAAAATCTTGAAGCTTTATAGAAGTTCTACAGCCCTTTAGTTTGGGGTAAGCTTCCATTTCTAGCACTGAGAGTTCCTAACACTCTCTGCCTCTCTGTATGACATTGGATTAAGTGCAGTGTGACAACATGGAGAACTTTGAAACATAAGCAGGGCAGTGGGAATATGCTTTCTTCTCTCTCCAAGTGAACACACTCCTACTCCAAAAGGTTTATTTTATGATGTTTCAGGAGTGTTTGGTCCCTTTCCATCTCCTCCATTGCCCTGAAAATTTCTGCACCACTTATTTTAAACAAAGAATGATGTTGTACCTGGGGGGGGGGAAGTAAAGATCAAATTTTGTTTGCTGTGATCTGAAAGAGATTGTCTTGAGTGCTGACACTTGGTTACTGACAGTGTGATAGATTGCTGGAAGTAAAGCACAATCCACTCATTGAGACGCTTGAAAAACTGGTGTAAGGCTTTCTTCAATGATTCCTAGTCTTCCTAAACTGTTGACTTTAATTGGCAGCACTTTATGAGAGTCTATGGAATAGTGTCTATTAGAACTGGGTTTATGTTCAAATTCAATTTTCACAAATATTTGAAGAGGAGGAACATTAAAACAACTTTAATATGGTATTTGCCATATTTGTTTCATTTCGTTGATTGCTAGAGTACACATAACACATCTGATACTGTGCCAATGCATACTGTTACATTACCTTCCTGAGAAAATGGTGAAAGCTTTTTGTTTTCGGATGAAGTTACTAGCCCTTCTGGGAGGAATAAAGTCAATACCACCAAGAATGCTGGGGTTTCTTGTTAGTGTGGTTTTCTTTGATATCAGTGTGTTGTAATACAATAGAAAAGAGTTATATTAGGGCTATGTCACCAGGATGACCCGTATTATTATCTTGTGATTATTTCTTAAAGACTGCTTTGTGTCTTTACACTTAGGGTGTTCCCTAAACCAAGAAATATTTTTTAAAATATATATATACTAATATGAACATTACTTCTTATTGTTGCCTTTTAAAATTAATTTAAAATATTCTCTGCAAGATGCAGATTTCATAAACTGTACAGTGTGCATTATTTGTTTCTCTCTCAAATATAAGCATGAATTTTTACATGTTATGTTTTCTTGACCATCAGCAATGCATCTATTTGGCCTCAACTGGCAGTTACAACAGACTGAAAATGACACATTTGAAAATGGAAAAGTGAATTCTGATACTGTGCCAACACACACTGTATCATTACCATCTGGTGAAAATGGTAAGAGAGCATCTAACTTTTATTCAGTTTCCTTTTTCAGTGTATAAAGATTCTTAAAGCCTTCTTTCAACCAAAAATTGTCAATATTTTTTGTACATCTATTGAAATAGCAAAGACAAATTTTGAAAAGAAGAGGTCATGTTATATGAATCCAAATCACTTGAGTCTATGCATCTTTAATAGTTGAGAAATGAAAATCTAGTTACAGGGAAGAGTTTCGTAAGGCACAGTGGCTAACTTGAATTGGAATTGGTTTAATTTGGGGGTGGGGACTGCATGGCTGACTAACATCTTGTGCTGTATTGGACCCCACTAAATAGGAATGTCAGACATAAAGATGTAGGCTGTGTCAGGCACTTCAGGGTGTCAAAGAAATTGCAAATAGTATTCTGGTATATTTATTCACAAGTACATCCTTTGCTGGAATGATTCCAGAGATGGCCCAGCACTTGTAGAACAGCCATAGTTCCACAGTAGAGCACATGTTTTGTGTGCAGCTGTTCCCAGGTAGAATCACCTGGTCAATCTGGGAAAGATACCTTATGAAAAACCCGAGGACTACTGCCAACCGATGTGGACAGTTCTGAGAAAAAGGAACCAATGTTCAGGTTTGGTGTAAGGGACCAAATTTTCACCCCCAACACCGGCTGTGGGCTGCACTAGGCCAAAGAATGACAAAAAAGTTTTTTAACAAAGTGAAATTGTAAGTAATCAGGCAGCCATTTCTAGATTTGATTATGACAGTTCATGGGAACCCCTGCCCCACAAAAACCTACAAAATGTCCTTACAGAACTCCTACTCCTGGACACCTTCCCAAGCAGAAAAGCCTAGTGTTCAATATATTTACCCTCCAGAGGAAAAAAAAAAGGTGACTTTTTTGCAGAAGCAATTCAGGGCCATGGGCTGCAAAAGAAGACCAGTTCTTTTTCATGGTCTCTGTGCCCTCATACATTAGGAACTTTCACGCCTGTGCGGTAGCATTCGGAAGATTCTAGAGCTCGTTAGCTTGGCGGGAACCCCTCCCCCACGCCGGTACTGTGCATGCTCCTCCCGCCGAGCAATGGTCTCTCCTCAGTTCTTTCTTGTCTGCCATCGTGAACAGAAGGCTCTGCTTGTTGGCTTGTGCTTTGGATATTTTTTCTTGGATTTTTGTTTTCGGATACAGATTTTGACTACCCCTCTCGGATTTCGGACTGGCTCTTGGTATTGTACAACCGGTTTCTGACTTTTTTCTGGCTGTTTTACGATTTCAGATTTTGGACTGTGTTTTTGGCGTTTTCGGACTTCTCTCTTTTCCTCGCCTCGCTCTGCTGCTGTTTTATGTCGGCCTTGTTCAAACACTGCAACTCCTGTGGAAGGAAGGTCGCTCTTTTTGACCGACATTCGGAGTGTTTGTTCTACTTGGGTAAGGACATAACGTCCAGGCCTGCCCAGTCTGCTGGGAATTCACCCACCAAACCCTTCGGAACAGAGCTGTGAGGTTGAAAGCCCACTGCTGGGAAGAGTCTTTGTGGGCTCAAAAGCCGGAATCGATGGCCGAGAATCGCCCAACCCCTTCTTCTTCTTTGGCAGCAGCGGTGGCTGCCGCGCCCTCCACCTCATCGGTATTGGTACCGGGCTCAGTACCAATCATGAAGTTTACGAGAATCCCCAAGATCTCGGCAACTCGGGCGCGTGAGGATCCTGCGGGCTCGCAGGCCTCAACCTCCTCCTCCAGGCCGCTTACCCTGGCCCAGAAGAAGCGTCCTGCCACCGAAGACGCTGGGAGGGAAAAGAAGAAGAAGGAGAAGAGGTGCTCTTCACCTAAAGTGGCTCGACCACCTACTCCGCCACCCACCCAGCCTGTCGAGGAACCTGAATCTGTGGAGCTCCCTGAAGAACAGGAGCCTCCTGAGGAACAGGAAATCCTCAACGTGTCGGATGAGGAGCAGGCCGTGGAGGCCTCGCCCTCGGGCCCACCTGAGCTCATCACAGAGGTTCGCCGTCCTTCGGCAGACCGCCGGGAGGCTACTGTGGTCTGGCAGCAACCAGCCTCTTGACGTGGCGAGTCTCGCTCTCTGGAGCAGAGAGCCAGGCCTCCATCCCTGCGTTACTGGGAGATGCGCCTGGAGAGGCCATACTCAGGAGACCACGCCTACTCCCCGGCCACCCACCTTGGGAGGTATGGCCAGGAGCATGTGTAGCACGAGCCGGCAGGATCTTACTATTCTTATTCCCCATCATATAGGGACCGGTACCATCCCGACGTACAGTACTGGTCACCACGACACCGGTCTCGGTCGCCACCGCAAGAAGCCTGCTACTCCTGCTATGATCGGTCACCACGTCAGTCACCGAGTCACCGAAGGTCCCGGGAGCCTTCACCTTGCTACAGGGCTGTTTTGCCACCCCCGAAGACGACTGCCACAGCTACTCGTCCAGCGCCACAGTCCACTATGGCCCAAGCGACGATAACGGGTACATCTACAACGCAGGCGGCACACCGCCCTAGGCCCTCGGTAGTGCCCCTGCAGGTGACCTCGGTACCGGCCACGACACTGGCTGCATCAACATCGACACAGCCCGCAGCTCCAGCGGTCACCCTGCCCCCTCCCCGACAGGAGAGAAGGTGGTGGAGAGGTCTCCAACTCCATCAGGCAACTCCTATGAGTCGGACTCCGATTCCGCGGAGTCGACTCCCTCGTACCACGAGTCCCCTCCTCTGGCTTTTGGGGAACCAGGTCCGGAGTCTGCATCGCAGGATGTGCGCCAGTTCTCCGCCATCCTCCTCCGCATGGCCACAGCCCTCAGCCTGAAGGTGACCGAACCCGCTCCGCAAGCCCAGGACCCGGTCTTCCAGTACCTGGAGACCCTCCCACCATCAACCGCACCACTGCCCTTCTTGCCGATGCTGGTTGAGGTAATGAAGCAGCCGCAGGCGAATCCGGCTTCAGCACAGCCTATCCCGCATAGGCTGGAGCACCTGTACAGGACGCAGAAGGAGAACGTGGAGTTTCTCTTCAGCCACCCTGTACCTAATTCGATAGTCGTCGAGTTCGCCCAGACGAAGGGAGGCAATCGAGCTCATACCACCCCGCCGGACCATGAAGGTCGGAAGCTCGATGCCTTTGGTCGCTGCTTCTGTTCGGCGGCGTCCTTGATGGCCAGGACGATCAGCACAGTGGCATGCCTCACGGCGTACCATCGGAATTTGCTGGACTGACTTGCGCCACTCCTCGCTGACCTGCCGGAAGAGTCGTGCGCCTCTGCCACTCAGATCTTTGACGAGGCCGTCACCGTAGCTACTCAGCAGATCGCCACCTTGAGGCACGCCGTGGAGGCCACCTCGAGGCTGATGGTCTGTTCCGTAGCCCTCCGATGACATGCGTGGCTCCGGTCCTCTGGGCTTCAAGAGGACAGCTGTCGACGGATTGAAGATCTTCCGTTCGATGACCAAGGGCTCTTCCACACCTCCACCAACGAGGCCATGGATCACCTCGTCAAGGCCCGACTGACAGCAAGGAAGATGGGCATAAACCAGCCTGCCCAATCTCGCCGCAGCTTCCAGCCGAGGTCTTTGTGGAGAAGGTCCTCCTCATCTTCAGCATACCAGCCGCGGTCTCCAGGATTGACCACATCGAGACCATCAACGTCCTCCGCTTCAAGAACGCTTCCGAGGCGGTGCCCATCATCGTTGTCGAAGAAGTCTTCCTCTGGAGTGAAGACCCGATATTGATGGTCTTCGCAGGACACCACCTATGCCATCTTTCGCCCTTCCAGCGGACCTGTACCAGCATCCGAGCCTGGCCAGGCACCTCGACCACTGGAGGGAGATCACTGCAGACTTCTGGGTACTTACCATCATCCGCCTGGGATACGCCATCAAGTTCCAGGATATTCCGCCATGGGGTGTCTACTACTCCACCCCGGCCAGCTCGGCCCTGCTGGAAGAGATCCAGTCCTTCCTCGAAAAGGGAGCGATCAAGAGACTCCTGCCTTCAGCCAAGACCACCGGCTTCTACTCGAGGTACTTCACGGTACCGAAGGCGGACGGATCCCTGCGGCCCATCCTAGACCTCCGAGGGGTGAACGAGTACATCTGCCCCAGGAGGTTCAAGATGGTCACGCTGCCTTCGATCCTCCCCTTCCTCTGGAAAGGGGACTGGTTTGTGTCCATAGATCTCAAAGACACCTATTTCCACATCTCAATCCGCCCGCAGCACAGACGGTACCTGCGGTTCGCGGTCGACAGCACCAGCTACCAGTACTGGGTGCTGCCATTTGGCCTCTCCATCGCGCTGTGGGTATTCACGAAGTGCATGGCTCCCGTCATGTCGTTCCTGCGGACGAAAGGCATCTCTGTCTACCCCTATCTGGACGATTGGTTATTGGTGGCGTCCTGCAAACAGAAACTTTGCAAAGACATTCACCGGACTTTGACGTTGCTCACTCGGCTCAGACTCAGGGTCAACCCGAAGAAGTCCCATCTCGAGCCCACCCGGGTTCCCGATTTCATCGGGGCGACCCTCAATGCAGTATCGGCGAGAACCTACCTACCGGACGACAGGGCGCGGACGCTTTGTTGGGCAGCGTCCACTGCCTTCCACGCTCAGATGGTATCAGCCAGGACGATACAACAGCTCCTCAGCTACATGGCCTCGACCACCGCCGTGACCTACCTCTCCAGGTTACGCGCGCGACCACTACAGCACTGGTTCGTCAGGGCCTTCGATCCACTCTGGGACGACTAGTCTCACTGCTACCTACTGCCCCTACAGGTACGTCGATCTCTCCTGTGGTGGCAATCGTACAGGAACCTCCTGTCAGGCATGCGGTTCTGCGAACCAAAGCCATCGGTCATGGTAACGATGGATGCCTCGCTTTTCGACTGGGGAGTGCACTCCGGCGACCTCCAGGTCCGAGGCCGGTAGATGGAAGATGAGACGTCCCTCCATATCAACGCTCTCGAGCTGCTGGTGATCTACAAGGCTCTGAGGGCATTTTGTCACCTGGCCGCAGGCCGCACGGTGTTGATCCTCACCGACAACACAATGGCGGTCTGCTACGTGAACAGACAAGGAGGGACCCACTCCACCACACTTCTGGACAATGCGCTCGACCTCTGGAACTGGTGCGTCTTGCTTCAGATACATCCGGTGGTGGTTCACCTGGCGGGGCAGGAGAACACCACAGCGGACGCCCTCAGCAGGGACACCACTTCCCACCACAAGTGGTCCCTGTCAGACAAGGCCTTCCAGATGGTTCAGGACCGATGGGGCGAGCCGACCGTCGACCTCTTCACGACCAGTCAGAACGCGAATTGCTGTCGTTTCTGCTCGAGAGCCAGCCACGATCGCCATTCCATCGGCGACGTGTTCCAGTTCCCGTGGGACGAGGGACTACTCTATACCTTCCCTCTGTTCCCGCTTCTGGGCCGCGTAATGTCAAAGATCATTGCGGACCAAGCAGACGCAATCCTTGTGGCACCATACTGGCTGAGGCAGCACTGGTTCGGGCCCCTGATCGAGGCCACCCAGAGGAGGAGTCTCAGGTTCCCGACAGTACCGGACCTGCGGTCCCACTCCCGATGGTCTCGTGCTGCACTCGGACCTGCCGGTATTGGCCCTCCATGCCTGGAGGATATCGCCGTAGATGACCTGGTCATCGGTAATGTCTTGAACACGACCAGGAAGGACTCCACTCGCCGCAACTACCACTACAAGTGGTGGCGCTTTGTGGCCTTCACTGAGGAACGTTGAGAGTCGGTATCGCCTGTCAACCTGCGTACCGTGCTCCACTTCCTCCTCCACCTCCGGCAACAGGGCCTGGCCTTCCCGTCGCGCAAGGTGTACCTCGCCACGATCATGGCATACCAACCACCATGCTCCCCTTCAGCTGCTCTCTTCAGGGACGGTACCATCAAGCAGTTCATGAAGGGCCTACAGCACCTGTACCCACCGGTATCGCCGCCACTACCGCCGTGGTCACTGTCATTGGTGCTGTCGCAGCTGACGAGGCCGCCCTTTGAGCCGATGGTGACGAGAGACGACAGGCTGCTTGCGATGAAGACCGCGTTCCTATTGGCTATCACCTCTGCCAGGCAGGTGGGAGAGTTGACAGCGCTACGGTGTGATGAGCCATAACTGGTTTCCCATCGTGACATGGTGGTCCTCCGTCCTGACATCTCCTTCCTGCCAGAGGTGGTGTCCAGCTTCCATCTGAGCCAGGACATCATCCTGCCAGCCTTCCATCCTGACCCGACTACACCTCTGAAGCAGTGTCTCCACTCCCTGGATGTTCGTTGTGCCCTGGCGTTTTACAAGGACAGGACTGCGGCCTATAGGCAGACACCACATCTGTTTGTCTGCTATGGCAGGCGCCGGAGGGGCCACAAAGTGTCCACCCAGCGCTTCTCCAAGTGGGTGGTACAGACTATACACCTGGCGTACGAGCTTGCCAAGAAGCCTCCGCCAGACCTTCTTCAGGCTCACTCCACCAGAGCCGTGGCGACATCTGCTGCCCTCCTGTGAGGAGTTGACCTGCAGGAGCTGTGCCGTGTGGCGACCTGGTCCCAACCATCGACCTTCATGCGCCACTACAGACTTGACTGCCGGTCCAGGAGAGATGCTCGATTTGGCCGTGCTATGCTGGCTTCTGTTCTCTAGGTTCTGGGACCTGACCGACCATCCTGCTGGTAAGCTACACAGTCTCCTAATGAGGCACAGACACCACGAAGAAGAAGAACAGGTCGCTTACCTGTAACTGTGGTTCTTCGAGTGGTCATCTGTGCCCTCATACATCCCCACCTTGCCTTCCCCTCTTTTTCAGGTCCCATCTTGTTCAGCGGACCAGAACTGAGGAAAGACCGTTGCTCGGCGGGAGGAGCATGCGCAGTACTGGCGTGGGGGAGGGGTTTCTGCCAAGCTAACGAGCTCTAGAATCTTCCGAACGCTACAGCGCAGGCGCGAAAGTTCCTAATGTATGAGGGCACAGATGACCACTCAAAGAACCACAGTTACAGGTAAGCAACCTGTTCTTCACTATATTCAGCTCATGGACCACACATTGCCTATCCTTGGTATAAGGCAATATTCTATGTTTCTTTCTAAGAATTCTAATACATCAATGTGTATGCATTGAGGAAAGAGCAAACTTTAAACCAATACCCCCTCTTTTGAAAGCCATCTTTCCTTCCTGTGTGGTTTTCTTCCATCTGAGGTATTTTTGAAGAGGTAAAACTCATTATCAGAAGGAAGTTTGGGGCTTGATGTATAGAAGCAGGCTTATCTTTGCACAGTGATGAATGATGGCAGTGCCCTTGGAAGGTTGTTCACAGATTTGTATGGTTTTCTATCTCTGAAATTCAACCTGCCCCTGGAAATTTGCAAAAGTGAAGGTACCTTAATGGGATTGATGCCTCAGTACTATGTTACTGGCAATCATTTTGCCCCTTAAAAATAAGTAAACATGATACTAGATTTGTGGCTAGACAGCAGTTTATTACTGGAGAAGAGTCAATAACAAAATAAATGTGTATAAGTGGACAACAACCTTTATGGAGGATCCAGTCTGGTTTATAGCAGCATGTTTTAGGGCTAAGATAGCAGTTCATTCTTGTGAGAGCAGAACTGGTCACTGGAAGCGCCTCTTCATGGGCATCTCTTATCTGAACATTGTGAGAAGTCAAAGCAACTAGAGTGGCTAAACTGAGGATCCTTGGCCCGTTTGTCCTTCTGTGAAGGGCTTGCACTTCCCTGGTGTTTGAGTGAAGCTATATACTTTGTCTGATATATCCTTGTATTATAGTGAAGTTGTATGATTCTTAAAGATTGTGTTTAGGATGTTATATTGAATGGTCTTCTTCCAGGCAATAAATAACCCGAAGTGATATATTAATTTTCTTGAAGATGCTTTTAAAACTCAAACTACATGAGGAGATTTTACTTTATTAACTTTTCTGATGTTGCCCTTTAAGTTTTTCTAAAGCTTGGAGAGTCTGTGCACTTTTAACTAATAAATCAATAGTTTTTAAGTGGAAAACTAGATTTAAACCTTTGATGAATGCTGTATTTGCTGTGCTATTTTCTTTACGTTTGTTTTCCCATTCACAGTCTATAACTGACCCCATGTCACTGTAAACGAAAATATAAGTATTTTTCTATTCACCTTTCTGTCCATCAAGGTTCCAGATTGATATGACTCAATTTCCCTTCTCTATCATTTTTAAACACTTGGTGTCTAAGACAATGCTCCCTTCCACCTCTTCCCATTTCTTCTTGCTTTCAGACCTGTGCTTTGTCTTTTAGCATCTCTTATATATCTCCTTCTCTATGCGGGTGGCTTCCCACTTACAGAGAAGAACAAGAAGGAAATCTATTATGCATTTAGTGAATATATATATACACTTTACTAGCGGCTGTGGCTGCCACATTCTTCAGTTATGACTAACCATGACGATTTTTATATAAAACTTGATTTTCGTTACTGTTGTTGGTAAATTCATTTAGTATGTGACTAGGGGGGAGCAGGATTAAAACTGTTAATATTGTCTGCACTGAAAGACTATACAATTAGATCGTTATAATCATTATAACAGCTTGGGGCTCAAATACTTCACAGAAGGCTCTTTTTCCAGATTCCTTGGCTAAAGTAGGCTATGTGAGTAATAACGAGATTGAATGTTAGAAGAAACATCTTGACAATAAGAGCAGTTCATCAATGGAACCAACTGCCAAAGATTTAGTGGAATATCCTTCTTCAGACATCTTAAAAAAGAGGCTATATAGCTACCTGCTGGGGATGTTTTAGCTGGAGATCCTGCATTAAGCAGATGATTGTGGCCTGTGAGGCCTCTTCCAACTTTATAAATCCAAGACTCTATAACTCTGTTCCCTTTAGTAGCACCTCTTCTCTTGGATGATCCTGCCACAGATCCCTGACTGATTCCAATATTGCTATCATTTTTGCCTAGATTACTCATTCACACACAGATTTTGAAAGGTTGCACTGGCTTGGTTTGTTTGCTCTGCTGTTTTTATGCTCCCAGTTTGTTTTTGTTCCAGTGTTATTTTATGATTATGTTATTTTCTGTTGTGACATATTTTGTCACAACAGAATGCTTCTTGTGCAGTGTCCTGATATCCTAGGATAAGAGAAAGGTTAAAATACTTAGAATGAGCAAATAATTGGATTGCTGTTTTCAGCAGGAGTCCTGTTTGTTCTTTGTAAGATTTAGTTCCACTCTAAATGTTCTGCACTGCAAGAGAAGAAAACAAAACTATCAACTTTTTGAAATAAAATGAACGGTGGATGGAATGGAACAATGTTAAGAGATAGTTATAGGCCTCGGGGATTTGAATGTTCTATAAAAATTTCTTTGTCTGTAATGAGTAAAAGGACAGTGACTAAGATCTGTGCACAGCTGAAATTATTCCCTCTGAAGCAAGTGAAAATCTTGTGTATCATGGTGGGAAATACTTAGCTTACTGGGCTGTCCAAGAGATCCAGTTTTTGGCCCTCCTGGGTTCTCCAGGATCTGTTGCCAAACCACTACCAGCAAAAGAAGGCACTATTTCTGCCTTGAAACAAGATTGTTTATGCTAACACAAAGTGTATGGGGAATATACAAGTGGCAGCTGCTGCTCAGCTCTGCTTGGGAAGGAGGAGGGCCCAGAAACAAAGCAGCTACATGGAAGAAGAGAGTATACAAGGACATTTGTGCGGACTGAATCTTGTGAGATTAACTCAAATCAAAGACGCTATGTTTTAGAGCACATTAATCAGGCAGCTCCCATAGGCCTGGTAACTAGATTTTTGTCCTGTAAACCTGATACTATTATTTTTAGGAATTTGAGACTAATTTACAGTGAGCAAAAACAACTTCACCTCTACATGTTCTCCCTCCCCCTGCCTTCTCTCTGTCTCTCTCTCACACACACACGCACACATACACACACTCACACACAATATTGTAAACCACCTTCGGCCCCATGCCAGGAGAAGAGTGGGATATAAATAAAATGGAATGGAATAAACACATCCACACCAGAAGATGGCAAAGTTACTTTTCCCCTCTGCTCCATGCACTTTGTTTAGAAATGAAGTAATGTCTTCCAACTTCCACGCCAGTTAACTGTTTACCATATTTAATTATGATAATATATACTTGCACTGAAAAGCAAAACAGTCCCTATACAGAACATTCAAGAATGCTTTTCCTCTTTGCACAGTAATTAAAATAAAATGAGGAATCACTTCTCAAGGCAGCTCACCTTCTGTTTCCATCCCTGAAATCTGTAGAAAAATAAAACAAAGTCCATGTTATTTTTTTTCTCTTTACCAGGATAGAGCAGCAACAGAACAACTTGTCCAGGTATCTAGGAAAATATTTGAAAATAAAGCTTGCAGTCCACCCAGCACAAGTACCAGCACACTAACATAAGATAAATCATCTGGCAATCCCCCGTTGCCCTTCTGAGGCTCTAAAGGTTCGGTTGATTTCTCCTTCTCCCTCCCCATACTTATCTTCTCTTTTTGCTTTTTTCTAAGCAGAGAGTCCTCTGCCCATAACAATCCTCCTGAACCTTTAAGGGAAAAGACACTAAGTCTTTTTAACAAGACACTTGCCCAGTGAGATCAATAAAGACAAGTCTGCAAGATTGATTAAAGAAAAAGGTAGCAACCAGTGCTACCCCGGCTTTAAGTATGGAAGCAGGCAAGAGTGGCTGGTTGAGGATAGCTGAAGCCTGATGAGTAGTGTACCCTAACTGGCATTGTTCCCCTGGGTTTCAGATCTTGTTTGAAAGTGATTTAGCACTCCCAAAAACCCTCAGAACAGCAGGGGTACATAGCTTCTGCTGGTTTGTCCATGGCAATGCCTCCTACAACCCCCAAAAGTTGTCCAACATGCTGTATTTAGTCAATTTCAGGGACAAATATAGCCTTAGCTTAAGTTTAGGTGAACGTCTGTTGAATTTTATTTGCAGCTGAAATATTTACATTCTGATTTTCGCCTGTCCTGGCTCAGTTGAGTCGGTAGTGATTATCCCATCATTCCATACAACTTATGCTGTATGTTTACAAACAGACTTTCAAGATTATATCAAATAAAAACTCGTGTCGATTATAAATCAATCACAGCAATTATATAATAAATGCTGCGTGTCAGAATTCTTGTAAGTAAAAAGATGTATGCATTGTCTGAACATTCCTCCCTAATTATTTTGTGACTTCCCTATGTGAATAATTATATTGTGAAAAGCATGCCATCCACTTAACAAGGTGCTGTGTAATTGAGTTTTCTGCCTCCCACCCGCCCACATTGAAGCTCTACTAACTAATGTTGTGTTTACTGTCTCTGCTTTACATGGGAGCTGAAGAAATCTCAATAAATGTTTGCAAAGTAATTTACATCCACAAATAAATATCACCATAATTTAACTGAACATATTAACTGACTGCAATAAAAAAACACAAGAATAACCAAACTAGTTGTGTTCTAGATGATGATGTCTTTCTTCTACATAAAAAAAAAACCAATGTTGATTAGCATTTTCATTTATTTCTTTTTTCATGTGACACATTCAAGGATAATTTCTTGAAGTCATATCTATTTGGATATAACAACTCAAAGAACAGTAAAAGATGAAGCATAAAGCTAAAATCATTGGGTGTTCACATCCAACATTTTTAATATTGTTCAAAATGCTTCAGTCTAATTAAATGGTATCTTAATTCAGTGTATTATTGATTTTGTATAAGTACTTGTTTAAGGAGAGTTTTAATTTTTTTCTCGTGAGCTGTGATGACTGACCAATAACGTTAGGAAATTGTATCAGTTGTTTTTTAAATGAAGTATGTCATCTCAGCTTTCTCCCAGTGGGTGTTAACAATCCAAGGTTATGCTATGCAATTGGATAGTGTGCTATTGATTGTCTATAAATCTAAACTTACTCCTTGATACTCCCTTTAAATCTTCTCATGATCACTGAAAGCCTGAAATTATATTAAACTATGCCCTCCAGCAGACATTGTTAATCTTTTAATGTCTTGTTAAATCATTTCAAATTGATTCTGTGTTATTAGATTAAATTTAATAATTTCTTTCGTTGATTGGTTTAAACAGTAACCTAGTCATTTAGTAGATAAATATTGCCACAATTTTGCTTTGGGTTTGTACCACTAGAAGAAAAAAGTTTAGTATTTTGTTCAGGAAATACTTGGAAATGGTGCATATTTAACTATAGCTTTTGGTGTTTATGTATGTATAGATTACATATGTATCCTAATAAAATGTTGAAACTGAAATTATCCAAGGTAATTTCCAAGGTATCCAAGGTAATAATCCATGGTAATGGGGCTGAGAAAGTATTAAAAATGTAGCTATATGAAAATAAATTGCTTCTAACCTACTTTTAGAAATATAATTAATCCGGATAGCCAAAAAAGCTCTACTAGTTCACAGAGCAGCAGTGGCAATTGTTGGGGAATGCAGGTCCCCATCTAGGGGCAGCCCTGGCGCAGTTGGGTCGATGCCGCTAAACTACGTGAGAATGACAGAGCTGCTGTGGAAGAAAATTTCAAGGAGTACAAGAAGAACCGGGAAGGAATGTGACTCTGTAGAAAAGAGAGGAAGAGGAGAGAAATAACTAGAGTTGGAACCAAAAGGATCCATAGTGAGAGGCAAGGAGCTCCTCAAATGGTGACAGGTGACAAATTGAATGTCTTTGGTAGTAGCATAGCAAGTCGGATCAAGAGAGCTTTAAACAGAATCTTTGGGGGGATTAAATATGATATCTCAAACATCAGTCTGAAGGCAAGCTCTAAACAGAAAGATGTAAGTGAGAGAAATTGAGAGAAAATGAGATCTACAGAAAAATTGACAGTAAATTAATAAGTGGGAACACACAAAGCTTTGAATGTCTGTATACCAATTCAAAAGAGTTTGGGAAACAAACAAGATGTGCTTGAATTGTTAGTGTAGGAAGGTAAATATGACTTTATAGGCATAAGGGAGACCTGGTGGGTTGACTCCCATGGTTGGAATATTACAGTTGAAGGGTATAACCTATTAAAAAAGATATGACAAAAAAGGTTAGGAAGTAGCATTATATGTCAAAAACAAATTCAGTTGAACAGAAATCAATGAAAGGATCACAGTGGACCAGTGGGGAGCATCTGGATAAAAATAAATAGAAAAATAAATAAATATAACATTGCTCCAGGGCACCAAACCAAGAAAAGATAGTGAGTACTGTTCAGAAACAAATCTCAGATATGTCAAAGATGCAAGAATTAGTAGTTATGAGGGATTTCAGTTACCTGGATATCTGAAGTCTATCAGAAGCCTAAGACTAAATCTGCTAAATTTAGGCTCTCCAACAAATTTCTGGTGTGCCTCATAGATGATTTCTTATTTCAAAAGGTAGACAAAAGGGACTAGGAGCTTGAGCATCCTGGGCTTGATCCTAACCAAAAGGGAGAAGTTGGTCACTGGAATAAGGATTTTGACTGTGTAATGCTAGAATTTGAATTGCTGAACAGAATAAAGAAAAGTATAGTCTAACATGGAATTTAGATTTTAGGAAAGCCGATTTTAAGAAATTCAGAGAATTACTGGGTGGAATCCCATGGCTGAAGGAAAAAAAAACATCCTGCAAGTGTGAGAGTTCTTGAAAATGGAGTTACAAAAAGCACAATGACAAACAATCCCATGGAAGAAGGAAACTGGAAAACATCTAAAAAAGCCATTGTGGCTGTCCAGCAAACTTAAGAAGGAAGTGAAAAGAAGGAGGAATATGCTTATAGAATGGAAGGAAGGACAAATCACCAAGGAAGAGTACAGATATGTATTCCAAAGTTGCAGGAATAGTATAAAGTAAGCAAAAGCTCAGAATGAGCCAAGACTGGCTAGACAAGCAAGAAACAACAAAAAGGGTTTTTTCAGATACATTTGATGTAAGAGAATGACCGAGAAGAGAGGGGGCAGCAGCCGTTCAATAAGGACAGCAAAATGCTAACAGATCACAGCTGAATGAAGAAAAACAAAGTGAAATTGAATCTAGACAAGACAGAGGGGGTTGGAGGTGTGTCAGCCAGTTCTGAATGGGGTCATACTCCCCTTGAAAGATGATGTTCGCAGCTTGGGAGTGCTTCTGTAGCTGTCCCTCCAAATGTCAGCTCAGATAGATGCAACGATCAGGAGTGCTTATTATCAACTTTGTCTAATACCCCAACTCTGCCCCTTCCTACAATTGGAAACCTAAAGATGGTAGTAGTCACACTGGTAAACTCAAGCTTGGACTTGTGCAATATGCTGTGCATTGGGCTACCTTTGAATTGAGGCACTGGAGGACACTGACCCAGAAGACAGAGGAAATTTGTGTTTGGGATAGCGATCTTCCTCTGGGAAAAAAATACAGCACTATACCTTGAGGAAAAAAAATAAATTGGAGGCACTAGAGGAGAAACAGAAGAATGAGGATTGTAATGCATCTGGAAACACAGTTTTACACAATTCCTTTTAGTCCCACTATAATTACAACTCATATGACACAACCCCGTACAATATCAAACTTACCAAATATCACAACCCCACAACACAAGCAAGAGGTCCACAAATGAACTCAAATGTGCTGCCTTTCTGTGAAAGGTTCTTTTTTTAAAAAAAAAAGTCAGGGACCTTTGCATCAAGAAGCAAAATTAAATGATATGGCATAAATCAGTACAAGTTGCAAGTCTTGTTAATCCCTTAATAAAGTTTCCCTCAAAGCAGTTCCCTGACAAACTGCAAAAGTGACTTCTTTTCCTTCTGCATTAAATTGAAAACACATTTTGCCTCTTCCATACGTTAATTTCTAGGAGAATGTTTGGGCAAATACGCAATCCATCTTGTTGGGGGTTTTGCCTCAGGATCACCATTGCTGGCGTTAGCACCTCTCTGGAATTTCAGTAGTGCAGTGTTTCCCTTCTCACCATTCTGATTAGTATGTTATAAGAGACTCTCTGTTTCACCTGCCAGCTCTCCTCCAGCACTTGCTTAATAGGTTTTACATCAATGTGTGAAATGGAGATTTTCAATTTGGATTTTTTTCCCCCTACCATCATATACATGACATTCAACAGCCAGTTAATAGGAGTGGGGAAATGGCATCACAGACATGTCTGGCTTTGAAATCTAGGATTTTATTACACTAACTTTCAACTCACTAACTTGTGTTAGAGACTCATGCCTACTCTAAACTTGAGAAATAATAAACAATAGTTAAATTATTTTTTCTCTTTGTTTTGTTTTTATAATATCCTCTAATGCCGTGATATGAGAAAATGTCCTTGTTTAATTGCTTCTTTTACAAAAAAAGGTATGTTCATTAACTTTCATATACCTTTGACAGATACATGTTATTAATATAAGGTCCACAAGTGATGCTAAATACACATTTAAGTTACAACTTGTAGATTTGCACAAAGTCCTATGGAAAGTAGAGAAGCAGAGTCTGGAAAAAAAATTCCATATGTAGCATAGCAATAGAGTTTAAAGAGAACTTTAAAGATGGGAGGCTATGTCCTTCTGTCCAGAAACCATTATGATTCCAATTTTCAGTCTTAGCTAGCACCCATTAAAGCAATGGCGTTTATGTAGGATTTGATCCAATGAGTTAGAGCATTGATCCATTTACTCAGTGAGTCTACTCTAGTTGAGACTAGCAACTGGACTTAAGCCAATCTATTTACAAGTGGTTTTATTGAATATTCAGTATATTAGAAAACAATTAAGAATGATACGTTACATATAGATTGTATAGATTGCTACGCTCTGTGGTTAAAATAAAAACATAGGAAGCCTAACAGTAATGGAATTTTAATGTACCAAACGTATGTTATTTCAAAACATAGTCTATCAAAGATTTAAAATGGGACAAATATTTTCTGATTTCTGGGACTTGTATCCCTGTTTGTGCCAGCTTTCACATTATATGATTAATTTACATAGACAGGGCTTGAATTCTTTTTCACACAAATGAACACATCTTGAAAAATATTTCATAGAGCATTCCTCATGTGTAAATCGATGCTGTACTATCTAATGGAGTGTAAAATTGTCCTTACCAGTTCCACTGATTGTTTTGATACCTGTTTACAGAAGAATTTTTCAGCAGAGCTATACAGACACACATACACACTCTGTTTCATCTTAATCTGCGGTAGTAAGAATGCTGTGTGTTTAAACAGAATGATAAACACCAGAGTTAATCCTACAAGATACATACTTTGTAAGATAATTAGGTTATGAGTGATCAGAATGAGAGTTATATCTTGCAACACTTGCCTTAACAATGTACCTTAGGGAAGTCATTGGATTTTGACTTTGAAGATATTTATGCATGCTCTCCTTGTGTTGTTTAGTGAATTCTCTGCAATCATTTGCAGTCTCTGAATGCTTCTGACGTAACATTTCAGGAGATATAAGTCTGAACATTTGACAGCTTATTTAAAGAATGACTGAAAGCAAAAATTTGATATCTTTCTTTTTAATCTCTCAGGAAAATTAGGAGGATTTGCACAAGAGAACAATACTATAGATTCTGGAGAACTTGATATTGGCCGAAGAGCAACACAAGAGGTTCCTCCTGGGATCTTCTGGAGGTCACAAATCTTCATTGATCAGCCACAGTTCCTAAAATTCAATATCTCTCTTCAAAAAGATGCATTGATTGGAGTGTATGGCCGAAAAGGCTTACCACCTTCGCATACTCAAGTAAGACCTCTTTTCTGTGAATGCAAGATTCAGAATTTGAAAACAACTACCCTATGTCTGAAAAACTGTTATTGTTCTGGGTTTCAGTAATTCAATTTTGAATTATTTTCACTGTTTTATATACTGTATCAAACCAATAATAATGACACTAGTAATTTTTAAATTAGTTCTAAATGTAATTTGAACATTTAATCTCCAAAACATACACATAGTACTTGTTGATCACCATCACAAGCTGTCACGTATACTGTAAAGAAAAACGTAGTGCTTTGAAAAGCATTCCTAATCTGAAGATTTGAGCCAATGGAAGTTGAATAAACATCTATCAGGAATACTTTAGCTTTGGATTCCTACATTGGCAGGAGATTTTACTAAATATCCCTAGAAATCCCTTCCAACTCTACATTTCTATGTCAATATAGTAATTATTTCTAAATTTGCATCTGTACACAAAAATTATCATATGCAAGTCTTATGCTGGTTCGTGTTCTCTTTCCTTTCTCTTTTTCTTTGACAATGAATGACAATAAATAATCCTGACTATAATCAACTCTTTAGTACTGATACCACTGAAAGAACTGCAGGTCCATATGAAACAATTTTGTCTATATGTAACTGCCTCTCTCCCTCCGTCTTTGGGTTTCTTGAAAAGTAACTGTATCAGTGACTAAAACTTTCCCACTCCTTTTTTTCCAAATTTTGTGTTGCATACTGTCCCTTTAATCTAAATAATATTTCTTTAATAGCTCCACCTATTGCAACTTCATTCTATAATCAATGAATATGATGAATACTGTTTGAACATAGGGCTTACTTGAATAAATTCATGCCTGTGATCTCAGCATTGCTGAGCATTGCTGCAGGTCTTCTATATGGTAAACCTAATAATAGAAAGTTTGGGCTTGAATTGCCTCTGGTGTGTTCAGATCAGTAAAGCCTCATGCTTCAGTATCATAAATAATTTCTCCAGCAGTTTTTATCACAAAAGATTTTAAAAAGGTGACAAGATTGTTTTATCCTTTCATACATGAAGGTCTGAATTGCGTAGACTGTTTTAACTGTATGCAAGTTTAATGTTATTAAATGTACCTTATAGTAGTGCTGCTCATAGTGATGGTCTGTGAACAAGTGCTGTTCTGCAAGCCATTGGCTGCCAGTCTATTGCAGGTTTTCAGGAAACTGTGTAGACAAGATAATATGGCACAAATATACTGGTTTGTGGCACTCTGTGGGGAAAAAACCAGGCTAGTCTACCTCATTAGACAGACCTCTTTTATTATACCCTTGCATCAGATTTTTAAGATTTTTAATGTTATACTTGAACATTGTAGCATTATATTTTTGCTTTCAAAACACAGTTTGCAAAAATGCTATTGTGCATGGAACAACGTTTTTATGCAGTTTTTCACAAAAATGCAAAATGTGATTGGAAATATGCCCAGCAGGGAGAAAACTTGAGAAAATCCTACTGCTTGCATGCAAAAATATAACAAGCAAAACATTTACATTCCTAGTAATTTGGTCTATTTTTAACATTTCACTCAATGCCTGATGCAGAATTTTAATAAGAATCAATAGCTCAGGTAGATAGTAAACTGTGTCTAGGCTATAGAACACCAGACTAAGCTGGGGCCTCATATGAGTGTCAGCACAGTCTTTAGTCAGAAGTCAATCCCACTGTGTTCCGTGGTACTTGCTTATATGTCTATTTAAGATAGCAACCTAGCATGTTCCCACACACACACCAAGTAGTCTTCCTGACATACTTTGTCTAAGAAGAGATTGACTGGTAGATTGGAAAAGACCTTCCAGTTAAAAAAAAATCTCCATCTGAAACCTGCAACCTGAAGTTATGTGCCCAGACTCAGGTTTACTACTTGAGAGAAACCTGTGCCCTTAAATGTTGCTGAGAGACATTTCATACCTACCATATCAAAGGCTGCTTTCAGATCACCAAAAGTCATGTGCAGCACTATCAATTTTTGCACATCTTTCTGAGCAAATGGCCTAAAGTAGCACATGGATCAATATTTTTTCCCCTTTTGGAACCTGCTATAGGGGTAAAATCCTTTTTTCTTCTGATGGGAAGTGGAAAGTCCACTTCACCTCATCTTCCACAGTTGCTCTTTTATGCCCAAATAGCTTGAGAACATTTTCTTCAAATACTTTGATAAAATGCAACACACCATGCATCATACAGTATTGTCAGCAAATATACCACAGAACAGCTTTTCAGAATATACAGTACAGATGCTCCCTCTCCCTCCTTCTCTGTGTAGATATGTATAAAAGCACACATAAACTCACATACTGTATTTCTGTTTAAATTATATTTCCCTCCCCCCACAAATCATAGCTGTTTCCTTGTTTTAAAAGGAAAGGGGAGTCTTTTATTTCTTAGTTACATTATTAGGAATTTAAATTATTCCTTAAGTTTAAACTAAAATTTTATAGATTATTACAAAGTGTTCCAACTGGAAGTTTCTAGGTTAATTTTCTAACAGAAAGTACCCTGATGCCATCAGGTATTCAAGAGGGAATATTTCATATACAAAGAGAAAAACAATGCTAAAAATGCCTTTGGCAAGCAGTTTGTACTGGGAAACGTCCCAAGATGTCATTGTCATCATCACTTTTTACTAACTATATATGTCTTAACTTAACTTTTGTGGTTTTTTTATTCCACAATCTGCCTTTTTTTAAAAAAAATAAATCCTGATTATTTATTCGTTTTCTAAGCAGGCTGACATGGCTGTTGTTGCACTTTTTGCTATAGAATCAATAGAAATTATATTTTGCAGATTTTTCCCTGTTATGTAACTTTATTCCCCAGTGTGGCAGGATGATTGTGTATGATTGTGTATTGTGCTCTATGCCTGTGTTGGAATAGTCTCGATTACGCAGTGCTCTGTTTTCTCAGGTATCATAAATAAATCAACCAGAAGTAATTGATAGTGGCTGTCCATTCAAAAACAGTCAATGGTAGTCTGCAAGTCTTTGTGACACTTCCTTAAAATGTCAGTTCCATTGCAACCAGCCAATCAATATGTTTATTTAAAGAGACTTTACAAAGTAACAAATGACTTTGGTAACTTAAAGGAAAAATGAAGGGTAAGGGATCTACATATGTATATCCAATAAATAAGGGAAGTTTATCCATGGAAATGAAAAATGTTTTTAATGTTTCAGTACATATTGACTTTAAAAAAATAGGTATAACATCCGGTGTTCCATTTCCAGAGCTTATTTTCTGTCATTGAATTACTTCTTCATATAAAAGGTTGGTTACAGGGCTTGGTTTTGACAGTGATGGAGGTCTGTCATGATCAGATGCCCCCCAATGTAAAATGTAAGCTTCACAACATACTTTCTAAAGAAAATACATTCATTTGGCTTATTTTTGAAAACTTTTTTTTTTTACAGAAACCTCCTTTAAAGTGGCCAGTGCCCAACCTTTCTGGCCACAATTTCTGTCTACACCACATTAAAAATTGTCCTGCTACATCACTGCCCACCTTTGTTCTAAAGGATTATGTGTGCTACAGCACTCTTTTAAATATTGAACAGATGCATTGTAAGAGAATGTTCTAGCCATATTAGTTGTTTCCACCCCCACCTCCACCCCAGAAGAAACAAGGGTTTTCAGTTCTTCAAATGGAAGGGTGTCCCATTCAGGCATTTCTTCTGAGGATCTGAAGTCAGTAGATAGAGCCCACTTCACTCAGAATGACAGTAACTCACTTGGATGCATTAGTGGTTTCGTACACATATGCTGGTGCATAAGACACACCCGTGTACAAGATGCACCCCATTGATACACTGGCAAATACTATTTGCCGGTGTATAAGACACATGGACTTAAAAGTGCACCCCAATTTCAAACAGTATTTTTCTTGGAAAAAAAGTTGGTCTTATACATGAGCGAATACAGTACTTATATAGAATTTGGTTGAATTTTCATTTGATTGATCTATAAAATGCTATGGAAGAGTTTGGGCTTTTATGTATTGTTGATTTAGTTCATAATAAATATCTAATATCAAAATCAAACTGTGGATTAATTTGGGGCTCAAATTTTTTCCTTTAAAAATAACAGCTTCAGAGTAGCAAAATCCTCAGAAGTTGGGTTTGTCTTTACTGGGTACAGGCAGAGCTACTCATTGTAAATTAGCGGGGATTCGTAGACAGAAACTGAAGCAATTGAGGACTTAATAAATTATCAGCCTTTTTCTATTAATTATTCCAAATATTTTTTGTACTTTACCTCATTGGTCCATGAATCACCACCTTAACAAAGATTTCAACAGTTATTCTACACATAGAAGATTGTAGGTGAGTCTGACAGATAATGTGTTGTTTCAGGTTGTAAGTGAGCTGATGACTACAAGAATGATTTCCCGGTTCCCATTTTTAGCATGTATATATCGCCAGAAGTAGATGTGGTTAATTTGGAGCAAAGAAGAGACACAATACTACTAACCTTTTCGACTATCTTTTGTTTCTATTAATTCTGGCATAATTCATACTGTAGTGTCTTAAGCCTCTGATGACTTATTTGTTGCTATGAATATAACATGCTTTTGATAGCCCTATTATGTCTTAAAATGATGTAGTGTATTACATTATCAGCTAGCTTTTTATTATGCTATTAAGAAGAAAGAAATATAATAAAGAGCTACCAAGTTGTAGGGGGATTGTTTGCCTTGTCATTAATTGGCATTTTCAGTGTGCGATAACTCTATGTGGCCATTTTTATGCTACTAGATGTGTCCCCAAGTTGATCATGGTTTGTTTTGGTTCAGCAAACTGTACAGAATTGCCATCTCTCTAACAGAATGCAAGTCTACTCTTAGTAGTGTATGGATCAAGATGTTAGCTAAAGTTATACATAAGCTGATACAGGGGCTGAACATACTATGTTTCTTCAAAGAATAATGGAAAAGGAATTCAAGCACCAAGGTTTTCATTTGGTAATGTCTGAAGTACTAAATTAACTGTATGATCATTATTTTTCAAGCAAAACAACTCTACTAAATGGATGGTATTCAGATTATTGTGCCTTTTTCCCCCTGTAGTATGACTTTGTGGAACTTTTGGATGGTAGCCGACTGATTGCAAGGGAACAGCGTAATCTGCTTGAGTCAGAAAGAGCTGGTAGACAAGCAAGATCTGTCAGTCTACATGAAGCAGGTTTCATCCAGTATTTGGATGCTGGGATCTGGCATCTCGCTTTTTACAATGATGGGAAAAATCCAGAACAAGTGTCTTTTAATACCATTGTTATAGGTAAGTATATCACTTACACAGTTCATGAACAATGCTATGATTTCTTTTTAAAAAGAGATTTTTTAAAACTCCATACGTATGCCAAGTATTTTAGAAATTTAATTACTCACAGTTGGGTCAAAAGATGACTTACCTGAAAGGTACTGAAGATGCTTATGACATGTTAAGCTTTATTGTGAAAGTAAAAAAATTGTAATTCTTCTATTAAAATAAAACTTTTTTGTCCTACATTACTGAAATAACATTCTAAACCCTATAACTGAAAAAAATGACCACTACTTACTTTCTCAACAGCAGTAAATAAACTAGATAGCATTTAATTTGGTGCTATTTATAAATGATTTAAATAAGAACACTCTGCTTATGTGTGTGTGTGTGTTAAATGTTGTGATTCAGCACGTTAGAATTTCTCTTCTTATGGTCTCTTTCAGAGTCTGTGGTGGAATGTCCCCGCAATTGCCATGGAAACGGAGAGTGTGTATCAGGATCATGCCATTGTTTTGCTGGATTTCTGGGCCCTGATTGTTCAAGAGGTATATAAACTGAATTCTTCTGAAGTCAATACAAATAAAGAACAGAGACAGAAGTGTTGTAGTCGCTATAGCAGCAGTCAAAAGAAACTGAAGTACAATGTGTTGTCTAGATGTTGTTCTTCTGCTTCTAAACCTTGATTGAAAAGAATTGCGTTAAGTCTTCTGTCATGTTTTATTTCACAGCAGCCTGCCCAGTATTGTGCAGTGGAAATGGGCAGTACTCCAAAGGCCGCTGTCTATGCTACAGTGGCTGGAAAGGTACAGAGTGTGATGTGCCTACCACCCAGTGCATTGACCCTCAGTGTGGGGGTCGTGGGATTTGCATCATGGGCTCTTGTGCCTGCAACTCTGGATACAAAGGAGAAAACTGTGAAGAAGGTAAATATGTAAACATTTACTTAGGATTATAGCTCCGATTCTTCACAAGTGCTTTGCTACACCATTATTCTCTAGACCCTGCATTTAACACCAAATTAACCGTAGACACTAGTACACTTTCAGTTTAATTAAAACATAACTTTTATAGGCATAACATTTGCATTCAGAAATTTTCAAGCATATTAAACATAAGATTTGGAAGCCATTTCTAGAATGTTAGATTTTAGTTATGCTAACTATTGAATGTGTAAATAGATTTTAATCTCTTGGCTTATAAGTATGATCTTGTTGATATCACCAAGCTGATACAAGATAAGAAGGCAAAATGAAATATGTGATAAATGATTTAGTATGTTTTCATATAATGGAAGAAATTGTTCCTGCATTGCATTTGTTGTCAGTCTCCTTCATAGACTGCATTCTTGATAATGCTGACTCAGGGCAAATGATATATCATTTTTGTGTTGTAAATATTATGATAGCCATTTGTCTCTACTAGAAAATAGTCGTTTTTGTGAAAAAAACAGTAACACCAGTTTCCATTCTCAATCAAATTACTGATCTGAATGTACAAAACAGGACAATTAAATATTGGAATTAAATTTTCAGAAGAGTGACCCTACAAGTGTAATGTTTTATTGCATCCAATTGCTAAATTGCTAAATTAAATTCTGTCATCTAAAGTACATGAAAGTGAATTAAGTAAGTTGGTAACTCATTTGTTTCCTGAACAGAGTAGAAGTATTACACAGCTGACATAATGAAGGAAACAGAGCAGTAGAACAACCCGCTGAGAAATTCTCCTGGGAGAGTCCAGTTCAGACAAATAAATAGTCTTCTGGTGGCAGGTTATCTTGAGCAAAAGTTACATTCATTTCTGCTAAGAGACAGCTCTTTACCTGTGTGTCAGTATAGTGGGAAGACTTATTTTCAAAAGTTTTCCATTTTTTTTCATTCTTAAAAAAATAATTTTTAAAAAATTAAATTCCCAGAAACCTCCAAGACTAATTTAAGGCCCAGTGTAAACGTTTATGGAATAACTAAGATTAAAGTCCCTGATTCCTGAGATTTTCCTTAGTACATCTTACTCATAGACCCACGTCTTAGCAAAGACATGCCTGTGTAAAATCCCAGATTCCCAGTCAGTTTTGCCCTGAAAGCTACTAATCTATAAGCAAATATTAACAATAAGAGTAATTATTGTTAATAGTATTAGTAGTAATAGTAGTAGTAATAATAATAATAGGATTTTTTTTAAACAAATAGGAAAACTGAGATACTGCATCTCAAAGGGATCAAAGGGTAACCCTGCTACAGACCTAGCCCTTTACTGCTAATCTACCAGCTTATACTTTCTAGGGCAGAAGAGATCTGGCGAGAGATTCCAGCAGTAGGGTGTTTAGCAGTTCGGTTTCCCATTGAGATAACGAAGAGAAGAAATTCCTCTGTTAGCCCCACGGTGACATAAAGTCACTGTGTAGTGGTAAGAGAAGTAGATCTGGGATTTGGGAGATTGTAGTTGAAGTCCCCACTGAAACTTGAAGTTCAATTTGACATAGCTATTCTCTCTCATGTTGACCTGCTTCACAGGGTTCTTTTGATCAAAGCTTAGAAGTTACAGCTTAGAAATAAAATAGTTGTCTTGGAGTTATCTGAAACATGGTGGGGGGGGGGTGTAACAAGGACAGAATGAAGTTACATTACAAATAACACAAAAAAAACACTTTTTTTTCTGTAACATTTTTGAGTTACTTTTAAAATGTCACTTTTAAAGAGCATTTGGAGAGGTATTTTGAACAACCTTTCTCAAGTTTTATGCCATTCTCTCATTAGGCTCCCCACCCAAAGTAATAGAAAAGTAATGAGCAACATAAGCAAAAAATGTAGCCAATTAGCTTGCTGGGTTGACAGAGCAGAGGAAACTCTCTCCCACATCCCCACATGGCATGTTGTTGTTGTTACCATTACCACTATTTCTGTCCTACTTTTCTTCCAGTTCAGGACTCAGAGTCACTACAATAAATTTAAAAAAAAACATCAACTTATCATTAAAATCCACAAAATACAAAAGTTAAAATTAAATAATCATAAAATAATAAAAAAAAATTAAAATATATATCATTAAACATCCATACAGACACCAGCACAACAATTAGCAAGATCCAGCATGTTATTTTGGTGGGCCACATATCATATAGGCAAACAACACCTTTCTAAACAGAAAAGTCTTTACTTGTCTGTGAAAAGAAAGTGGGGAAGGTGCCACTCTAGAATTTCTGAGAAGGCAGCCACTGAGAAAGCCCTATTCCATGTTCCTACCAGATGTACCTTTCTCCTACTAGTACACAGAAGGACAGTCTCTCTAGCTGTTCTCTGTGTTAGGGGGGGTGTATACAAGGATATCAAGTTCCTAAGCTATTTAAGATTTTATATGTAATTATTTTTACCTTGAATGTACTCCGGCAGCCACTGCAATTCCATTAAAACCAATGTTATATGCAAAAGCCCACAATTTGCTTCCACCTGGTTTAAAGATTATTTGTATTGACGCTTGCATCTTGACACAATTTTTAGTGCAGTTTCAATGCAGATGCATATATTCAGTTAACAGTTGCACTGGAAAAAGCTCATACTGAAGCTTCTAGGCAGACCACAAAAAAGTCATTTTTGAAATCGGGAATGTTGTCCTTAATCATTTAAGAAAACCTTATTTAATACTATGTAACCCATGAATTTTTTAACCTTGGGGGTGTTGAGTAATGGTCAGGGAAGATCTGGGAATCAGAACCTAAAATTTGGGTATCAACTTTTAAAAAACATTTTTCCTCTACCCATGAAGAGAGTGTGTGGAGAAAGAAAGTATACTTCCTTGAATTCACTGAGAGAAAAGACAAGATATAAATTGCACATATAAAATAAAATGAGGGCTCAATATTTGGTCCTCTTAGGGGAAAAGAAAGGTGTTGCATCCGACACCCCTAGATTACAGCATTTTGACAGCTTCTTCAGTTGTCATTTAAAGGATTGCTAACAGTTGTGCTGCTGTATCAGCAGAGCTCAGAGGCTATTCATTTGTCATTGAAAAGCCCATTGGATTTTCAAAAAGCAAAATCAATTTGTATGATTACTTCGACCTTAACAATCTGGTTTAAAAATATCTTCAAGGATCGTGAAACAGTCAAGCAGCCTGTGTAGCTTTGACTGTTAGTTTTAACAGATTTTACAGAAACAAATTGTGGCTAAAATTATGGTGGACCAGTAGCAAAAGATGCCTGTTCATTCTAATTAAGAAATACTGTAAATCGCTTTTACTAGAGTAGGAATTACAGTTTCCTGCTTGAGGTTATTCCTCTCGCCAGTCTCTTAGCTCCTTTTAGTGCCTTGATTTGTAACTGATTGTTCTTCTTGTGGATTCTGTTAACCTGTTAAAGTAAATGGTCTAGGAGTAAAAATTCCTGCTTTTTAATCAACTGTTTTGTATTTCAGTGCCTAATAGGAGCATTATAGTAGCTCTTAGTACATTATAACAGATCTTGGTGCAACATATCGTATAGAATCTTAAGGCCTTTCCACACAATACTGTTATAGTGCTATTATTCCACTTCCAACATCCTGTGGAATTCTGGGGTTTGTAGTTTACTGAGGCCAAAGAGCTCTCTGGCTGAGAATTCTAAAGGCCTTTCCCCGAACTGCAAACCCCAGGATTCTATAGGATGTTGAAAGTGGAATAATAGTACTATAACAGTGTAGTGAGGAAAAGGTTCTAGTGATACTCTACTCAGATGCAACATATTGTATAGATTTTTCATGAGTTGTGATGATGAAATTCATAGATGGAAAACTATTTTCCTATTTCAGCTGATTGTTTAGATCCAGCCTGTTCAAATCATGGGGTGTGTATCCATGGAGAGTGCCACTGTAATCCAGGATGGGGTGGTAACAACTGTGAAATATTGAAGACCATGTGTCCAGACCAGTGCTCTGGACATGGCACATACCTTCAAGAAAGTGGCACGTGTACTTGTGACCCTAACTGGACAGGTCCTGACTGCTCCAATGGTAAGGGTTTCTTTTTCCTTTCAGTAATATATATATTGCCTGAACTTCAACATATTTTCTTACTTTATCTTAAAACAGCTCTCTGTTAATGCAGGGCTATTTCACAATATTCTGTGATTTTCCATTTAACACTCTACAAGTCCCACTACAGCCCATACTTACGGCCATTACAGAAATGCATTATTACACTTGACACTCCAGTACAATGTAATGCATGTCAGAGGTTCCAGACGTTGCAGAATGCTGCCAGCCTCTGATAAATGATGGAGGGAGCCCAGTTCAAGTCATGCATGGTTTATTCTAGAGTATGTATAAAAGTTTGTCATACACCACATACTGTTGCAAGTGTTGTATCAAGCAGACTTTAGCAAACTTGTTAAAACAAGGTGCATTCACAATACAGATCAGGATTGTGGTCATTCACATTTTGGTAGTGCATCTATTCTCATCTAACTTTTCTGACTGTATTGTAATATCATTAGCATTATACCTTGCTGTATTGGCACATCACACTACATAACCCTGCCATGAGTGCTAATTAAATGGCACATTAAGTGCCCCCCCACCTGTACATTGTGGGTTCTTAACAGAGATGCTCAGCATGATCAACATGGTGCCATATCTCCTCATCCTGTAGCTGCTCCAGTGCAGGAGAGACACTGGCAATGGTGATTGCTGGTCTGAGGCTACTTTAACCAGCAGAAAATTCTTCCCTGATATGGGAAGATCAGAGGCTGACTCACAAAGGTCCAGAGTTCCTTGCTTTATCGGTGACAAGTGCCAGTGTCACCGAAAAGTGGGTGGAACAGAGTGGACCACAAGGAAACCAGCTTGCCCCACCATGTTCAGCTGCTGGCAACAATGCAAGCATTGCACTCAACTTTATTAAACTTCCAAATTGGATTGGTGTGAAATCTTAAAGAATGTATGATGTGAATGTATTTTTAAAAACTTCAAATTGTGAGTAAATTGTTTTAAGTTTTGGACAAACAGAAAAATAGAAACAGACAAGCACTATGAAATTGGACATTAATCTTAAAATTAACAAAATAAATTTAGCACTAGAATAATTGTGGCCCCATATTGAAAAACTAGGGTTGACAAAGAATTAACTGTGGGAATGAAAAGTTATTATCATCTTACCTGATAAGAGCAAGGCCATCCATGACACATGGAGAAAAGGAGAGTGTAAAACTTTAACTTCCAGATTAAAAAGCCTTGAGCAGAACGGAGATTGGTTGACAACTGGAAAAGTTAGTGACACCCAGAGAAGAGGATTAATTACAATTTAAAGATCCCTGTATTAGTGTCTTTCCTGTTCTGTTGCTAAGCAGCGATACTACAGCTATCAAAATGCAGAAAGATATTAAGCAAAGAATGGAGTTGAACCAAACATGATCAGAGTTTAAAAGAAACTAAAAATGACTTGGCAGGTCTACTTAAAGAAGGGTCAGAGATGGAATCTAAAAGGTAGGTAAAAAAATTAACCCCTTTTTCAAGTTACTGCTGTGAGCCCCCACCCCCACCCCCATAGGGAATTAACAGATTAAATAATGAAAAGTTGCAGATGTTGATTGAAGAGGATGTTCCTTATGAGGGAAAGCTGGAGCTATATAAAGACATGGAGGAAATTTTTAAGGAAGAACATCAAGAGAAATATTTAACAAAACTAATGGAGAAATAAGTAAACATCAGTGGATGGAAAGTCGGTAGCCAGAAGAGGAACAGGGGAGAGAATTTCAACTACTTTGGAATCAAGAAGTTTAGAGTGTAAAATGCACAAATATCAAGAATGTTTAGTCTGACTGGGGAGTGCAGCCTGAATAAAAAGAGGGCAGAAAAAGAGACTTGTTGTTTAAGACCGCTGTAATGTTTTACATTTCCTTAGATTTTAAATATGGGATAAATCATGTTACTCATAAGGAGAAGTTGATGTGTGGGAGGCAACCATATGTAAGATTTAGGTATGCATAACTGATTAAATGACAGCTAGATTCAAATGGGCTTTAAGACAATAAGCAGAGTTATTGTCAAAGAATTTGAGATACAAGTTGGTTTGGTTTAGAAGAGGATCCATAATGAGGTTAAAAGTAAAAACATAGATGAACAGAACATAAACTTTGGCCCTTTCCACACCTTACCTTCTTCTGGCACTGAGGTGTGGGGATTGTGCAAGCAGCCTCCAGCAACAGGCTCTCGCGTCCGGGGTCCTTCAGCTCTGCACGAGCTGCCAACTCGTGCAGATCCCCGCCTCTTCCTTCCGCAGCACAGCCTGGGAGTTTCCCAGGCTGCGCTGGGGCAGGAAGCATGACTGGCGTGGCTCTGGAAGTTCCGCACGCCAGGTAAGTATGCGCGGGGCCCAGGAGCAATGTGCGATCACGCACCATTTTCGGCTTCCAGCCGAATATTAAAAGGTGCACAATCGGCGCCCTGCCGGCCCCTGGAGCATTGCACAATTGTGAATCCGTTGTGCAGATCGCTCCTCACAATCGCGCAATGCTCCAGGCACCCTTTTGCATGGAAAATGCCGTGTGAAAAGTGCCTTAGAAGAATCTACACAGTTGGCTAAATGTTGCATATGGTCAAATGTCATTTATATGTAAAAGAAATAATGAGATTCCATAGCTTTTAAAGGGAAAAATGGATGAATTTAACTTCAGGAAGTGTTAACAAATATGAGAAGTGTGAGAAGAATATAGCAGGGAGAAATTATTAATAATAGAAACTGAAGAATAGTAGGTTTAAATAATAGGTAGAAATTTAGCTTATAACATAGGAGATTATGTATTGTTTTGCCTATAGCCATTGGATGGAAAACTGGAAGTTCTGTTTACAAGTTATCCCTTGTATGTTGTGGATGTGTTTCTCTTTTCTTTTTCTTTTTTGTCTTGTCTTGTTCATATACCTTATGTGTTGTTCTGTTCATGTAAATTCTGTGTCAATAAAGATATTTTTAAAAGAGAAAGAGGGAGGGAAGGCTAAATGCTTATAACAGTGTACAAAAAGGCCTTGACTATTCAGCTCTTTGTGCTGAATGTAGTGAGGCAGGGAAAGGAAATGATGTCATGACCAAGAGGTTGCAGTTAGGGCTATGTAGCATAGATCCAATCCATATACACATGTTAAAGTAGACTATATTTTGCATGCCCAAATAGGGCTTTATAGTCTTTAGAAGCTGTGACGCCTACATGGATTCAATAGATGCAATTGGTCATTTCCTACTAAGAAGTTTGGGGTGACTGTGATTCAAAATCACTGTAAGATGGTAATTAATAAATTAATTCTCTGATCACACACTCGATTTTGATATCATAAATAGAAAATGTCATTCTTAAAGGGAACATTGTGAAAAGGAAGCTCCCAAAAGGGACAATAATAAACTGCTTTGTTCCATCAGAAGATTTATGGTTTAAAAATCAACTCTATCTTCATCAGTAGTTTGTCCATTAATTAGCCCTTCAATTCCACTTCAGTTAAATTAACTCTAATTAATAAGTTCATTACAAAGACTGGTGCACCTTGCTTAAAGCAAGTGTGCAAAAAGCTGATAAACACTTTCATGCTAATGAAAAATTGATTAGATTGAAGAGAAGAGGTGGGCCTCCCAGTGCAGGGGCTGACGTTCTGAAATTCCCAAGTTAATCAATCCATCTGAAGCTCCATACTTTTTTAAAAAAAAAAACTAGTTAGAAAACATTATTTGAGAAATACTCGCTTGGCAAATGTACATTCTGGTACATAAGGTGTCATCATTCTTTTGTATGTTTTTGTATCATTCTTATGTAATGTTCCTGATAAGTTTAAGATAGAGCAACCTTGCGGTGGGAAAAGGATCGCTTTCAGCCTGTTTTTTTTAAAGCTTGCTTTTCAGTATAGCTCTGATCTGCATGTTCAGGGCTGCATTTACTATTTTAAAAGAAAATCGGAAGTTGTATAATATGTTTATAAACCAGTGTCTGGCCATACCAGCCTTGTTCTAAGAGACTTAAACTGTATTCCTTAGGCTGTGTTAATATGGTGTTTTCTTCTTGATATTAGCTTCACAAGAAGCTATCTTTTCTAAAAAAAGAGGAGGAGAGATTAATGTAAATGGACTGGAATATTATTCCATACCGTGAATTCTTTTTGAAAATGAAGTCTATTGTGTAGCCTAGAAACCCTGTTATTAGTCTATCAGTTACAGTGTATTTTCAGACAGAAATAAAAGAGGAAACTGAAGTCTGTAGTTGATTGGTTGGTTAATAATTGTTTTTGTTACGTAAAATGGATTAGTCATTGCTGCAGTGCTCCATACCTGAAGAAAGTTGGGAAAGAACCATCCCTTCTATTTAACAACTTGTCCCAGTATCAACAGTGCACTGTTGGGTTTAAATGAATGCTACAACATCAAGAGCATTAGTGTAATTAGAGACAGCACTAAGCAACATCATTTTACTGCTGTTTACCTTACGAAATGTCTGTTACTTGACTGTAGAAACTTCCACATCTGGAAGAGCTGAATTAAAGAGATCATGTTAGATATGTGAGAAACAGTGGATACTGTAAGGCCTGTCCACTCCCCTTACTTGTACAGAACAGATAGATTGCACCTCTGTGTCAGTTTCCCACAGTCTTTTTTCATTCTTGTAACACTCAATCAGAAGAATCAGGGCAGGTGTTACCGGAAAAAGCAGATTCAGGGTCTGGATGCAATAGATAGACCCAGCTAGAGTAGCCATGTTGAATCAATGAAAAAACTGGTAAGTAAACATGTATGTAAGCTGCACTGATTTAGAGGAAATACTGTAGTTAGGGCTGGCAATTACAGTTGGGCCCAAATTACGAGAGGCCCTTTCATACTGCACTGTGTGTTGTGGTTCCACTTTATCTGTCATGGTAACACCTATGCAATCTTGGGTTGAATAGTTTGGTGAGCTCTCTGGTTGAGAATTCTAAATACCGCTCCCTAACCTGCAAACTGCATGATTCCATAGGGTGCTGCCATGGCAGTTAGTATAGAGCACTATAATTGTGCAGCGTGAAAGGACCCTGGGTTTACAGAAAGTCAGCTGTGCAGAATGTGGCGCTCAGCAGGTGAGAATCAACAATTCATCAACTTCCTGTTTAACATTGTGATCAATACCAGACAAGGCTAGTAATACAGGGATAGAGCAACACTGTCTACCTGTAATAGTTCTGCTATCTGGATATTGGCTTTCTAATGGGGATAAAAAGTGAAGGTTGTCAGTGTTACAAACTTGCACAAAGTTGGAAAAGTTCTGGGGCAAAGCTGACGCTTGTCCTACATTTGCCCATAACAATCTGTGTGAGCTGTCGGAACCCAAATTGACTGAAACCCCCATTTGCAAGTACTGTGGATACCTTGAAATCTTTGTGTGTTCAGTTGGGCTGTGTTTGAGTTTCCTGTGCACTGAGAATTTGGAGATCATCATCTTTCTCTCCTGTGCATACAAGATACAAAATACCTTGTGGTCAAGTACAAGTACCCAAATAAAAAAGTACACTCATAGAATGCTCAATATAAAGAATCCAGCTGTGTGTTAATCACATATTTTCCTTCAAAATGTAAAAAATGTCCAGGAGGGTCCCAGCTTCTCCTCCTTTTGAAGAGAAGAACTGTGATTCATATACATATGCACATTCTCATTAAATATAGTGCAGTAATTCCCTTGTGTCTCTACCTGAATAGATATTAATTTCTTATGAAATGAAAAGATCCTTCAGGTCTAAGTGAAATTACTGGTATTAATTTACAAGATCCTAAGGACCAGTAGATTCCCAGTACTCTTCCACTGAAAGAAAAAGATTTGTGTGCTCTTCAAGCGTAGAGTGGGTTCCTGTCCATAAGCTATTGTAAGAGGTTTACTTACTTGTAGTCTTGAGATTACAGTTATATTATACTGTGATAAGAGAAATGTTGAGTGGGGAAAGCTTTTGATTGTTCATCAGTACCCTTTCTTTGAATGATAGTAAGACTTGCTTAAAGAAGTAGATATATAAAATGTATCATTGATACTTTATATATAAAATATGCCAGAGATCATAGAGCTGAAATAGATAAAAGGTCTGCTTAATCTGATTCTCTTAATGGAAGGTGTCAGGTTTAATATGGGGAAAGTAAAATATTAAAAATAAATTGTAGCGTCTTTTTCTCCACAGTGTTGAACAACTTCTGTTTCTGCCATTTCCCACAAAGCTTCCATAGTAGCTGATAACACTGTTATTTAGGAATATTCTGTTGATCCTTATAAGTTTTTATAAGCATATATGCATATGGTAACATACTCTTCTCAAAAGATGGGTGATCATAAAAATGTAATTTGAGATTAATCAGAGCTAACTAAAGAAAATCTGTAGAAAAGTGGATATCACTAGGTTTTCTGTGCCTAAAAATATATATTTGATTTTCAGAAAGTTCATTTTTCTCTGTTGACTTGAATTTGACTTCTCTGTAGACTGGAATTTGGAACTAGGCTAATTAATCTGCCAACCCCCTGCCCTCCCCCCACACACACTAACCTACCTCTTACTGTTTATTTCTAATATAGAAATCTGTTCTGTTGACTGTGGCACCCATGGAGTCTGCATGGGTGGGACATGTCGCTGTGAAGAAGGCTGGACTGGCCCATCCTGCACTCAGAGAGCATGCCACCCTCGGTGTGCTGAACATGGGACATGTAAAGATGGAAAGTGTGAATGCAGCCAAGGCTGGAATGGAGAGCATTGCACGATTGGTAAGCTAATTATGCTTTAAAATCTTTCTTCAGTACTGAACGAAAAAAATCAGAGCTACAAGCCTAGTCTGAATTAGAAATTTAACACTTTGAAGCTTCCTTCTTCAAACAGAATATTTTCACTTGTCAGTCAGTACAAAGAAATTGATATTTTTGAGAAGGAAATGATTATATAATGGGTTGTCAATCCTTTATGGATAGCTTGTCCCAGATAGGAGGAACAAGAAATCTCTTTTACATTTTCCCGAAGTTTTTTTCTGTAGATACCTTCTCTGACTCCAATAGAAGAGGATACTATTTTTGTAGTGTTCATATTCCATAGATAAATCTCTTCATCTCTTCATTTCTACAGGCTTTTCTATTTTTAGCTGGTAATAGTACATCTCATTTTAACTTTATTAACAAAAAGGAAACCAAAGGTACATTGTATGTGAACACGCAAAAGCTAAATGTATGTGCCAGGAAATTCACCAGCCTGAAATCATTTTGTAGAGATTTCTTAGCAGACACAGTGGGTTATACTTAAGATTTCCACACAGCTCCTATTTCAATATTGACAAATGAGGGAATTTGTTTACTTCCACCACTTCCATTTATAGCTGTTGTTTTTACAAGGAGCAGAGACCTACTTCATATAGGACTTCATTCCCACACCCATTCCTGACCATACCTCCTGAGTATCACATAGATATAGGAGAAAGGGTAATTACTTTTCCTACAGTTCTGCTAATGTTACTTCCAGAAGTTGACCTTGGACCAAATAAACTTTGATCTCCAGCAGATTTGTCATAAACAGTCATTACTTATCACAAAAAAACAGAGATCAAGGAAGAATTCTAACAGAGATTATTCACTTTTGTCTTCTAATTTCCAATTAAAAATATTTATAACAAAATGAATGTGGAAGTCAAAGCTAAGTTAACACTTAGGCCATTTCTGCTCTACACTGTTATAGCACTATTATTCCACTTTCAACATCCTATGGAATCCTGGGATTTGCAATTTAGGAAGCAGCATTTAGAATTCTCAGCCAGAGAGTTGGCCTCAGTAAACTACAAACCCGCGAATTCCACAGGATGTTGAAAGTGGAATAATAGCGTTATAACAGTGTAGTGTGGAAATGGCCTTAGATATGTTCCATGGTTTTAAGTGGATTTACTGTAGCTGGAAGTAACACTGCTTTTATCCCCATGTACTGAAGACAACAATACGAGAAAAAGGAGGGATAAAAAGAATAAATGGAATCAGTCTTCTGGAAATAAACTTTCTCTGGCAGAAGCAATTTTTTGTATGTAGCCCTTTACCAGTATGGAATAAGACTAGGAAAAAATAAAATTGGTGCAGAATAAAATGACAGTAAAACAAAGCTCATTGCACCTAGTGCTAAGGGCATTCCAAGTAAGATTGCAACATCGCCTAATAGGAATATAAAAGAATCAGCAACAGTTCCCTGGAGTACATTGTGTTAGTAACATTAATGAGAGCTTCTATATATATGTTACAGAACTCAAAAGAAAACAGTGTACAATTAGTGACACCTGCAAATGAAATAAGGCAATTGAGGAATACAGGCACCAGTGGAATTTCGACAGCAATACTTACAGCAGGACAGTTGCAATGTCTGACAAAACAAGCAGGATAAAAGGTGGCAGACTGAAATTCTGTCTGGATTCTAAGTGTTTCTATCTTTTTCCATAGTGTTTAACAGCTAATTCCCCAGCTGTTACTGTTTCATTTTCAATCCCCCCCAACACCCACAGCAAACTTAGTGTTTAATAGACATTTGCCTAGCCAACATACCTACATTTTTCCCACTGCAACAAAGCATATCTTTGTGATTATTAACAGTATTGCTTTCCAATGTAATAAAGAACTGGAATGAAAACAAATAGCTGGTCTTTTGTAGTTTAAAGAATTAAGATTTCCCTTAGGCCAAATTTCCATTAAAACTCCCTGCATATACATAAGAAGCAATGTGACTCAATAAACAACTTGGTGTTTAAAGCACTACTAGTAGAGGACTACCTCAAAGGACTACCTTGCTTTAAATTGGAGGAATGGGATTTTTGAGAGGCTTCTTAATATGTGTCATCCTGACTATAAATGGAGAGGCTAATCGAAAATGTGGTAAAAAAAGAAATTAAACATTCAAAAACTAATAGAAGTTCTCATTGGAAACTTGAATTGCAGTTTGCGGCCCAACTGAATCAAGTGATATGCTCTGCAGCCACCCACATTTATTGATGGCTTGCATATTGTTTGAGTTTCATTGCTCACCAGTACGATAAACATATACTCCCTACATTAATCTCAATTCCTTTCTGGTATTGAGAACAATTTTATCCATTGTTCAAAGTGGAAGCCTTTGTGCATAGGAGAGGAGACCTGATGAACATATACTGGAAAAGAAGAACACTGGAACATCACGATGTTCTCCTGCCCACAGTTCAGTTGCACACATCAGTTTAGAAAACAATGGAGGCAAGTGATTGTGGTAGTGATTTTATTTTTATTTATTTATTCTATTATGATACAGGCTTCTTCCATTTAACCGCTGGGTTGGGGACCAGAGCACTGTCAGAAAATGGGATTGGTTGAAAAGTGGAAACTGTACTGTACTGCAGAGAGAGTGAAGAACTTACAGAAGTTTGCTTGGGACCAGCCATGCACACGCTGCCTGCAAAGTCTGATTGCACCATTTTCCCCCCTCTTGGCCCACTTTGCAAGCAATGTGCATGTGCAAGTGGTTCCAAGCAAGTCTCTGTGGGCAAGAAAAACTGATGAAAGAACGGAACCCTTGTCAAATTACCAGATTTTGTCCTTAATTTGGAAATGTCAAAAGAACGAGTCATCAGATAATGGGGCATCAAAAGGTGGGACTTCCTGTAGATGGATGCCCTTCTTATGTTTGTGTCAACACTCTATGTTGTGTAACCCTTTCATAAACTTCTGTACTAGCCAAACCCACTTCCTTGTGAATCTTCAAATAACAACAGGGACCATTATGGGGAATGCAGAGCACACTTGAGCTCTGCTTAGTCATTATTTTGAGTGACTAGAGAGTTAAGTGTATTATAGAGACATGGATACACACAGGTCTCTGCACTCTGGATAGCATCAGAAACCTTCATATATTGAGTATGAAGGTGGTGCTTTAATCACATTCAGCTAAGGCAGTTGCAGAGTTCCAGTAGCTGGGATCCTTGTTTTCTCAGGATTCCTGATCACAGTCTGAATGCAATGCAGATCCCTCTGCCAACTTCTGTGCTGTATGTATTTAAGGACTCTGACACTACTAGGGTATGGGGATGTTCTGGGAATGGGCCATATATGGATGCCCACTTCTTAAACATCCAGTTAGCCCTTTGTGTATTCAGATGGTGTGTCCTAAGAAGAAAGGACAAACAGTGCGTTAACACTGCAGAAAGTGGGTTTAGCTAAGAAATAAAGAAGCTAAGAAAAATATACTAAAGGAACGGGCAGTGGAACAAAACTGCCTTGCGAGACTATGGGTTTTCCTTTGATGGAGGTAGAGCCTAGATAGCCACCTGTTCTTGCATGCTTCATTGCAGGCCCTGCAATGAGCAAAGGATTGAGTAGATAACAGCCAAAGTAATTTCTGAGTCTGTGATTCTTCATTTGAAGTGTTTATTCTGCATTGTACAGTGGGTCCTTGGCATCCGCAAAGGTTTGGTTCCAGAACACCCCACCCTAATGCAAAAATCTATGGATGCTCTTCTGTTATATAGTGTGGTATAGTAAAATGGTGTCCCTTATAAAATAAAATAAAAAATCAAAGATTCCTTTTCAAGTTGTGGTTGGTTGAATCCATAGAATCAGAATCCACATGTATGGAGGGCTGGCTGTAATTGCTTCTTTCTGTCTTATCTATTTAAATGCAGTCCATTCATATCTATCTTGATCCTATGTTATTTGTTAACTTTCAATTAGCTTTTACATAAAATGCAAAATACACATTGTAAGTCTCATTTAGGGTTTTAGAATATGCCAGTGCATTTGTTTAAAATAGAATCCATTTTATTACTATGTCCGTTAAACCTATTTACAATTGCTGGTTTTAACCTCTGTGCACTGTCTTAAGATTTAGAAACTACAGTGTGAGAGTATCACTTATCTAATAAGAACAGCGTCTGGCCATTTACAGCCTACCTTAGAAAAGAGTGTGTGAGAGGTATGCATTTGTTCATTACAAGTACAATCATTTGGCAGGAGGCTTAGATCAGTGCTTTTCAAAGCATCTCATATGGGAGACCAGTAACTTTTTTTTCAGTCTTCCAGGGACTGGTATTACATTTGTGTCCATTGGCTATGATGGGTTCTTTGTTTCCTGGATCCTCTCTTAAGTATCAGAAGCTGGAACCTCTCCAAGTATCAGTATCAGTCCATGGACCACCAGTTTGAGTAGAACCACTCTAGATTATTCTACTTGGTGATACTTGTGTTCTTACAAGAATCAAACCAAGAATGGACTACAGAGAAAAAGGACTAAGGCCTTAACTTTTAGCATGCATTTTCAACCATGACTATTTCTGGTAAACAGATTTAAAAGAGCATAATAAACTATTTTTTTTCATAAAGAGAACAAATACTCTGCTTACTACATGGATCTTAATATTAACATTTTTCCAGTGAGGAAAAGTGAATAAGTCTGTGTTTTCAATTTTACATTTATAAATCAAGAACACTGTACAACTTCTGTTCACCATCTTATCCATGTTAGGCTGAGGATCAGATGCTAAAACTGTCTGAACAAAACTTTCTGATTAGGCCCAACCTTCTCATTAGGTAGAGTGAGGGAACTATTTCAGGCAGCAGATACAATGGGAGGCAACAGCTGGGAAGAAGCTATATGTTGCAGGATAGTGCTGCAGCTTCTAAATTAGTCTGCTGCTCTCTGCTTTGGGAATAACATTGTTCTGTTCCCAGTGGTGAAGTAAAATTTAGCTTCTACTTCATTTCTGGATATAGAGGTGGGGTCATTATCTTGTCCCTTGCACTGGACAGCAGAACTTGGACTGCTTCCATTTCTCCTAGATGCTAGGATGCCAGGTATAATGATATGTGTTGAGTGTTCACATTCAATTCAACAGAGGTATTCAGTCTGTGTTTGTATTGCATTGATTGCATGTAGACTGAATAACTCCACTGAAATGGAGTGTTTATTTGCATATATTCTCAGTCAGCTTATTAGAAAGCCTCTCTCAATGTTTACTGGATTTGGGCAGGTTATTGGGATTTCTGTCTTTCTAGCATTATTCTATACTGTTCTAGAATAAAGTAATTTAGGTTCTCCCACTAAAATTACAATAGGATGCAATCTAAAATGTGCTAAAGTTTCCCTGACATCAGTAGAACTAGATACATAATTATATGTTCAGCTTAGGTATGTGGAACTATGTGCTATTGAGAAATACTTTGTGCTGTTCTATTGTTTTTTGCAATTTAGCTGACACATACTGTGAGTAAATTAAATAACACTGATAGAAAACCTATAAAAGTGAATGCTTCACCAGCTGCTTTCCCATTAAATGTTTTTAGCTGAACAGAATTAGCAAATTATGTTGATGGGGAATGTATTATATGCAACTGTTGTATTAGTGTCTCAGTTTTAACAGCTTCATAATTTTTCTTTCCATACACAAGATTATTGTTGGGGTAATTTACATTGCAGATTAGAAAAGTTGCATTAGAATTGTGCTGCATTCTGATTTGTCAACACCCCTTTTAAAGGAGATGTGTAGCATTAAGTATGGGTGGGTAAGACCATCTGTTTATGATACTTGCCTGCAGCGTGATCACTGAAGCCATGAGAGGCGTTACAGCTGTTTAATTGCTACAGTGTGGAAACAATTATCATTCTGTCCAAAATTAATATTTATATACATATGCATGTGATTAAATATAAGTGGTGTCATTGTCATTAAGGAGTCAGAGAAGAGATGGATTAGGTATTTGTGCTATTTTTACCTGACTAGAAAATATGTATTTTGGAAGCTAGTCTCAAATGGCAATGCACAGTAAGCATATCATTGGCTCCATCTTTCTCACGATATGGCAAGGTCACTTTAAGAGACATGCACAGCAGCAGTTGCTCTCTATTCTTCTATTCCAACAAAAAGGTTAAGCAGGTGAGAGTGAATTGAGCATCGGCTATCTAGGTCTAGGTGTAGCACCATCAGAGACTTCTCATAGTAGAGTAAACTGGGTTTCCTGAATAATTTTGCCTGTGCACCTCTCACCTGGGAGGGAAAGTCAGATACCCTAGTAAAGGAATATATAGAAGCTGTTAAACCTGTAGGGGAAGATGAAAGGCTTGATTACTAGAGGGATACTTGAAGGTTATGTCTTCAAGCAGAACTACTTGAATTCGTGCAGTTATCCACACTGTATGATAATGAAAACTATGCACAAAATTGTATACCATTGTATGTAAATATTACCAATGAATAAATTCAGAATTACAAGCAGTTGCTGGCTAAGGACTGATGAAGATGACCTGCTGCATCTTCCTGAGCCTAATGCTAGATGTAACATGAAAATAAGCTGTCAGAGGCTTAAGAGCACTTCTTCTTTAAATAGTTATATTCCCCTTCATGTTAATATAAAACAGGGTGGGCAATTTGTGACCATCAAGATATTGTTGGAAGGCAGCTCCCATCACTGAGAGCTCTCACCATTGGCTCTGGTGATTTAGGCTGCTGGGCATGGTGCTGGACGTTGCAGCCTTACAATATCTAGAGGGCCATAAGTTATGAAATCATATTCATGCATGGGCCATTTCTGCACCTCACTGGTTTCCGCTGGTGTCCCATCACTATGTCAGCAGTGCCTTTGCTGGGATGGGAGAATTTCAGGAATGCTCCCATCTAAACCTGACTGCCTGCCTTCCACAGTGCAGCCAGGCGCTTTCCCATGCTGCACTGGAGAAGGAAGCATGGCTGGGGGTAATGGGAGCATCATATGATCGTGGACGCTTAATGCATTTTTTCCGTTAAGTGAATATCCTGCCGTCACAACATGTGGGAGGGGTTGGCAACAGGACCGTGACAACGCCGTGTGAAAGCATGACCTATAGACTGCTGCCATCGCGTCCCTTTTGTGGAACTGTGACACTATGTGGAAATGGCCTTGGTCTCATATGCTTCTCACAAGATATATTAATAGTATGTAGCTTGCCTCCTTAGTACTGATGGTTAACAATAAATAAAACCATCATCCCATTTCTGTTACTGTTCGTTAGAATATTAATATAGTCTGATTCTGTTTGAAAAGTTGCAACAGTAACAAAAAGGATTTTTTGAGACACTTTGGGAACATAGAACTTTATATAAGTAGTAAGAAAAAGTAGTTCTCAAGGTTTAAAATTACAGACTTGCTGTGAACACATTGAAGTTAGCAGCAGCTATTGCACAGGAAATTGATAGATATATGAGAGGACAGCATGTTCAAAGAATACAGCTGGTCTGGCACTCTACAAAGTATGCAAGAAAAAGTGCAATCTATTACAATTGTAGGTTCGAATTCAGAATAGTTCTTACTGCTGCAGAATTAGAAAGTGAAGAGTAAGCAGCCTTTGTAAGAAAACTAAAGGACTCTCTCAGCATCGAACTATGAACAATTCAGAAGAAGACAAGTATTTTGATAATAAAAGAGAAGAATGTCAAACCTGAAAATATTAGGTACTGTTTGAGAAACAGATGACTTTATATGACTCATATAAAGCAATATGACATTAATTAGAATTAATTGAAATATGTTTCATAGCAAGTTAGTATAATTAAACTGTTGTTATGAACTCAAACATTTTTCCACAACAAAGTGGCTCTGCAGCCATATGATAATATGTCATTGACTCTCTAGTCTTGTGAATGATTTAGCATACATTCTGATTGTTCTGGAAAGACATATTCATTTGTGCCTATATTTTATGCACAAAGTCCCTGTACTTGGTGTGCTTTCCTTTCCTCTTTCTATGGTTCTATGATTCCAAGCTACATCTGTCATCATGCATTGCTTGGAAAAGTTGCTGTTTTGGACTACAGCTCCCCAGATCCTCTATTCAAGATAGCATGTTGGCTGAGAAATCCTGGGAGCTATACTCCAAGAAGTAACTTTTTCAAGCTCTGGTGTGATTTTAAAGTACAGTGGCTTTGCACATTAGGCATGAATTTCACAGGCAAGATGCTTTAGCAAATGTTACGTCATCTCCTCATTCCTCCTGGTCATGTCCCAAACCACACTTGTTCCAATGATACTACAAGTGAAATGTAAGACAGTTACTAAGTTTACATGGATTTTCATAGCCCTAAATGGCTATGCTGGGCTATCTGCTTATAAAGTTACAATGATATCCTTGCTACACCAGTCTAGCATCATTCAGCAAGTAAGTATATGCCATCCTATGCACTTCCTTGTTGTTGTTGTGTGCCTTCAAGTCATTCTGACTTATGGTGATCCTAAGGCAAACCTATCACAGGATTTTCTGGGGGCTGTGTGTGTGCAACATGCCCAAGGTCACCCACTGGGTTTCTGTGGCTGAGAGAGGAACTGAACCCTGCTCTACTGGGTCAGTGCTCAATCCACTACACCACACTGGGTACATACTTCCTAATTAGGAGCAAAAGCTAGTCAGAGATTAATCCTTGTGCCTTTTAGTCATTGTTGTTTTTTAACCTATTCAATTTATTTTCCTCCTTTTTAAAAACTGAATTGTCCATCTTTTAAAATATTTAATGAATCATGTTTATTAACTTGTTTTTCTAACTATCCAACAACATTAAAGCAACTATAATCATCTGAAGTTATTCAAGGACTGTTTTATATGAATCTTAATACACTAAGTGTAAGAAATGGATTTTCCAGTTCTTCAGATACAAATAACACTATACAGAAATTATAGTTGAATAGGCTGGCCTGGCAAGCTGAAGCAGCATTATGTGTTCTGAGAGTGGAAAAAATGCATACTAGTACACTGTCACTCACTTGCAACTACCACTTAACAGGTAGTTGGTATCAAATGTTGAGGATGTTGGACGGCACTAAGATAAGTGAGTCTGAGGAGGTTAAATTACCTGAGAATCCTTCCCCCCCCCCCCAAATATCTAATTCTATTTTATGATTTATAGTGTGGTACTTAGTGTGATTTGAGCATTGGACTGTGACTGGAGACCATGATTCAGTTCTCTGCTTGGCCATGGAAATCCACTGGGTGACCTTAGGTGCATCACATACTGTCAGCCCAAAGAAAATGCTGTAATAAGGTTGCTTTAGAGTTTCTGTAAGTACACAACAACAACAACTCAGTTACTGAGGTTTAGGGTGATTTCTTCTGAAGGAGTACCAAGAACCAAACCAGGGATATGAAGAGAAAACCTTGTGTTGGTTTTCAGTTCTCCTATTGTATCAATTGCTGTTCCTAGTCCTCAACATTTGTACAACCACCTTTTGTTACACGGAATTGGCCATTTGATTTTGTATTATAGATTTGCCAGGGAACCATATTTATATTCCATTAAATAGCTAGCAGGAGTTTTTAATAATAGGTCAATTATTGCAGACCTGACCTGACATTGGCTCTGACAGTCATCTTAAAAAACTGTAGCAAAAAAGGATAGTTAGTATTTTTCTTTTTTATTGTAGCCCTAGACAAGAAAGATCATGGTAAATAAAAATATCTCATAAAGGATGTGAATAAACTAATGCGAATATGAATTTGTTATACTGCATTGAAAATTATGTCACTGCTATAATCCTTTATGACAGGGTAATCAGTAATAAAACAGTGCAGTGAGTACCAATTAAGGAACATCAAATCACTGGGCATGCTGTTCATGCTGATTTAAAGAGGAGATGATTGTAATAATGGATTTAATATATACTTCTTCACAGACTATAGCTATTCTGTCATGTCTACAGGAGCTAGCATATGAATAATCCAAGGAAGATGGTCTCTGATGGAAGACTAATAAAAAGCTTTGTGTTTTAGAAAGCCTACGTTAAGACTTATTGTTAAAAATATACTAGTAAATGAAAATCTGCTAGTCACTTTAACAATTTACGACAGGAGACATTACAATGAAGACTTTTTTAAAATGTTAATTGATTATCAAAGTTATTAGAAAACTTTTTTGTAATCTTAGGTGAATTCAGGTTACTTCCCAACATTTCATCCCAGTATTTTTCTCAAAATTCTTACAGGTAATGTGCCAACACATGAATCAACCCAAGTTTGTGTTAACTGACATGCTTATATTTTTTCTAGCAGAAGTGAGGGTCAAACTGGATGTGAAGAGAAATGTGTATTCCCTGCAATTATTTCTTTTCTCCTCTCTCATCTGTTTTTTTCTCAGAAATAAGTGTTTCTTAAGTCTGCAAGCATCTGACTTGCAGACTAAGCCCATGTTTACCTTCTAAAAGTCAGTCATAAAACAAAGCATGCTAGATGCAAGATTTGCAATTAGAGACAGTTACATACTATGACAAGGAAATACCTTTCACCACATGAATGAAAACTTCTTCTAAATATGTGCTAAACATAGTTAGCCCTAAATTTTGATATTGAAATTTGATTCTTTTCTGAGACGTGATATGAAGTGAAGAAGTGGAAGAAGATTGTTGATACGATCTTTGCCTGCTGTTTTAGAGTCGTGTTGAATCATATCATTGATATGGTTCAATTTATGTCTTCAGGCTTCCACTTGTAGAATCACAGAGCTGGACGAGACCACAAGGGCCATCACATCCATCCCGCTGCCATGCTTAAGATGATTCTCCTAAGTTTGTTGCTGGTTACTTAATTGAAATAATGGTTGCACCAGACTCATCTGGCAGGCTGCATCCTTTTATGTCAGATTGACATCGCTACATGGGACAGTATTTAATACAGTTTGGTAGCTTCAGCAGGATGCTGCAACCTTCTTGAAAGCCGTACATCAGAATTTTTCAGCAGTGCTTCATCAACTGCTTTCTGGGATAAGTTCAGACTTCTCATTGTATCCCTGTAAAGCTCTAAATAGACTTAAAAGTTGACTTGCCCAAGGTCACCCTGTAAGTTTAATGACATAATATATAGACAATTACATGGCTCTGTCTGTGTATGTATGTGTCTTCAAATTGTTGGTTGACTTAAAGTGACCCGATGAATCGCATAGGGTTTTCTTAGGCAAGAAATACTCAGAGGTGATTTTTCCCATTCCTTCCGCTGAAATATAGCCTACAGTATCTGATATTCAGTGGTAGTCTCCCATCCATGTACGAACCTGAGCTGATCCAGCATAGCTTCCAAGATCAGATAGGATCTGGTGCCTTTACAATATTTAGGCTGGTTCTCCCCATTCCCAAACTAACAGTCTAACTACTGCATCACAGTGGGTCTTATATCATAATCTGGGCAGTTAACAAGGCAATGGGAATGAAAGTTAGTAATGGAGATTTGCCACACATTGGCTATTATTTATTTCAGGACATTTATACTGACATTCAAATGAAGGCAATTCTGTACATGATTGAACAGTCATACTTATAGTCAATATGTGAACTCACCCACAGAAGGAACTGGATGATAAGGCCTATGGCATGTACTACATGCAATATAATTTGCAATAATAAACGTTATGCTGTCATTATTTAACCATTGCATTGTCTTAAAACATTTACTTTGCATAAAATGAGGGCTAACTCTTACATAACACATGGTAAAGCCCATGCCTCAGACAGCAGACTCAGTAGCATGTGCAAATTGCACTTCTTCGGTGTTGGAAGGAAATCCCACCACCTGAAGGCAGCAGCATGACAGCTGTTTCAGATAGTCTTGCTAATACTCACCTCCTACTGTGTCAAATGCCACAGTGGGAGAGTGGGTGGCATGCTGGAACTGCCCAGAACTATCCTGTCCATTTTCTTGCACTTGCAAGACATCAGCAGCAAGGAGAGAAGGGCTCCTTATGAAGCCAGTAAGATCCAAAGACTTTATTTTGAGGGATTCTTCTTTGAATCAAGGCATTTTGGGAACAGCATTATGCATGCAGGGATTATATGCACAGGTAGCCGCTGTGTATACTGTTCCCATAATGTACCACTCTGATGAAGAGCCATTCAGAACAATGTACTTAGGCTTCAGCAGCTCCTCAGAAAGCAGCTCCTGTCTCAGGAGATTTGTTCTTCCATCATTGCTTGAAAGACTATTGGGCATAATAAAAACCGTATTTTATTTTGGAAGTTGCGTGCTACAGTGGTATTGTATAAACTGTAACTTTGGTTCATTTTGAAATTTTAAGCCATCTATTAGTTTCTTCTACTTCTTTGAAGTATTGCTGTTATCAATATGAATCATATAGTTCAGTATTCTGCATAATTGGCAAGTAGATTGCATAAATTTAGAGTTATCGCTATAGAAAGAGGGTAAAAGTAGGCAAGAGTGAAAAAAAAAATCCAGAGTGACTTAAGTTCGGTTGAAACTGAATGGTATGAGATTTAGGAGGTACGAAAGGAGATACTTCGTAGAGCACAGTTATCTTGTGGAATTTCTTTTCACAAGATGTGATTACAGTGGCCACCACTTTTAGACAGCTTTAAAGGGGATTCGACAAATTAATGGAAAATAAGACTGTAGATCAGGGCTTGCCAAATGCCGTGCCACAACACGTTAGTGTGTGTGTAGGTGTGTTGTCTACAATCCTGGAAATGTATGTTATTATTAATAAGTCATATATTTTTAAAAATATATATTTTTAAAAATATATGAAAGGTTTTTATGAGATATGTTGTGTCCCCATATATTTTGTTATTACAATTTATGGATGTGTCTTATAAGGGGTTAATTTAACCTCCGGTTTGCTAGTAAAACTGAATTACTGTGTCATGAAATGATGCATGTCTAAAAAAATGTGTCACCAACATGAAAAGTTTGGAAAGTTCTGCTGTAGATTCAGGGCTCCATTGAATAGGGAAGAAAAGTTGCTCTCTTTGCTAATTTCTCATAGGCACCTTAGTAGCTACAGTGGTAACAAGCTGCTGGACTAGATTTGCTGGTTGTCTAACCAAGGAGGATCTTCTGTTCTGAACTGTACATGACCAGGAAAGCTTATGAAATATATGATATTTCAGCTTGGCCTAAGCTGTACAGTTCATGTGTCTTCACTAAAATGAACTGAATATCAAAATTCTGTATTATTTTTGTTAGATTTGCTTTACATAAAAGACAAGGCAGAACAAAAACAGCTAGAGCAGAAGCAATTAGACTTTGAAATGGGTTGAGGTTTTGAATGTGAACATGTATTTTTAAGCTCTGAGCATTCTGTCATATTTTTCATAACCGTATGTCTCTTGGAGGGAAGATCATGTACTGTTTGAAAAGCGGTAAATATGCTTATTCTGTGAAGTGTTGAGACCTCTCTTTCCAACGAATAAGTGCTTTTTCTGTGTGTTATTTCTGAATTCTTGTCTTGCATGATTCGTCTGAACTGTCTATCCTTTTTCTTTTTAATTCTCAAGCTCACTATTTGGATAAAATAGTTAAAGGTACTGTATACTTGCTCTTCCTTGAAATGCTTCCATGTATTTCTGTGTATATTATAGCAGTCATTCCACTAGACTTGGCAAATGCAACATATTCTTACATGTAATCCATGAATTATAAATTTCATTCATGTTATTTTCCATGTGCCTCCAGTTAAAGAGACAAGAGTTCTAATGTTTTTGTTACCTGTTAACATTTTTACTAAGTAATGTGTAAGTTTCAGTATATCCTGTATAATTGGATTAGCTTTGATGATATCAAAAACTGAAGATAGTTATGCAATTGCTGTTTGTGGTTTTTAAGATTCCTAGTGTTTGTTGTCGGAAGGAATCTCTTTAGTCAACGTATTTGTAAAAATAAGAGAGAAATTATGTAGTATAGCCTCAAGAATATATTGAAATAAGCACATCTGTATACTTCAAACCAGTGTGTTGTTGGCCAGCATCCAACCACACCTTGTCGAAACATGGATAGAGAAGACTTCCATATAGGGAGCCTGAGATTTCCTTCCAGCAGCAGTCTCTCATTTCTCATGGAGTGCCTGTCCTCAAGGACCTTTGATGCTGGGCTTTATGAGAGATACAGGAAAGTTCTGCTTATAAGAGGAAGCTGAAAAGTTGTCATGTGCAAGCAGAACACTACTTTAGTGTTTCATAAACCTGGCCACTCAAGCTGATAACAGGATGTTTAAATTTATGGAAGCTCAGTAAATATGTGAAGATAATGCATGGCTTCAGTGAGGGCTTATTCAAAGATTTTTCTCTCAGTTTTTAAAGAAATCTCCATGCTTTATTAGGCTTTATAAAGGAGAGTAGTATTGGGTGGAAAGCACATTCAGTAATGGCTTAAGGAATAGTAAAACAAACCACTAAACAGCAAGCATTCCCATATCTTCAGTTGTGGTAGAAGTTTGGCAAAGAAAGTGTTTTATTCCCCCAATTATCCCCAACATCCCCTTCCCAGATTGCCTATCTTCTATTCCTTATTTGTGCTTTTTCATTAGAGTATGGCAATATTCATGGCAATATCCAGGCTTTGTATAAATTTCTCTTGATTGCTTTTAGTTGCTGGCTATAGTTGGCCAGAAAGACAGATAAAGCTTATGTGTTGTACGTAGCCAAGTGGAATAAATGTATTTCAGAGTAAAAGTGTGTCATCTGTATATACAGTTAAAATGTGAAGATGTGGCAAAACATGCCTCCAAAATGAACGATCAAATTCAATTTTAGCCTGGCATGATGTCATGATATCCATAACTATAACATCATCATACTTTGTCATGAGATGCTAGTATGATTCACTTCCATCTGTAAGTACTAATTTTACCAGCGGCAATGATGCCTCTATAAATAATTGTTTCATTCCTGCTGCATAGGTGGAGAAAGGAGTATATTAATAACAATTTAAGCATTAGTAGCCAAAAGAACAGATTCTTTCAACCACTTTGTACACCGACAGCAACAGGGCTACTAGTTCCCAGAGACAATAGACAGATGAAGCTTTCAAAGGTGGTGGCACAATTTATATTTCATTCTGTGTAAAGTTACAAAGAACTAATTTGTCCTTTAAAAAATCTGATTTGTAGCCACTTATTATAGTTCTGCTTATGTACATGCTTATGTGAATGTCTTGCCACAGTCCTAGACAAGGAGTACCAAGATTCTACATATCTATCTATCTATTTATCTTTAAACTGTCGTCATCCTCATACAGATCATGTTGGCTGCATGCCAGGGTTTCATCGGTAGGAAGTGACAGATAATTGTTTTTGATGTACTGTTAGATGAAAAAAAAATAGGTTTTGGATATACTAAATAATTTTAATTGTTTCCCAAATTTTCCCTCCTTGCCCATAAAAGCAGACAAGATAGGATATAAAGGTAACAGCACAAAAGCCTTAGGGAGATTGTCACAGAAAAAAATCACTTTCTGCTATCTGTCTTGAAGCACGTCACTACAGTGTTTTTGTTCAGTCTATCAATGTTTTATTGTGGTCCTTATGGTATTTCATTTTGTCCGTCCTAAGTAATCAAATACGCACAGCTATTACATTTAGTTCAAAATCCTGTTGGTCCTGTCCCATCCGTATGCAGCCTGAATCCCAATGTTTGTTAGAATAGATGCTAAGCTGCTTCACTATTTCCTGGGCTTTGCTTATTCTGTGAAAAGGAATGTACTTTTGGCATAAAGTATAGTAACTAAAACTGACCTATACTTTGTGCACTTTTTAATGCACTGTAATTTCACATGAATACACGGCAACTCTGAGACCAGATAAAATTAATGTTCTCTTTTATTGAGTGCAGAGGAGCACAACTACATTGGAATCTCAAATGATTTATTTAAAACTACAAAGAGCTTAGCAAAATCTGTGCCATCAAGTGATCAACAATGCATATACATCAAATAATTACCTGCTCTATAAGCACAAAATGCATATTGTTTTACCCAGAGGCTGTGCTGTGTGCTATGATTACATTGCCTGCTGCTCTGCTAAAGAAAATGAAAACATAATTTTGTCTGGCCTGCAGGTATTTTAGCAGTTTCTTGCATATATTTTCTGCCTGCACAGGTAAGTGGTGTCTCAAGAGTCAGACCAATCAAAGATACCACTTAGTTAAGAATTACAATCCCAGCTAATGTTGCTGTTACACTCCATGTGCAATTACAGTATTTGTGCTGTTCTGAAGGCCTGTTCCCAGTAAGTGTCCCCTGTCTGTATTTTGATTTGATTTCAAGTTATTGTTAAATTTAAATTACATGCCATGCATTTTTTTTATCTGTTCTGACAGAGGGATGCCCTGGCCTGTGTAACAGCAATGGAAGATGTACCCTGGACCAAAATGGCTGGCATTGTGTTTGTCAGCCTGGATGGAGGGGAGCAGGATGTGATGTCGCCATGGAAACTTTATGTACTGATAGCAAGGACAATGAAGGAGGTAGGAGACGCAGAATGAAATTCCTGCACTACTAAAAAGAATTGTAAAATTATTGGCTTCCCAATCAGGTCTAAAAATACTGCTGCGAGAATGATATGGAGCTTTTACTACCTGTGATGAGATGTATGCAGGAATGTGCTACCACATTTATTGCCTTCATTTAGTATGCTATCAGCTCCTTAAGAGATGGTTACAGCAGGCAAAATGTGTACATCGAAATCCATTAGTGAGCATTAGGGTCCAAGTGGTAGTGTTTTATCTAAAGACAAAAATAATACTGTAAATTGGTGAGTTTTACAATAAAGCTGCATACAAATAAAGAATAGTTGTGAAATCCACATTTAGGTAAAACTTTCCTTAGATGTACATGGAAATATATGTTGAGAAACAATTCAGTAGAAACTTCATTTTCCAAAGATGCATTGTCAGAAACATTCTCATTCCACTGTGTTTATTGCTAGTGCAACAACTTTTCCTTGGCAAATGCCAGCTTTGACATATAGTTTTCGTGGCTTAAGATCTTCAAGAATGTTTTGTGACAGTACTAGCATGACCGTGCTCTTATCCTCATTTCATTTCTGTCTTCTATTTTTCTGCCTTTTCTTCTAATGCCTATTCCATTTCTAAACAATTATTTCATCTCTCTACCTCCAGTCTCCTTTTTTCAGTGTCTCTTTCTTTCTCTCATTCATTCATTCATTCATCTGTAGCCCACCTTACAGAATATGTTGGCTGTGCTCAGCTTATGGGTTGTATTTGGTTTGCTCATGCCCAGTGCTTAGTGTAGCCTTTCATTTCTTCTCTTCTCCTTTCAGTTACATATAAAATCCAAAAACCTTACATTCATCCTGAGCTACCCTTCTCATATCACTTCTCTTTCTGTTACCATTCTTCTGATTTCCTTTAAAGCAAAGATGGAAATCAGATATGCTTGAACTACAAATCCCAGTGGCTCAAGCTAGTAAAACCAAATGGAAAAAAATGCTGGAAATTCTCTGGAGATCTGCATGGTTCTCACTGCTGCTTCAAAGTCGTTGGACATGTGTCTGTTGATGCTATGTCTTCTCTATGGTCTGTTTTTATAACTTTCTTCAGTTTGATTTTGGCTCATTCCACTCCATGGAAGCCTCTTACCATTTTTTTTTCAACTTCTCAGCTTCCACTTTTCAACAAGTTTTAGTGATACTTGTCACCCAGTTTCTTCTCTTAAATTTTTCAAAAGCTGCTGCCTGAAAGCCTGGGGTCCCTGAAATTACTGAGGTGGACCACTTACCTGACTTGGGACTTAGCAATTTCTTGCGCTCCTGTGTTAAGTTATGTTTTCTGGGACTCTGTTGATTGATGTAGATTAGTCAGGATGGCATTTGAACAACACAAATTGTGGTTACATCTGAAGATTACTGAATAACCTTAAGCAAGTCACTGTCTCTCAGTTTAGTCTGCTCTTGGAGTTTTATAAGTATAAAATGTGAAGAAAATAGTATTAAATGCTCTAAACATTTGAGAGGAAGAGAAGGATACAGATATGATAAACAAATCATTCTCTCTTCCCAATCTTACAAATAATAGTTGATATCTCTTTCTCAGACCATTTCTGCACTACACTCTTATAGCCAGCCAGCTGCTCCCTAAACTGGAAACCTCAGGATTCCTGAAATCTTGAATCTTGAAAGTGGAATAATCACACTGTAAGAGTGTAGTGTGCAAATGGCCTCAGGTTCTTCCAGTTTAACCAAAATGGAAGGTCTTCATTTCCTACCCCTCTCCAACCTTACACTTTCTTGGTACTGACAGAAGCATTTCCCCCCCCCCATATTTGTGTCCTTTGCTCCTTTTACTCCCATCTAGCTTCTTGTAACTATTTCCCAATTTTGCTTTTTCAAGAACTGCCTTTTCTTTGGAGCACCCTTGTCAAAACATTTTTCATCGTACTTTTGTAACTTCTTAGCTAACCTGCTATGATCTCTCACCTAGTGCCCTGATAGGTGGCATCTTAAAGATAAGCAATTGCCTTTCCCTAAGTAGCAAACATCCATGCTTAAATTGTTACATTAGTATGTAATAGCCTCATATTTTTAACATCAACTTTTCCAGTTAACAATGATTTGTACAGGCTATGCATTTGTTCAAGACTTTGGAATGCAAGGGTGACCCTGCTCAGACCTGGAATAATGCTTACACACTTCCTTGTAAAATACTCCTCATTTTGTGGAAAATGTTGAATATTTAATGCATATTAGAAGAGTTATTTAAGCTTTAGGCTATCTAAACATTCAGCAACAAGCAGATGGAAAACTATGAGACATGAAGTGTAACTAGACTCTCCTGTGCTCCAGACGGAATTTAAATATAAGCAAAAACATAAAACAGATGAACACTCTATAAGCACCAGAAGTGTCTAATGGTAAAGTGATGAATATTAGACTCACTGAACGAAATGGCAAAAGTAAGATCGATTCTAGACATACCAACATAAAGGAGCAGAAAAGGAAAGTGATATCGAATAAGACCTGATCGCTCAAACTCAGAAACTGGAAAGTTACTTCAAATAAGAACGAATATAGTTGCATGTTAAAGCGAGCAAGCAGTAGTAGAAATGATGCTGTTGCTATAAGGCCATCATCCTGCTGCTGCTCACTTAGATATGGCTTACTTAGAGATGGCTTAGTTACAATTCAGGATGTCATTGTACTCATTCTTCTTAAAATTTTGATTTACCTTTTAAGTTAAAATTGCTACTGAAATTATATAAATTTCTAGATTTTTTTTATTAAAAGTTAGAAATTCAACTGATTACAGATGCAATTGTATTGAGATATTGACATTCAGAAAAGGCTTTTGAAAAAGTTCCTCATAAATAAATATTTCTTTGAAATAAGTGTAAACTTAGAAAAGTTCATCTTAAATGTTTAAATGTATGGAGAGATTATTTTATTTCTCTCTCTTAAGAATAATGTGGTTGAAATTGCTTAACTTAATACAAAACAAGCATGTTGCTGAGCACATAAAGCTGCTTTTGTGTGTTAATAAAAGGACTATGAGGAAAATAAGACCTTTGAGGTTAACCATTATGCATATGAAATGTAGCTCACTATATTTATTACAGTGGCAAATTCTGAATATGTATGACTATCAATCAATAGTATGGACATTTACTTTCCATCTAATGGAGAAAGATTCTCCTACCCAATAATAAATGACATTTAGTTTTCAAGTAAGTGAAGCTGCTTAGTATTCTTATGTGTGTACAAAGACAGGCAAATAAGAATCTGTTAATTCAACAATTGCCCCTTTGAGTCTAAGTAGATATAATTCAGGAAATGGCATATAAAAATAAAGTTTGTGGATTATGCTCATATCCAGCACAACTTACATTTTTCTACTCGTCATAACCTATTGGCATAAACACAACTGTTAGTCCCAGTGAATCAGTGGGAATTTGGTAAATCAACATTTATGTAACTTCTACAAGGTTCTACTCTTGTTGGAACTAATGAATGGATTTAGGCCAAAATAGTATTTACCACTTTAGAAGATGCACAAAAAAGCATACATATCTTTGCTGATCCATAGAAAAACCAAAATCTACCTTCATTGCAAACAACTAAAATGTCACAAAATGGGAATAAGCTTCCCATTCTGTATTCCAGAACTCTTCATTAGTTTAGTTATTAAGTAAGATGGCAGGAGATGGCTGAGCTGGCATGATAAAGCCACAATGTTTGGAGACTAAAATAGTTTTAAAACTGACTCCAGAGATGGTTATGTAGTCTTCATTGGATGAAAGCCCTGAAATTCACCAAATTTGTTTTTAAAGAGGCAAGGGAATCAGCAGTATTTATTTATTTGTAGTAGTATCCTATGATTCAGTCTGAAAATCTTTTTAGCTCACCTAATGACACTAATTTAATTAAGGTTGCACAACTCTTGGAATCAGTCTTCAGACACTGAGGACTTTTTCCCACCACACTGTTGTAGCACTGATGTCCTATCTTAACTGCCATGTTTCCATCCTATGAAATGCTGGAATTTGCAGCTTATTTTGATTTTTCAGCCAGAGAGCTCTAGCACCTCACCTGACTGGCCCCAGTATTATCGAAGATGCAGCTGTGGGCAGTTAAAGGAAAATCACAGTGCTGTATAATTATGTAATGTGAAAGGGGCCTGAGGTAGATTCAGGTTTAGGCACATGTAGCTAAAGTGACAGAAGAAGATTCCCTTGGCCCATTCCTCCCTATGGAAGGCCCTCCAGATGTGAAAAACACTACATGATCATTGGATACCACTTTAACTCCCATGGCTGCGTCCTGTGGAAACCTAACATCTGTAGTTTATGGAGGCGCTGGAACTAAAGTGCTATTAAAGTACTATAATTGTATACTCTGAAAGAGACCAAGGTGAATGGACCCTGATGGATTGTTTGAGCTGGCTAAAAAAGGAAATTGTGAAACTGTGGTCTCCTGTGTTTCAGTACTGTGGAGAGTAGTACTGCTAATGAGTTGGGGGTACTGCATATAGCCATAGTTTCCTAGCAAACTGTTGAAATTGATGGTTTTGTCTAGTACTTAAAATTTCAAAGGAGTTTTTGAAAATAATCTATTTCATGGATTTTTAAGAAGCACCAAGAAACAGAGGATTTTAGCAGTGTCAGATTGGAGAGTATATGATTTTGAACAGGGTTGACTTATGTTGTTATTTATATATGAATGAGTTTCTAGGGCACTTTCTCACCACTCCCCCCAACAAAAGCTGAGCTGCTTAACCCACACATTTTTTCTGTTGTACAGTGGACCTGTGAGGATATACAGTAGACCCTGTATTTGCAGGTTTGAGGTTCACAGATTTGATTATTTGTGAGGTTTTTTTCAACCTCTGCCCCTGCACCTCACACAGAAACTTCCAGTGTGACAGGCACATCTTTTCCCTCTTGGCAACTCTGATCAGGCCACATAGCCCATTAAAAATCTATCTGTTCCTCCTCCACAACCAGCTACCGCCAATGAATACCAGGTGCTGTAGGCTATATTTCAGAGGAGGGAACTGGCAAAACCGCCTCTCAGTATTCCTTGCCTAAGAAAACCCTTAGAAATTCATAAGGTTACCATAGGTTGACAGGCAACTTGGAGGCGCATATACACACACCATGAGCTAATGTTTCCCTCTCTTTTCTTATAATACAATTCCATATCCAGAATAAGGACCTGGAAGTCTTGTGTCATTTCACACAGAAACTTCCAGTATGATGAACAACATGATAAAGAGTGCTAGAAGACAGCTTTCTCTCACTATTCAAATCCCAGCAACAAATAGGCATGGGTCAAGTTATGGGAAGGATTACCCAACAACATAAAATGGCTCAGATGCTTCATAAAACGATACAGGACCTGAACAGGGTGGGGATTTCAGTTTGGAAGAAAGATAGATCAGATGCAAGTTACAAGCAAGTTGCAAGGGCAATTTGTAAGTGAGAATGGTCACATCACACATTATTCTTGATCACAGGCACCTATGTTAAGGCAACTTGTCTTAGCTTCCAGTTTCCTGTTTTTGTGCCCTTTCAGCCAACATGAAATAACCATAATTGTGGCTTTAAATAATTTGGGAGGTTTTATCATTGAGTAGCTATTAGTTGGCTATAGTTAGAGTACATTAGCACTACATGGTTAGAGCAGTTTGGTACCATTTCAATTGTCATAGCTCCATCCTAAGCAATCCTGGCATTCATATTGTGATGAGAGACTTAGGCCATTTCCACACTACACTGTTATAGTGCTGCTATTTCACTTTTAACATTGTATGGAATTCTGGGGTTTGTTGTTTACTGAGGCCAAAGAGCTTTCTGGCTGAGAATTCAAAAGGTTCCTCCCTAAACTGCAAACTCCAGGATTACATAGGATGTTGCAAATAAAAGAATAGCGCTATAATGGTGTAGTGTGGAAAGGGGCTAAGAATTTTCAGCTACTTTACTAGAGCTCTCCAGCAGAGATTTCTGAGGAACTCCTTGCCAGGTTACAAATTCCAGGGTTCTGTGGGGTACAGCTGTGACTGTGAAAGTGAGATCAAACTACTCTAACTATGTAGTGTAGATGCACTCTTGCATTTTGGCTTATGAAGCTAAGGGAATCATAAGCCTTTTTCTGAACATATAGTGCCTTCCTAGTCATAAAGTTCCTAATTAACAGGCAAAATAGTAAATTGCCACTTGAAGATGGTTTAAGATTTTTCCTTGTTCCAAAGCTGCTAACCACACTTTCCCAAGTTTCCCAAAAGGCATACTAGGGTAGATTTGAGACGTCTTACTTTAATGAGCATTTGCACAAAAGGAGGTGTGAATAAGGTGCATATACCTGCAAAAGTGTTGTACATATCTCTGCTCAACTGTTTGAGCCAGGCAAAGGCTAATCTTTTTTTAAGGGTGTGTGTGTTGTATGTGTATTGTTGCAGAGTCTGAATACCACATTCTTTCATTTCTCATCCTTGGACTCCTTCCTTAGCTAAAGAGTTTATTTTTTTATTCTTTTCTTACTTGAAAAGTTTCCTACGTCCCATCATTATTTTGTACAGTTGCTTTGAATACTTTATTGATACATCCTCTTCAAAATAGGAAGATCAAATTATGTACAGGGTATCCCTGTTGTTTATACAGTGTGAATTTAATGTAATGATCATTCTTGTTAAAACTCATAGTTAAGATTTTTGTTGGCAGGCTATTAAGCCTTAGATAGTAGAATATGATATTCTGAATACAAGACTGTCACTCCATATTGATCATGAAAGTTCAGTACACTTGAACACTTCATGATTTCCTTTGAATATTTTTCTTCACTGAGTTAAAAATAGCTGTTAAGCCCTCTGAGAAAAGTATACATTTTGGTTTCAAACACAATAGACTGATGATCTTTTCGAGTAATTTACCTTTGCTATTTTACACATGGGGCAGCAGGATACTTTACAGAAAGTGCTTGCTGTATAAATACAGTGAAAGAATGAAAAATGTTTTTGTAAGCTGGTGGAAGCCAGATTCATAACCATCCGTCACTTGCTTGGGCAAGTAGCTGATAAACTTCATAGAAAAATAACAAACAGTGTGTCCCTGTATCTTGACTGGTGAAAATGAGATTCTTTCACTGATTGATGTGAGTGGAGAGACTTGTAAAAATGCATTTCCAGCTGATTAGTTCAGAAGATGTCAATCTCACACAGTTTTTATGACCTGCAGTCTACATGCCAGATGTACATTTGCTTTTTATAAAGTAACAAAGATGAATGACTAAATCTGAGTATTTCTCTTTGCCTGCAAAACAACATAGGTGTGTAAAAACAAACAAAGGAAGCTCTTCTCCATGGCTTCTCCTAAATACAGTTTTCAACAGTTAGGCCCTTTCCACACGAGAAGAGGAATCCGCGTAGTGACGGTTCCGGGCGGTTTGAACCGGGTTTTTTTGTATCCGCGCTAATGCGCGCTCTCTATTCATACGTCTTATGTTTGATCCGGCTTAGCGCGGTTTCAGAGATCCACACGTTGCCGTCCTGACCACCCCCGCTATTAACATAACCCCACCCACTATGGCTGTGATAGGCTGTCCACGCCCACGGCCCACCCCCCGTTCATCTCAGGGGCGAATCAGCGCGTATCTGCGCTTCCAAACAAGTGAGCAAGAACGTGATTGCGCGGATCAGGGGGAAAAGAAACACTTTTTTTCCTGTTTTTAAAAAGCACGTGCAAGCACAGTTGGAGACGTTTCTAAACGGATTGACGTGTGGAACTTGGAAATTAAAGATGACTCAGCGCGCTTTAAGGTATGGAAGACCTCCGTCAGAAATCGCACTACAGTGCGCTAAAGCGTTTTATTACCCCCGTGTGGAAAGGGCCTTAGTATAGTAGATAATAGAAGCCAGATTTTGAAGCTGTTGTAACTTGGCTGAAACCAGAATGGCAAATCATATCTCTATGGGCAGACTTTCCATTTTTTAAAAAGAAAATATATAGAAAAATGGACAATTACAATACTAGTAACAGACAAGAGAATACGATGAACAGTTTAATTTTTTGTAAAAGTAGGAGAGATTTTGAATTAAGAACGCATTTCTTAAATGGCATTTAAGAAACGTAGGTGATGATTGCAATTGGATCTTAATAATTATGAATCATTATACATACAGTGAAAAAGTTTGTTTGTTTGTTTGTTTTAAAATAGATGGATTTAATTTTTTAGCAGAGGAGATGGGTGTTGGCTATTTCCAAAAGGGCTCCCAATGGAGTTCATGCATTTTTTTCTTGAATGGGCCAGTTTGCAGCCCCTAATGGTAAAGGTGAACAGAGTACAAGGAGGAGCAAAATCAACCAAGACACACAGCTGAAGAGAAACACAGCTTCATTTGGTTACAGCTGAACAGTGTAGTTGTAGTATAGAGAAGGAGTCCAAATCCTGCCAGTCAATGAGAGGAATAAGGCTTTGAATTTAGTTTTGGCTCAAAACTCCAAAAACAGTGAGACTATTGTAGTCCTTATATGTTAAATAGAATTTTCTCCAAATATTTGTTACCTAGACAAGGATGTAGAAACAAACATATCCTCTAAAACTGCAGAAAGTGGACCAAGGCCAAGGTTACAGTAGGCGGTAGGCTGTTGTACTTTCTCCCCCTCCCCGACCACAGACTTGTTCACCTGTTCTTAAACTATTCTTAATTTGGTTGTTGTTTTAAGAAGAAAATTGATTTAATTGTGCTTTATTGGTATGGTGTAGCTTTTTTCCCCCTAATAAAGAGGAAGCTAGAGATGCCTTTTATTCAATCTGTCTTGGCATTTTACTTTTCACTAACTGGTGTCTTAGAGAATGATTGGGCTGCTCTGGTTATTTTGATTCCTGGGGAGATCCCTTATTGCTCTTGCTGTGGAATTTTTTGGAATTCTGAGGAAGGCTCTTTTCAGAGTCCTGTGGCATTCACTTACTATCAAGAAGAAATGAAGAGAAAGAACACCAGCCCAGACCTGCACTAGTCCTCCAGGTCTTCTAAACAGGTGGAGACAAACATGAGAAAAGCACAGAACACACAAGTGGAAAAGGATTGTGTTTTACAGATATCAGGTCAATTCTACGTGTTGTTTTCTTTCTTTTTCCAGTGCATTAGGAAAGAAACTACTTTTAAGTATGGTTTAGGTGATGCTAGAAGGAAAATGTGAAACAAAAAGGTAATTAGGGGCTGAAGTTTAAAGAGGATTGGTCAGAAAGAATGAACGAAAATGAGGATGGGGGCTGAAGGTATAACACAGGTAGTGCTTTAGGGCTTTGGAAAAGATGGTTAAGTTCTTTGAATATTTCTTTCAAGTCTCTGCAGCTAGTCTGAGAACTCTAATGTGAAATATTAATCACAGTGATATGCAAATGATATTACTGAATGAGACTGGCTTGTTGAAAAGTGTCTTCAGTATACTATTTATTAACATGCTTAAACAGATACGCTTTCATTAATAAATTTTAGTGTCTAATGTACCTTCATAGGTCAGTGTCTGATACTGGATTTGTGCTTGCAAACACAAATCCATTCCAGCTGGGAGATAGCTGAACACCTCCCTTGGTGCTTATCAAAAACTTGGTCTAGAGAACTCAGAATAGACGAATTTTCAATACGCTCCAAAGACGAGAGGCAGGGGAAGAAATTCCCTGGTGCTGCAGCATCAGCACAACATTGGATTTAGGCCATATGATAGAACTTGGAGCGGGGGAAAAACCAGAAACAACAAGATAAATCTGTAACTCTTTTGTCCATATGGATTATGTATGAAACTTTAAATTTGTAGAAGTGACAGAATATTCTTTTCAGGTGAGATGCAGATGGGAGAAAAGTAAGTAAATTTTTATCTTAGAAAGCATTATGTGGCAAAGACTTCTTCGTTAAACAAATTGTCAAATAATTATCATGTATCTTTTCTAAGTAAGAATTATTACTTACTGATGCACTCCAGAGCTGATGGCTTTTAAATACCATCAAGTTTGAATATACTGCATTCATATATAAAATACATCTGCAGTATACACAGTAGCTGGGATGCTGATGGCTCCACCAAGTGACATGACTGTCCTGGCAGAGGTGAAGGTGACAGTGAGGGCAAGGGGAGTAGCAACAGCAAGAAAAAAAGGAAAAGATACCAATAGTGACTGAAAGAGAAGGTTACCAACTGCATGATTTCTGTTTCCTAAAGCTTCTTTTTCAGAGTGGGAGTCCTTGGAGCCAAGCCAGTATGGCTGAAGCTTGTATAATTACTTATTTCTTGGTTGTTCCCTGGAACCCACCCACCCCCAACTACCCAAAAGCCAGTGCTTTGGGAGGATGGAGGGTGAAAAAACAACATAGAGCCATCAAATTTTATCCTGCCACCACCACTGCACATCTGTGAGTCAAATGCTTTGTGTAATGGACCATTATGATAGCACAGTCCCACTATAGAGCTCCAGCCAGCTTGCTTATGCTAACTCCTACTTATCATTAATTGATTAATTAATCATTAATTAATCAATTAAGATACAATTTGTTGAATGGAGATTGTTCTCCTTCCAGATATTTATTTTCCTGGTAAAATGTGGATAGCATTACCTGTGCTTATAGCAACATAGCCTTCTTCTAAAGAAAAAAAAATGAATCCATCTCCATGAATCTTCTTAAATATTTAACGCTTACTTGCAGTTGAAAAGCTTTGAATAGTCTTGAAAAGGCAGCCAAGCTGGAGTTACCTGCTTCCCTTTACTAGAAAACTAAATAACCTCCCATAAAAGCTACTTTAAACTCCCCTTGGAAATCATTTAATATTTATAAATCATCCAGATGTGTTCCAGTATATCTGGGCTAGCACTGAAATGAAATTTTGCAGTGATTGGAAATCTGGCACATTTTGAACATGTCAATTTGCAACAGTACTCACATCAGTTCACAAAATTTGTGGGCACTTTATTAGCGTGTCAGCATCTGAAATAAATCTCACATTCATTGTGGTTTTTGGAACTTCTTTCTATAGATTGAAATTTCAATAGGATGAAGGTTGGATTATGCCTACAAAATCTACACTCTGTGAAAAAATTTGAATTTCACCTGCTGCTGATTATATTTCTGCAATTGGGGATTCTTTGTCTTCATCTGTGCTCTTATTTATTACATACACTTGAAGTTCTTTTATATAATTGGATTGAATAATGCAGAAGGAAAAAAGTCATCAATATCAGCTAACACAATCTATTAAACAACAAGAGCTGCAAGAAACTATAGAGGTGAAAGGCAGAAAACCATTGTCTTTCTTGTTGTTTAAAAAAATCATAATCCACTGTTCCACTACAGTATACAAACAGCCAAGACAATTTACACCAAACATTTAAACAAAAATATTTATTACAATAATATTATTATTAAAAACAGTACACTTAAACTGTACTGGAAAAGAGTGCAGTATTCTTAACAACCAGTATTATGTACTGACTAAAATACTTCTAGTATTCTTGATAAGTAGAATAACTATTATGGCAATGTGTTCACACATTTTTTAAATTTTGAAAAGTTTGGAAAACTTTGAGGTGAGAAGTTTATATGAATAAGTGCAAATCTGTGATATTTAGTGCAGACATATATTGCCATAGTTCACAGTCCAGACTCTGAAAGCAGAAGGTCCTAGGCTGAGTCAGTCCATAGCATTTCTAAGTAGGGTCAAGAAAGACTCTTGTCTGAACCTCGCTGGAGCTATTGCCATTCCATGTAGACAACCCAGAATTAGGTGAACCAATGGTCTTACTCAGCTTCCTGTGTTTCTAAATTTTATCACTACTATTTCATGTAGGTTTTTAGTAGGTTTTTAGTTGGACTTAGTTTTCAATTGGACTCTATACAAATTATTTTCCCTTCACTTCCAGTCATCCCTCAGTATGTACAGAGGGCTTTTTCTTTTCTGTGACACTGGTCAGACCTTTGAAGAAGAAATACTGTGCTTCAAGTCAAAATATTATTGAATCTTTGTTTTTTGTTACTGATTCATTGAATATTGTGAAATAATTCTTAAAGTACTGGAATTCACATGGAATTGTTTGAAGTATTTTTTTTATTGCAGTTTATATCAATGTGTGGATATATAATTCTTTCTAATCCTAAATGTAGAACAGTAATCTCTACCTGAATCCTCTGTATACTACTGCTTCCTTTCAAATGTACCTTCTTGTTTGTTTGGCTTGTGTCTCTAGCCAAGTTTCTTTTACTCTTTTTTTTTTTAACCTTTACTCATGTTTAGGTAGAAAATTTCTTCCCTTCATAATAACATAAAGTGAAAGATAATGTGGAAATTTAAAAAAGCTGATTCAGTTACTTTTAGTATATATGTTTCGTCTGTCTTTGGTACAATGCAGAGCAACATACATACAGTTTCCAGGTGGCTTCCATCCACAATTGCTCGGACCTTGTTTGGATTGAACATAGTGTTGCCACTGTATTTGAGACTTATTATAAGACTTCCATAAGATGTACCTTTGAGAGAGAGATGATACAATAATGTGCAGTGGATAGGGCAGCAAGTGTTTCCTAGGTACTTGATATGCCTGTAGTTCTGCCATTACATCAGCTGAGGAAAACATTACTGTGGCATTTCTTTGTAGGAATTCTTATTTCTGGTGTTGAGAGACAAACTGAAGTGGGGTTGCATACATGCACTATGCCAAACTTTAGTGATTCTTAGTTTTCATAATTTCCCTTAAAATACATGTAAGTACTTGTGCAAATGTACTTGTTTCTAGTAACATGTTTAAAATAACAGTTTCCCATAGCTTTAAGCCTCCCTTTCAGTAGTGTATTTCCACAAAGAGTCACTTCATCCACACAGTGGTTTACTGCGGAGGGAGGATGCTTTATTTACCTATTCCCTCTCATCAGTGCAGTGTGATAAATGGTCCTAAGGACCATGGATTTGAGCATTAGGCCCCTGAAAGTCATCCACTCTCACAGTGCATCTTGGCTTGTGTAGCAATACATCTGTGTGGGACAGAATAAGAGAATAGCTACCATTTGCAGCAGATGTATGGCATGTCCAAAAAAATACAGATGTATTGAAATGTATTGAGATGTATTGAAAAAAATACAGATGTATTGAAAAGGGGGAACAGTAATGAAAATACCTCAACAACCATTAATATGTAAGAAAATACGGTACTGTGACAATTTATTTGGTGGTTATTGTTCAGTCTCTTAGCTGTACACAGACAGCAGCAGTGGTATGTGAGTTACAGGGCTATTCTTCCTTATTCTGGATTCCTGTTGTGTTCTCATTCTGCAGTTATTTAATCAGGAAACATTAGCATTCTGCAGCCATTCGGCCTCTCAAATGATTCCGGTCATCTGAGAAGTTGATTTGGGCCACATCTTCTGGTTCCATCTGTCCATTTCACAAGGTCCAAATCGTATGAGGAGTCTACATGCATAAAACAGGCTCTTCGCTATAGACCTTTTAACACATGGATGACAACTGGGCCAGGCCATCTATCATTCATGATTGAGACCGGAAGATGCTGGCTCTTTCTCTCTCCTGGTGCATGTAGTTGTAATTCAGTGGACCATAATGACTGACAACAGTTGCTGAATGGTCAAAAGGGAGGATAAGTTGTCCTTTTTCAATTTTGCTAATGCTCTATGGATCATTTATTTGCCATGTTCTAGTCCAGATGGGGGAGAATTTCATAATCAGTCCTAGTCAAACCATCCTAGTATCCACTCTCAAAGTCACACACCTGAAACTAGATTATTGCTTTTGATGATTTACATGAACACTTCAAAAATGAACTAGTTTTCCCTTATTTGTAACACATTGGGAATGTTTTGAAATTATATTTTAAAATAAATGTAATTTGGTATACATACTTGTTCCTGTGTTTGGCGCATTCTTTGTTTATTTTGTTTTGGCAATGGGTTTGTTTAATAAGCAAATGTATATATGTGCTGTTTGCAACATGGATCCAGTTTCACCTTGCTATCAAACTGGTGCATAGCCTGGAGAGCTACATATTATCCCTTGGAAAAGGGCTGAAGTAAACTTTTTTAAAAGTTGAAACTTCTGATTTCTTAGCTATAGCTTGCACTGTAAAAATTGCTGACTATGACAATCATCTTTAATTGCTCATTAGCGGGGAAAGAATAGGAAGAAGTATTGCTCCCTTTCTTTTGGCTTTTTTGTCTGTAGATGGATTAATTGACTGCATGGATCCTGACTGCTGTTTGCAGAGTTCCTGCCAAAGTCAGCCCTACTGTCGTGGATTGCCTGACCCACAAGATATCATTAGCCAGAGCCAGCAATCACCATCTCAGCAAGCTGCTAAATCTTTTTATGATCGGATCAGTTTTCTTATAGGACCGGACAGCACCCATGTCATTCCTGGGGAAAGCCCCTTCAATAAAAGGTGACTTCATCAATACTGTGTGAAGTATAAAGTAATATGTCAAAGGTCTTATTGTCATGCCTATCTCTAGATTCTGTTTTAAGAATCATTGGGAAATGGCAACATTTGAGACTTCATCTAATTTAATTATTATGTGTCTTTTCCCTACAAAATTTGAGACAGGGTATTGCTTTACCTAGCTTTTATATTGTGTGATGTCTAGATACTAACAGGGCATTCCATTAAGGATTATATAAATCTTCATTGACCCAGCTGATTTGGGTTAGCACAGTTGGAAGTGTATCAAAGTGATGAAAATGCCTCAGAAGGGAAGGCAGTGATGCACTTTTAAAGCTCAGCTCAGTAAATAATATAAATTATGAATTACTGTAATAGAACTGTTAACTGCATGACAGTATGATTGCATAAGCTGTTTGCCTGGTGCTTTGTAGAGCAGTTATATACCTGGAAAAAAGCTAGTAACTGAAAGCAGGTGTCCTGTGCCTTACTGAGTGAAAGTAGATGATTTACACTGGATCTCCTGTGTCTGCAGTAATTTAGCTGCATTAATGTAGTTGGGCACAGCAGTTGATTAAAAGTTGTTACACAAATGTTCCTTATTATTCCTTTAAATTCTGTACTTTGCAGCCCCTGCAGGTTTATAGATTGCCTAAAAATTAATTGGCAAAATACTTTCCTTTAGGGAAGTGCAAAAGACAGAAGGTTTAAAAGAAGAGCCTTGAGTTTGTAATTTTAAAACATCATTGCTAATTTATTAATATTGAACACTGATATCCAAAATGCTTTGGTTGCAATTCAGAAAACCTCTTTATGTGCAATCAGGGGATTTTCCATGGTAGTGGATAGTATCCATGCAGCATCCTTTCCTCTTAAGACATATCATAAACTGCTTTTAAAATTCATGGGATTTAAAATGATTCATACTGCAATATAGTTCTGTTTGAAATATAAAATAAAAATCTTGCTACATATTGGAGGTATTCCTTACATTTCCTAGACCTCAGCAATTGACTTAGAAGTAATTGACTTAGAGGTTTCTCTTTATCCCAGTGAAACGTAATCACCAGTGATTGTGATTGTATTTTCAGAACTGGCAAATAAGATGTAACAGTTGTGAACTGTGAACCACTAATGAGGGAGTAAATTCCACTGAAATCAGCAAGATTTGTGAATAAATAGATTTCATGTTGACCTGAAAATCTACAGCCCTCCCACCATATTTATGGGTTACCTTTGCAAATTTGACTATTTGCGAAGTGCTCACATACCTCCCCCCATTCTCCTCCTCTCATTCCCTTGCCTTTTGCCTGGGCCCTCATGCCTTCCTTCTCTATGCCTTGGCAAAAGGCAAGAGAAAGAGAGGGGAGAATGCTACACATGGAGAGGGAAGTTGCACACTTGCCTTCCCCCACCATTTCCTTGCCTTTTGCCCAGGCATGGAGAAGGAAGCACACATGACAGAGCAATGGCAAGGGAATGGGGGAGGGAGCCCTGGAAGGTAATGGGGGAGGGAGCACAGAAGGGAGTTATTCACAATTTTTCCACGTTTGCGAAGGTTCTGTAGCCCGAACCTCATGAAAGTGGAGGGGCCACTGTATATTCTTGTAGCCAGAAAAGAACTGCAAACATCATTCAGATGCAAACCTGGAATTACCACAGAGTGTACTTTCAGCAACAGCCTGCAGTTAGCCACAGCTTTATTTTTATGTTACACTATTCATACTAGCCACATTCAGTCTTTGTATATTTACATGTACACTTTAAACTAATGGATATACATGATTCTGTACAATGGCATCCAGTTCATAATTTTAGAAAACATAAAACATTCTAATCTTGTATCTTTATCTGCAGTCTTGCATCCGTCATAAGGGGCCAGGTATTAACAGCAGATGGAACACCATTAATTGGAGTTAATGTTTCCTTCTTACATTATCCAGACTATGGGTATACAATCACTCGCCAAGATGGAATGTAAGTTGCTGCCATGCAGTTTGAGAGTGTAATATGGAGAATATTACTTGCAGTAAGGAGAACAAATGTTGTTTGCTGGAGTACTAATATTTATATGGAGAAAAGATATTGAGCTCCATCACTTCAGACTATACCTTGCTAAATATTTGGCATATATTTAAAGCTTATTGTATTAATAGGGAAATGTGCTTATGTTTTTCTTCATAGGATTTAAGACACTGTAGTTGATTGGAATTTTACTGAATGGATGGGTATTACAGAAGAAAATAGAATTATATTACTGAATGGATGGGTATTATGAAGGTTAGAAGGTATTAAATGTAAAATAGTTTGTTGACAGAATATAAATTTAATATAACTTAATAAACCTTTGATTTTATTAGGTTTGACTTGGTGGCAAATGGTGGTGCATCTTTAACCCTGGTGTTTGAACGATCACCATTCCTTACTCAGTACCACACAGTCTGGATTCCATGGAATGTCTTCTATGTTATGGACACTCTAGTCATGAAGAAGGAGGAGAATGACATTCCTAGCTGTGATCTCAGTGGATTTGTGAGACCAAATCCTGTCATTGTATCATCACCTTTATCTACTTTGTTCAGGATTTCTCCTGAGGACAGTCCTATTATTCCTGAGACACAGGTACAACTCCACACCTTTCAAAATAGTTGTAATTGATTTTACAGGGTAGGAAAGAAACTCAATTTGTCATAATAGATCTTTTCATTAGCAAATGTATTCTAAATGCTTGACCTTAAAAGTGCTTTGAATTTTCAGCTGTCAGTTAAGCTTTCATTGCCTGATAACCTCTTCATCTTCCTAAGTTTTTTTCTGACCATCTCATTGAAGTGTCAAGAGTATGTTTTGTTACTCCTCTGTCCTTTCTTATTATATGTCATGCCAGTGCCAATCATACTGATAATTATGGTTTACTGAAAAGAAATTTGCATACACACATAGATAGTATCCCCAAACTTTGGACAGATAGTTAGATTAGGATAACCTCTTCAAAGAATATTTTTATAATTATATCTCTGTAATTTATAACTCTGTAATTATCTGGAGAGAGCCAGTGTGGGGTAGTAGTTTGAGTGTTGGACTACAACCCCGGAGACCAGGGTTCAATTCTCCATTTTGTCATGGAAATCCATTGGTGACCTTGGGCTTGTCACATACTCTCAGCCCCAGAAAACCCCATGATAGGTTCGCCTTACAGTCACTGTAAGTCAGAAACACCCTGAAGGCACGCAGCAACAACAAATTATCTAGAAGAATGGAATTGGGAGGTATGTTACAAGTTTGGTAAAATCCTGGTCTGTCTAGATGGATCTTCTCTTGTGAAATGGTGGGGGGGAAATCTAGCACATCTGCAAATATTCTCTGAGGAAGCTAATTGAAGAGTGGCATTGGATTAAAGGGCACAGGTGCCTTAAACTGGACTATATTTAAGGGCTGTGCTTTGGTTTGTTGGTTTGTAGGTTTAAAACACTCATAGATCACTTCTCAACATATACCTTTTACTGCACTAACCAACCACTGTGAAACTAATTGTCAGTACCAACATTTGAAATAAAGAACGATATATTATTACCATTGCCATAATATGTCACATACTATATGAAAAAAGCCCTTTGAGGTCAGAGGCAGAGCTCCAGTTTTGGAAGAGATGCTCTCTTGGATTATACACCCCACAGAAAGGTCCACACTTTTCACTTTTCCAGCATCAGATAAAACAAAAGATGGAGCATTAAGAACATGCTCCAAAATCCTCCCAGGTCTTGACTATACCACAGTGTGTTGGGGAATATTTAGACCAGGTGTGGAAAATTCCCAGAGGTCCAGAGACACACCTACCACTCCCAGATTTCAAACTCCCCAGCTCTCCTGAGAACTTCCCCGAATTAACTTTTTTGTAACCTTATAAAAGCCTTTTGAGGCTTCTATGATGCTTGGAGGCAATTGTACTACGTAGCCTCCAATCTGTTTTAGCCCCAGGGGACATTTTTAAAGCCCAAACTTACTGGAAGTTACATCCCTGTACCTCAAAGATCAACCATACTCACAGTGGGAAAGGATTTTTTTCAATAACCTCCAAGAGCAAAAGAAAAACATAAAATGCCACCCTTCCTGCGTTTCACCATGCTGGCAGGACCTAGCAGTGCTTTGGATACATTGGAGTGGACTGATTTAACTGGTATATTGTTAGATATATTGTCAAGTTTATCTATTATATGACTAAGAAATAAAGCATTTCGTCGTTGTATAGATGTATATTTTTCCATCTTGCACTTGCTCGCTCTCTCTCTCGATGCCTCTTTACCCCTTCTCACTCACATTCATATGCACGTGTGAATATGACAGGCAAGAGAATCAGAGCCATAGGGACACATTCTCAAGAATGCACTCTATTCCTCTCTAAGATGCATGTACGTGCGTATAAACAATGCAGTTGTTAATGTGTCCCTTGTAGTGATGGCTCTTTTATATTGACCTCTAGTGCTTGCTGTTGAGCTAAATATACAGACTGAAACCTTCTTTATGTTTAAGAAAAAAGGTGTTGCTACTTAAGCTACATCTGTACTAACAGAGGATTAATTTGAAATTGATGCTATTAAACCATCTAGGAATGCTTCTTGTCAGTGCATACTGAAATGTATATTCCATACCACCATGCTGCAAAATCTAAAGTCCTTTCACACTACACAGTTACAGCTCTGTGTTTCTATTTGAATTGCCTTGGTTCTATCCTATGGAATTCTAGGATTTGCAGTATACGGATATTTAGAATTCTGAGCCAGAGAGCTTCACAGTCTCACCAGACTACAAACCCCAAGATTCCATTGGATGCAGCCACAGCCATTAAAGCAGGAGCATTGTGTTATCATTGCACAACATGAGAGGGTCCCTTAAGTGATTGGTTATACAGGGCTGTTATTTCAGCATCACAAAACATTACTCTTCTAAATTTGTATTTTAGACTAATAATGCCCTCACTCCATTAACGTGATGTGATGGAAGAGGGTAAAACATAATCATGCATTGATGTAGACGAAAAGCCTAAAGAAAAACACAGAATAATTAAGCAGAAGCTAGTTTTATCTGTCACTGTTATTCTTCTGCCTTTGGATACTGCGGATGAGATCAAAAGTTAGTTTCCAAATACTACCCATGGCAACACAGCTTTGATTTTTGGTGGTAGCTGATGAAGTGTCTTAAATTCATGTCTATAAACAATTAAAATTAATAATTTATAGGGCTCATAATAGAAGCTTTTGAAATAAAACACTGTTTTAGGGGAAAAGTTAATTTTCATACCTTGACACTGCTTCAACCGCACTGATATGAGAAGATTTTGACATGTAGGTACGGTAGTACAGATGTTGATATGTATAACAGGTAAGCCTTTTGCAGAACAACATCAAGGACAGGGATATTTACCCTGATTTCCTACATAGACATAAGACTTAGCTTTGATAGTATGTTACACATCTAAATCATCATGTAACCAATAAAGATTGAGTTTTAATCTCAGATACACAACATATTATATTAAACTCCTTCATATCTAACCAGATTCACTATTCTTAATAAAACCATGAAGTCTCACTTACTTTATCAAAAGTGGACATCCAATTTCTTCAGAATGTAATTTAGAGTTTATCTCCTCTTGCATTTTTTCTGCTAGAAACAGTAATTTTTTTGCAGCATACTGCGCCATTGTCACAAGATACAAGTGTGTATCATTGGTTGTGCATTGAAAAGCCCTATTCAGGTGTTTGTTAAGCATAGATGCTCCACACACAAGGAGGAGGGTGCTAGCTCCCATCCTTGCCATCCCCCATCATTACTTTTTTTTTTTTCATACAAAGGTGATGTCTGAAAAAAGAGCATACTATGTCTTTAGGGGCTCTCCTTGTGAATTAGAACCTTGATTGTGTGAGGAAAAGACAATGTGTTGGACCAGCTAGCGGAGCTTTCATGTATGGAATACACATAGTTACCAGCATCTAATGGGGGTTAAAGCTTCATTTTTACTTCATTGTCCTGTTTGCTAGAACAACCTTGTGATAGAGGAGAACCCAAATCAGAACCAGGAGGATGAAATGAATGAAAGATTTAAAAAAAAATTGATGAGAAGTGGAAATAAACAAAAATAAGACATGTTACATGAAAACACTTAAAAGCCACCAGCAAACAGCTGCTACTCATGCATTTTTAAAAACATGCATATTAAATATAAAGTTACATTTAGTATTACAATTTAATTTGCCCGTTATTTTCTCATTAAATTAGTTTCCCTTTATTGCCGCTTTTCTTGTGGATACACCTTACCCTTTTTATTTTTCCATTCCTCCTCCTCATCTCTCTCTGGGAATAAACTGTATCTGGGCAGGTATAGTACAGAACACAGTATAAAAGTTCTTAGTCAGCAGTTATTACAGGTAGCATTGAGAAGGCATGGCTACCTTTCAATCTGTCTTGATGAATTTAGGTTGGGAAAAAATAGTAGTATTATACTTGAAGGGTTTTCTGAGGAAACAAGGAATGAATGATGTTTTCTTCTTGATACAAGTATGTCTCAGGGCAACCACTGTAGTCAATTTAACTACAGTCAGTATTGTGCACTGTGCATTTTGTGACAGCAGCTTGGAAGTTTGTATGGCTAAAGAAGCTAGGGTCAGTTCCAAGAAAATAAACTTGGTTTCCTTGAAATCCAATCAAGTGTGTACTAGAGCAGAATGGTTAAAATGTTCTTTGGTTAGCCATTTTAAAAACCTAAGAAATACTGAGCTTAAGTATAGCAACTGTGATATGAATCTCATAAAGACTACAGTTTCAGGGAGCCCAGTGCTATGTCAAGAAAAAATAATTTCTGAGAATGTTAGTCTGATTACAGTGTATTCTAAAAGTAGACATCTTCACGAATTAGGCTTATAATGAATTAATTTACCACCATGTGAAATATTCTATGCCAATATGCCTGGTCACTTTATCACTCTCATAAAGATGTCGTTGATGGTTCAGCAGGAGAGCTGGAAAGCTAGAAAGCATTTGCTTTCTTCACATTGTCTTTGGATTGTAGAAGTCACCACAGTGCTCATGAAGCACTTTGAGTGGAGCTGAACCAGTCTCAGCTGAGATGGTCTATTCTATTGCTTAAAGCATTCATGATACCATTTAGTGGACTACTGCTACAAGTGTAGCAAAAAATCTCTTTCTTCAGCAGAGGTAACCCTTGCTTCCTCCTAATGTCAACTATAACTCTGAAAAGTAGACTATAGTTCTCCCCCTAGAAATAGCTCAACACAGAATTTTTTAGGGAGACATATTTTTCTTCAAATAGATCTAAATAATACTTCAGGAGGACAGAGATGCTTACTCCAGTATTCTTGTATATGTTATGTTAGATAATGAGAACCACGGACAGAAGTAATATGGCAGAAAGTAACCTTCCTGTCGTCTTCTCCCTCCCTGCACTGCCCAGAAAGCCTTTATTAGGGGTCCACATTGGAACAGCATACGAGAGCTGTGGGCAAAAGAGAATCATCTAAAATAAGGCAAAAGTATCTTGCATTCTGAGCCTGTTCCCTGTTGTTCTGGGATCTTCCTAAATTTGGAGGGCCTTTCAGGAAGCAGTATCAGGAAAAAAGAACAGTAATCTCCTCTTCTGTAGACTTCTTTCCTACTAAATAAAAGAGATGAAAGAAAGAACCCTTTGAAAATGAACCTACAATTTTAGAAAGTGAAGTGGAAGCTGCATTCAGAGCACTTAGGAGAAATAAATCACCAAGAACCGACAGAGCTGCTTCCAGTGACAGTGACAGAGAGACAGAATCTATGCGACTGGATTAAAATCTATCAAAAAATATGAAACACAAAAAGATAGCCCACAGACTGGGAACACTCGATATACGTTCCAATTCCCAAGAACAGGGACAGCAGGGATTGTAGTAACTACAGGACCACTGCATTCATTTCCCATAGAAGCAAAGCTATGCTCAAAATTCTGCAACAAAGACTTTTACTGTATATGGAGTAAGAAATGCCAGATGCCCAAACTGGATTAAGGAAGGGATGAGGCACTAGAGATTATACTGCAGACATACATTGGATAATGGAGCACACCAAAGAATTTCAGAAAAAAAACAGCTTGTGATGTGTAAGTTATAGAAAAGCCTTTGATTGTGCAGATCATGAAAATCTGTGGGTCGCTCTTAAAGACGTGAGTGTGCAACAACATTTGATAGTCCTGATGCCTGTACTCAAGACAAGAGGCTACAGTCAGGATAGAATATGGAGAAATGGAATGGATTTCAGTTGGCAAGGGGGTCAGGCAAGGCTACTTCCTATCACCCTATCAGTTTAACTTGTATGCTGAGTATATCATAGGTAAAGCAGAATTAGATTAAGAGGAGGAAGACATGAAAACTGGGGGAAGGAACATCAACCGTTTAAGTTATGCAGATAATATCATACTACTAGCAGAAAAGAAAGCACAAAGGCATGTTTACTGTTGAGCATTTGGAAAACAAAAATAGTGACCACCAATGATTTACGTCTTTAAAGTAGACAGTGAAAACATTGAAATAGTAAAAGCTTTCCATACCTTGGCTCAGTCATTAATCAGAATGGAAACTGAAGTCAAGAAATCAGAAAACGATTTGGAAGGGCAGCTATAAAAGAACTATACAAGATACTGAAGTGCAAGGATATACAGTGGAATACCACAGTTAGGATTGTCCATACCATTTTATTTCCAATTTCTAAGTAGGGAAGCTGGACAGTAAAGAAAGCTGATAGCAGGCAACTCAACTCATTTCAAATATGGTGCTGAAGAAGAGTTCTATGGATACCATGGACAATAAATGGGTCCTATGGAAACCCACTGGGTGACCTCAAGCACGTCACATATTCTCTCAGACCCAGAAAACCCTTTGAAAGGTTCTCCTTAAGGTCACCATAAGTCGAAAACAATTTGAAGCCACAGATGACAACAACAAATACAGTCTCTAATCGGACTGCTTATCCTCAGTGTATTGAAATCCTACAGATCTTCTTTCTGTTTCCAAAATTTTTAACTTTCTACTGCATTTCTTTGCTCCCTGAGATTTCTACAATTGTTTCAGATAGTTGCCCTGTGTCTTCGGATTTATCCACATGAGTCACTTTCCCAGCATTATTATTTAACTGGACACTTTTCAATAAATTTGACTCTTGACCCGTGGTTAACTATGTGTGAAAACATTCATTGAAGAATGTAACAGATTGAGAAATCCAGGAAAACAGTTCACACTTTGGCTTGCTTGTGTTAGGCTTTGACGAACGAATTCCTCCGCCACTAACTGTCTTAATACATTGCTATTGACTTGATTAATATGAGATGGTCCTGGTACAGAAGTCATAGGAATCTCCTGGGTTGTAACATTATTAAGCAGGGAATTTACATGCTGCCTCTGAGGCAATACCCAAGCTGCTCTCAAATGTTCTCAAATGCTCTCAAATGCTCTCAAAGCATTATCCAGGGAGAAATTAGAACCAACACTTAAAGGAGCTGTCCCTTCCTGACTCTTGGACTCTTCCATGCTCCTCTGAAGTTCCCCCTCCCTTCCAAGATTAACTGCTGTTTCCTCAGCGAACTGTGATTGGCTCGTACTTTTGATCAATCCTGTGTCCATTTCCTCTTTGAAACACCTTTTTCCAATATGGTGACCAGAAGTTGCCGTTGCACTCTGAGCTCTCTCACTGCTTTTACTTTGCTGCACTTTACTGTCTGGTAAGTTTGCAGCCTTGTTCTTAAGTTTTAATTTATCTTTTCCGAGCTTCTTTGAATTGCTACCTTTTACCTTAGTAGCCTTTAGCCCTTTAGAAACTTTGATTGTCACCTTAGAGTGATGCGTCAGAGGCCTTCCTTCTGCCTCGCTCTCACTCGACGCTAAAAATATTTTTCTTAAAATCACGCCAGCATTGTCCTAATCTACTGTCAACCTGTCTGATCATCTGAGACTTCTCTAAACATTTTCACCCGCTCTTTTTCCAACAGTCCTGTCGGAATTTGAGCGGCATTATTTTCTATAATTTCCTTTCTGTGTTTGTCCAGAAGCAATAGACTATCATCCTGCCCTTGAAATTCCACACTCCTCTTTCTCTTCCCGTTTTCCTCAACTGACTCCTGCATTTTACACTCTAATTCCTAATTAAATTTCTATTAAATTCAGTAAATAATCAGAGGGGTTATTTTCTCAACTGGCCAGCAAGGCAGGAGAACAAAAACTGAACCTGAGTCAGAGAGGCAACATGATTAATGGTCTTGGAATATTTGTCTCCTGCCTTAATCAGCTGACGTGAGGGGATAACCCAATACGTTGTGGATTGCTCCTGAAGCCTTCCTGAGAATGACCAGTTTCATTTAAGCCTCTTCACAAAAGCGAAATCAACAAATGTTGCAAAGATTTCAGATGAAATCTTCAATCTCTGTGTTCAGCATCAAAAGAAAGTCAGTAGCCTGTTAAGACCAGATGATATGAAATCAAAATTGAGAGATACCAACTGATGTTGATTTCTGAGGGCCTGCAGGATCCTGGGATTGGAGGAAAGAGGGAATGCAAGGAAGTACTAACAGATTTCATCACATCTTGTTACCCCTTCTGTTGACCGTCTAGAATGGGATCTTCTGAGTTAGCTGCTAAATATGATGGTTATGGGAAGAATTAACTCGATGAACTCATAGCCTCTGAAGATGAAAGTTTTCATTAAAGTTCACTTCCTCAGCACCAAAGAATTTGTCTGAAACAGGGACACCCCCCCCCCAAAAAAGGCTTATCTTTATTATCTCTTAGTCATCCTTGCATTGGAACTCTTAACAGAACATATTGGAAATAATTCTAGCAATGTAGAAGTGTACCTCAGGAAAACAAAACAAAGCATAAGTTGCTTGCTAATTACACTGCCTTATTTTCTCATCCTGAAGTAGCAGAAGTCATAAGAATTAAAAGAGAGTGCAGTAAAGTGAGATTACAGATTAATTACACAAAATCCAAGGATTTGAGAACTGGAATGCAGACAGGTGATAGGAAACACTTCATGGTACTGAAAAAGGATCCATAAATTAATCAAGCACCTGGGTATGTATATTTCTAGGAACCTAGATAGATTGAAGAAAGGTAGATTAAATAACTGAAGCTGGTTTTGTTTCAAAAATAATAAAGGAGGACCTGAAAATTTGGTCAAAACTAGATCTTTCATGCTCAAACATAGTTGCAGCTGTAAAAATGAAGAAAGTGCCAAAGCTAACATTTTTATTCCAGGTCCTCCCAATCATCCTCCCAGGATATATTACCAATTGACAAAAGGTGTTCAGTTTTAATTTTAAAGGCAAAAGACTGAAAGTGGCAAAATCCCCAATGTAATCAGGACATTTTGCAGATGCAGGAACCACCTGGGTCTATGTAACATTACCAAAAATAACGACTCATTTCAGCTAAAGTAAACAGTGCTGCTCCTGTGCAAGGATATGGGAAAAAATGATGAATCTTGAGAGAACAGGAAGAAGATCCCTTAATGGAATCTTCTCTGTTCCCTCTCTCAGTTCCTTACCAGTCTATTGATTCTGAATAACCAATTTCTTAAAGTCGCTTTAATGGCCTGAAAACAGTGTTATAAACGTACAGCATCCCCAATATCTCTTTTAAGTCCAGCTGTGATGTGCCCATTATTTTACCACCTGGATAAAATGAAGGAGTTTGAGACTGGGGACAGCCTTCAGAATAAAAGCAGGGGCTTATCTTAAAGGCACCAAACTTAGACAACACAAAATAAAAGAGGGATTATAGCTATAAATTCTTCAAAACTTGTATTACCTTAGTTGCACAGAGATAACACAACAAACCACAAAAGCATTTACCACATTTGAGCAGTTAATAATACTTTAACTTCGACATAGTCAGTAGTGTGGGGTGGGGAGCTGATGTCAGTCATATACAAGCTCCTTCTTTCAAGCACTGAATATTTCATGCAGGGCTTAGAAGACTATGTATTATCAAGATCTAGGTCACCCTGTCTGCATGTGCTGGATAGGATTACACTCTCCCTGAAATCTCAGATTCACAGCTTGGGTGTTCTCCTGGACTGTACTCTGAGCCTGAATGGCCAGGTTTCTCCAGTGGCCAGAAGTGCATTTACACAGTTAAAACTTGTGCCCATTCCTTGAGCTGTCATATCTGACTACAGGGATGCATGCCTTGGTTACATCTTGGTTGGACTGCTGTAATGCCCTCTATGTAAGGCTGCCTTTGGAAACTTCAGCAGGTTCAAAATGCATCAGCTAGAATGCTGAGTGGAGCCAGTTGGAAGGAGCATATAACTCCCCTGTTAAAACAGCTTCACTGGCTACCTGTTCTACCTGCTCAGTGATCTGCTCTTTTTTTCAGAAAACTGGTATCAGAAGCTCTGGGAATTAGCATTATTAGAAAAAGAAGTCACAGAGCACCTCAGATAGACAAGAGATCAAACAGGCATGGGTGCCTTTAGTGAAGTTTGGTACAAATGTATTGCTTTATAAACCAGTATGATTATGAGTAGAGACTAGGACCCTTCCAGCATGGAGACTTAGGGATGAGTCTCTCTGGCTAAATCAGATACTGTGGAAAAAGTTTTCAATGCAAAGCTATTACAGAGATACATTATCTCTTCAAGGCATGTTTTAAACCTTGTAAGGGAAAAGCTTTTCATGCATTGTACCTAAATTATTACAAAATCCTCCTGTTTAGTTCTGTTAGTTGTTTATGTATATTCATAATTGTGTTAGTTGCTTATATTTCCTAACACTGAATGTGTGTGTTGTCTGCAAATAAAATCCAATGAACTTTATTTTTTTAAACAGTCTATCTAGAACATGTTAGATAAGAACAAGATTAAGCAGTGTATAGATCTTTCCTCAATGGATCTTTTCTGTTAGCTCAGTTTAGAATAGTCTCAAAGAAGCTTTTTGACTGATAGCCGATATGTGAAGTTAAACCAGCCTAGATTTGGTTGCCAGCTGTGGTAAGGCTGACTGACTAGTCAGACTGACTAGAGATCATAGGCGTTGTAGTCGAATACATCTAGAGAGTATAAGGTTCAATAAAGCTGTTTCAAGGGACTTTTCTTCATTTCAGAATACTTTTTTTTTTTGGTCTCAGAGGTACCATAGAGTCCTAAGATAAGATTTATAGTTGACTTTCTGGAAATCTTTTTATCTTAATGGGAATGTTTGGTGGCTTTACAGCTAAAACTTTAGCTTCCAGTCTTTAGTGGTGTGATTTTTTATAAAAATCTAGTTGGAAGTCCTGAATGAAATAAAGATGATTGACTATCTTAATCCATGGATGACAGAAACCCATCTTGTCTTACTATCACCCACACACACTTCTCAGGGAAGAAAGGCTTTTAAAAGAAGATTGAATCATTTCACTTTTCTGATTTGAGAAAGGAGTGAATATTGATTAGAGTGTATGAGAGAGCTTTCCTTAAGGTAGCTGTCTAGCTTGAGAAAGAAATGGAAGTTTTTTTATTATTTTAAACAACTTCATGGTAAAATGCTAGTCTAAATTACACTGATTTGATTGTGAAATATCACACATCAACATTATTTTTGTAATTAGAAACAAAGTAACCTAAATATCTTGAAGATATTAGATGCCACCTGATCTTGGAAGGGTTAGGTCAGGTTAGGACTTGGAAGAGGGAGTGCCAAGGAATCTCAAGTGCTGTAGGCTGTATTTCAGAAGGTTCTGAATATTACTTGCCTTAAAAAAACCCTGTGAATTTAATGGGGTCACCATGAATCAACAGGCAACTTGATGGAATATACATATACAAACACAATGAGAAACAAATGTCAAAACAGAATTATTAGAAAAAGTAATGTCATCAGTGCATATGTTTGAAATTCAACACATAGTTGAGGATATTTTGTCAGGATGCAGCTCATATCTGCATTAGCTGGATGGAGCTGATTAGAGCTGCTATCTGACAACTTCTGGTAGGCCAAATATTCCCCAAACCAAATTTAGATTCCTCTGAAGAAGAAGAATTCAACTCTATAAGCCAGAGAGGTTGTGTTCCTTGTTTGTTTCTCAGTGGACACGCTGTATTTCTCTATGTTGTCAGTGGGAAAACATGATGCATTCTTTCCTCTTAGAAGGTTGACATGATGTTTCTTTATACATTTTTTAAAAATAGCTTCTTTAAAAAGTCCAACTTTTCATCTTTTGTCTGCTTCATAATTTCTACTGCAATTTTTTTATAAATTGAGCCTGCCAGTAAAAACATGCTTCTTCAACAAGTATGAAACAGAGACACTGAAAGTCTGATCTGACTGATCAACACCTGCTGTATAAGGTGTTCTTTCTGCACATGCTTTCAGTGACATAATAGACTCACCATTCCTCTTTTCAGTGCTATATTAAATTTAAATAAGATTCCAAATGTGTGAAATAATGTTACACTTTTGGTATGTAGCAGTTAGGAAAGGTTTGTGGCATATGTTTGTTATGAAGAGTTTTGTTTACCATTGTTTCGTTTGGGATCAGAAGAAATTTGCTATTTTGAAGACAACAAAGATGATTAAGGATTTGAGATCAGATAAGTGAAAATTTCAAGATCAAAACTTGAAACCAAGGGATGATGACATTTGGGGGGAAAGACGGAGAGAAAAAGAAATCCAGGTGGATCTTCTGGAAAGTTTACAGTGGCTATTCCAAAGCAGCATGCAGCAGGGCCAGCTACACACAATAATAGGTATGCACACACACACACACACACACACACACTTTCCTTTCAAGGTACTGCTTTTCCCTGAGATTGCTGTCCCTTGTCTTAAAGACTGGAGAAGAGAGTCCAGGCCTGACATTTGAGAATCCTAATAATTATTACAATATTACAAAGGGGACCTGTAACAAAATGTTTTTACATGCAGTCTAGTCTGTGCAGGACCTCATAACATTGTTTTTTCCCCCTTTTGTAATATTCAGGGGGTGGTTGCTATACCTCTTCTTCCCCTTTTTTTCTCTCTGCTCTTTTTTTTGGAGGGGGCAAACGGAGGGTTTGGGTGTGTATATGGCTCAGCAGTAGTGTAGCTCTGTATGCAAATATTTATGCTATGCTTTATTGTTGGATATTGGATTGATGCCTCTATTGGAGGGAGGAAAAAGAAGCAACAAAGCACTTGATACAGTTAATGAAAAAATTGTATAACCTTTTACAATAGATATAAATTTGTTTATAATTCAGAAGCATCAGATTATACGAAAAGCCATAGTTCAGTCAATCCGTGCTTTATGTGCAAAAGTTGCCATGTTTGATTGTAGCATCTCTGCGTGAAAGAAAGTTGAATGGTAGGGCTGGGAAGATCTCCTTGTCAGAGAAGAAGTGGACTTTTAGGTTGATTTCATCCAACACATTCAACATGTGACCTTTTCTAACGAGTTAGAAAAAGACATAGCACAAACTAATTCTTACAGACCAATATTCTTGTTGAATTATGGTTACCAAAAAGGTAGTCCTTTCAGAGCAAAGAAATTAAAATTTTCACCAGCTATATTTATTCAGATCAAAATGACTTTCCTCATGGAAGAAAGCAATCAATATCAAGTGGAATATGCTGCCTTGGAGTGTGGTGGAGTCTCTTTCTTTGGAGGTTTTTAAGCAGAAGCTAGATGGCCATCTGTCAGGAGTGCTTTGATGTGGATTCCTGCATGGCAGGAGGGTTAGACTGGATAACCCCTGTGATCTCTTCCAGCTCTGTGATTCTCTGCTTCTATGACTAACAGATACAGAAAGTCATTTTCCCCTTCTCCGCACAGTCCTTGTGTGACCTCAATACCAGCTCAATAAAGCTGGGAAGCCAACCAAAACAAGGTTTTGTGTATTATGTGAAGGGACAGGAAACAAGGGAAGGCAAACATATTTTACAACTGTGCTGTACTGCTGTGTGAAGGAGAATCACCTCCACCAGAATCCACTGGCAGAACCTCTTTTATCTGTCCAAGTGCCCAATTGGATGTTGGCCTAGAAGTTTATTTATAAACATTACTATAAATGTATGCAAAAAGAGCCATTTTGATGTTTATCAGTGCTGAAAAAGCTTTCTGTAGAACCTTCTACCTACTTTAAAATCTGCTATTTGATACAAATGCTATGTGCCTATTACAGATCTCAAAGTTATCAATTAAATGGTCAATAAAACTAATCTTTACAGAAAGGGATTAATGAAGAGTGCCCTTTCAGATTTTGTCAGGATGCAGCTCACATCAATCTCTTATACTTGCTGTTATTTCCAGTTACTTGGCCTCTTTGGCTGTTGTGATTTGGACAAGAAAAAGATTAAAAGAGTCAGAGTAAATGAAGATAATCTTATGTGATTATGTGTATAGCAATATGAGCTTATTGACAAGTCCAAAAGCTCTAATAATAAGGTGTTATCTTGACTTGGTATATATAATTTAATGGCAGGATATCAAATGTCAGGATATGAACTGCCAAGAAGGTTTGCATAAGATTGTAGCCATTGAATTTCAAAGTATGGAATAGAATCCAAATTGATATTCTCAGATACTTTTGCCAATGTGTTCTGTTTTTAATAAATGATATGATGTGGTTTGTTCATTTTGTAAACCATATTGTACTGCCATGGTAGTGTTGTAATTCTCTTCCCCTTTGCCTCTCTCCTGCAGCCCTCTGGAGAGATTTCTAGCCCTCCAGAGCAGGTTTCCAGGGTGCATGGGGATGCAAGAGGGGAAAGGATTGTTCAAAGAAGGTACTTTCACTTGTAGAAGCCCACTGTTGGTCAGCATGGGTATAAAGATATTAAAATAGTTTTTTGAAAGGGGAAATCCACAGTAGTTCCAATTTAAGATTATAAGATTAAAGGTCAGAACCAGACTTGCTGTTCCATGAATGGAATCAGCTTCTTCCATCTGAAAAACTGAGCCGGAGCCAGTGGAATCTCTTAGTCCATTAAGCCAATGTTCCCATTGGCAAAAGGAGAAAAAAATATTTTTCACCCATTTCCATTTCTCCTTGCTGCCACTAGCACCACCTTTAGTGTTTTTCTGGAGGTTTCTCCAACACTCCACAATAGGAATTTTTGTGGGGGGAGCGGATGTAGGAGTTACAAAATTAGGCAAAGAATTGCTGAAAACAGTTTCCATACGTTAGAAACATGTGGATGATGGGCTCTTCTCCAGGCAACTATCGAATCAACTGTATGTAAATAGTCATCTAACAACTGGAATAATAAATACAGTGCTAACTATTCTAGAAAAAAAATGGCATATAACAGCTAGTGCTTTTACAGAGATGTTGTTCAAAGTCTATCAAGTAATATTCACTGCTAAATTAAACCCAAGATAGCTTTAAGCATCATTGAGAAAGTTTGCTTACAAAAGCAATTAACAAATTTGTTTGGTTTATAACTTGCTTCAAAGGTAGACTTCAACCTACGTTCATATAACGTAATGATTTTATCAGATTTTAGTTGGCAGTGTGAGATACTATTCTCCAGAAGTTAGAGGGAATAAATATATAAAAATAAACAGAAATGCTAGAGTTGTAGTTATGTTTTCATGAGTTCTAGCTACATTTTGTGAAAAAGACAAAACAAAAATAAGACCACACTTTAAGATTAAAATAAAGGAATGCCACGTGATGTTTTCTTTTCCTAATATTTTACTTATTTTATGAGAATTAATTAATTAAATTAATTTCTTAGGATTATTAGATAAGATTGTTTTCCAGAGGACATTATTCTTTTATCTGTGACTTGTTAAGCACTACTAAAATTTCAATTGTAAGGAAAGGGCAGAAAATAAAATCAGTAAGCTTTTCCATGCTTTGGTTTTCATGCTCTGGCACATTACAAAAATGTGAAAACCTATTACATTAATAAGGCAGAAAAACTAGAGACAGGCAGGGAAAGTGAATATATGGCACCTAGTACTTGATTTTTAGGGAGGAAATATAACTTGAATATGAATGTTTATAATTTTTTTCAGTCCTTTGATCTTCTGTTATATTCACTTAAAGCTTCTCTTTAACTTTCAGTTTTGAATTATAATGGAAAATGTATTTTGGATTGCTTTCTTTTTATTTTCAGTATCAGTTTAAAAAAGGATGCTAAAAAAGAAAAGTGGAAAACAAGAAGGAGAAAAATGGAAGAGCTGAATATAGCAGAATATAGCAAAAATAGCATTTGCTTTTTTTCCAGTCGTGTTGAAGGAGATGGACTGATTTTCTGTCTTTTGAAGATGAGGCCTAGGGGTTTCAGATTTCTGGTTGCCTGCCTGTGTGTCCATATATTCTAGATTTGTTATTGTGATGTGCAGCATGGCCTTTCAGGGTGTATGCACTTCTCAGAGCTAATTAATGCTTTGCTATTCTCGGGATGGCAGGAGGCACAAAGATGGCTTCCTGGCTGAGTTCTGTTTTTATTTAAAGTGTAATACACTGGGCTAATTGCAATAAATTAATCAGTGCATATTTATTCCTATGTTACAGTCAGTAGGGCCATTTTTTACCAAAGATTCTCCAAGATTATGCTTTTGTTTCAGACATTTGACCTGTTTCACATATAATAGTGCTTATGTAGTAAACTGTGGTTTAAAACATCAGGGCCGTTTCTACACAATCCTGTTATAGTGCTGTTATTCCACTTTCAACATCCTATGGAATCCTGGGGTTTGCAGTTTATGGAGAGCCTCAAAGAACCCTCCCTAAACTGCAAACCCCAGGATTCCATAGGATGTTGAAAGTGGAATAATAGCACTATAACAGGCTAGTGCGGAAATGTCCCAGGAATTAACCATGTACTTCCATAGTCTTCTCTTGCCCCTCTGTTGCTTCATATGATAACTCTAGTATTTACATCCCGCTTGATGCACTAACTAGAATCTTAAACCAGGATCAGACTTTGGTTTAAGATTCTGGCTGATAAACTCCAATCTAAACAGACCAGAAACACTGTACTGAACTTATATACACAGCCATATAGCAAAGAGAGGGAGAAGCACACAGACCTAATACTTATTCCTGGGTTCTTAATGCATAATTTAGGAAGATGAGATTGTTATATATGAACTAGCCGGTTGCCTTTGGAAGAACTAGGATGACAATATTATGTAGTGAGTTGTGGGGATCAACCATTATTTCTAAGTATTGCTGTAAGAATATATGCATTCATTCAGCCTAACAAAATGGGAGGTTATACTTCAAAGGTTTTGCTAGCACGAGCCCAAGTGATTGGAATTTTGTTTTAACAGTTGAATAGTCTTGTAGAAAATACGGTTTAAGCTCATTTTCTAAACATAATTGCAGTAAAGAAATAGCAAATTCATGCTCATCTGTCCATCTTTGTTCCGTATTTTAGGTACTGCATGAAGAAACCACAATCCCAGGAACTGATTTGAAACTGTCGTATTTAAGTTCCAGAGCTGCAGGATACAAATCTGTTCTTAAAATCACCATGACCCAGTCAGTGATACCATTTAATTTAATGAAGGTTCATCTCATGGTTGCTGTGGTGGGAAGACTTTTCCAAAAATGGTTCCCAGCATCCCCAAATTTGGCTTATACATTCATATGGGATAAAACTGATGCATATAACCAAAAGGTGTATGGGTTATCTGAAGCTGTTGGTAGGTTTCATTTGTCATTGGGATTGCTTCCTTGCTTGCTTGCTTGTATTATCTAGAAAATATAGTTGTACTGATTATTGTCAATGATTTAAAAAACGTAATGGTGTTGTCAGTGAAGTTCCGTATTGTAATGTGTTGAATGAGTTGGTTTTTTCCCCCACAGACAAGAGTATTTTGGAAAGGAAAGATTACAAAGGAAGTTCTATTTCATTTGAAATTATTACACCTGACTAAACTAATATCTACAAATAGCTGACTGTGAAGGATTGTGTGGCTTGTCAGATCTGAAACAGGAGACACGGGAAAAAATACTATTTTCACTGTGGGCTTTTTCCAGGAAGAATCTTACACTGCCTGTGGTTCTTTCTTTTGTGTTTTTTTTAAAAAAATTAATTGCTTTAAATTGCTATTCAGCATCTAATGTTTTTCAATAACACAAGACCCTTAAATTGTTTTACGGGAGCATCTATATATCATACACACATATAGCTTCAAGCATTAATCATTCAGTATAATTAATTGACTGAACCTTCAGTCAGGGATTAAAAACTGCTCCTTAATTAACTGTGAGGGGGAAGACAAGCGCAGTCTGTGATTGTGAATGTCAAGGTTCCTAACAGTATGCAGGCCATACAGGTGGACATGAACAAGCTTTGCTGAAGCTAAAACATATTTTTCCCTCTTCCTGTTTCCATCTAAAGCTAACTCAAGGTAGAATTAGTTTGATATCCTTTCAACGGCAAGATATGTATGCAATTTAAATCCACTGCTTTCAGTAAAATATGTGTCAATATGGGTTGTATCCATCTTTTTTACTTCATAAAGAGAAGAGTTGCAGAAATCTTTGATCCTTACTGAAGTGCTGGGGGGCCCAGCAGTGGGCTGTGTAGTTTCTGACATTTCCCTCCTTCTCCTGACAGCTGCAGTGCTGCACCAGGAACTCATTCAAACAAGCCAGTCGGGTTGCTTGGCTGGTTTAGGGGAAGCATGCGCCTGGTATGATGCTAAGTGGACTCTGCTGACATCCATTGCCTCAGTATAAAGGAGGGAGCAGGGCATCCCTAACATAGTCCTTTTTTTTATTATTATTTTCCCCAGCCACCCTTTCTTGTATAAAATGAGGTTTACCAAGTCATAATGAGGCATTGCCTTTGCATTTAGCAGTTGCCACTGGGTGAGGCTGAGAAGGAATTTTACATGGGGGAGAATTAGTTCTTGTGCCACTAGTTTTTGCCTACTTCATGGCAACAAACGGCTTTATGTCATCAGTACTAAATGCATTATATCCTGGTTGCCACAACTTTATCAGAGGGATTAATGTGTTTGGGCATGGGTCTAGAGCCAGGTCTTGGGATGGGTTGGTTTACTCACCCCACTGGGGTAGGTTCTTTTATGGAACCTTGGGGGCAAGATCAAGAGATACTGGTCCAGCTCAGGGCTTCACCAGGCTGGCTTACTCCCTGGTAGCAGAAGGGATAGCACCCTGCACTTCACAATCCAGTGGAACCCAAAAGCCATTGTTGTGGCTTTTCCCAGCAGGCAGACTAAGTTGAGCATCAGTTGAAAGGCAGGCCATTCATTAACAGTTTTCTAGTTCCCATACAAAAACAAAAAATTGCTCTGGAGCTATAGCCAACAAAAACGAGGCCTTTTTTTTTTTTTTTGTCCCAGCAAAGAATATGTTACTTCTTTTGTTCTTCTCATCCCTTTGGGGACCCATGTTTCCTAACTAAAGGCAGAGGTCTTTCTGTCAATACAGCTATCTTTCTTGAATGGAAGCTTCTGTTTGTGGAGCACAAACACTGCATATGACGTTCTTTTTAAAAGAAAATAAATAAAAAGTATTATTTTCAATTATACAGTGATGCTTGGAGTTGTTTGGTTTTGGAAAGAGTTCCAAAGGGGCTGCAGCAGTAGAAAAATAGTCTTGTCACACTTTAAAGACTTGTAGGTTTATTTTGCAATAAGTTTTGTAGACTAGACTTCAGTCCAATAGATTCATGAAACAGAAGAACATTATATATTTGATTCAAATCCTAAATAGATCGTGACATAATAAATTTGCTAGTGTTTAAGGTGTCACAAGATACCTTACTGGTTTTTATTTTAAAACCATATTAACTACAGATAATTTGGTGAATATTCTAAATCTGATAAATTAATTGTAAGAGTGGCTTTTATTTTTGTCAGTGAGTGGTTAGCATTTAATTATGTAACTATGGCTGACATCCAATGTTTTGGATATACTTTGTTATCCAGCACTAGGAGAATCAGGACTTTCCCTCCCCGCCACCAGTCTTCCACTGTCTCAAAAGTCTGGTCCAGAAGCCATCCCAGGTCTCCAAAGCATGATTTAGCAGGGAGGAAATAAAACTGCAGAAAGTTGAAGAGACTGCCAATTCTGATGGAAGTAGTAGGATCCTGGCTACAAGTTATCTTTTTTAAATAAAGCTCTTAAGATTTTGTAGTGGGCATTAATCAAGAGTAATGGTTAAATTGGGAAGCGCTTAATTGCCCCTTGTAGTCCATATTCATAAAACTGAAATATTAATGTGTTAATTCTGAATTCTTTTATCTTTAATTCCAGTATCAGTAGGCTATGAATATGAATCTTGTTTGGATCTAACATTGTGGGAAAAACGGACAGCCATTTTGCAAGGATATGAACTAGATGCCTCCAATATGGGTGGCTGGACACTGGATAAGCACCATGTATTAGATGTTCAAAATGGTAAGTTTTATGGGTCCCATGGTAAAATCCAATGAATGGAAATCTCAAATGAGTGTGTAATGGATACCAACCTTAATCTTGCTGTTTTCTTAATATTATTGACTGTTATACTTTCATTCACTAACTTGGTTAATTTATCATCTTACACCCAAAAAGGCATGTCATTCATATTCATGAGTCTCTAAGAATTTCATCACTAACAGAAGATAAAGTTGCAAGCATAATTTTAGTCTGAGGTGGTAATCATGTAGCCTTCCAGATATCATTGGCCTGCATCTTCCAGCATTCTTTACCACTTACTGTGCTGGTTAGGGCTGCTGGAACTTGCAATCCAACAACATCAGGAGAGCTACCTGAATCTCCCCTGTGGCCATTTAAAGTCCAAAGAAATGTTTTTTCTCTTCATAGCAAAGTACTATGCCATTTATGTTCACTTGTCTTGATTTGCTTGTCCCCTTGCATCAGTCTTCTTTCTTTCTTTCTCCGTTATTTCTCTGATTTCTGCATTTCTTTTTTTCCCTTCCAAGATTTCTAGTTCAGCCACTGCCTGAGTACATTTTAGATAGATACCACTTATCACTACATTAGAGTCAGAATCTGCACATTTCCGAAATGAATGCAAACATGTTTTAGTGAGTTTAGTGGGAATACGCATCCAACAATGCATACGGTTTTTGAAATATACACTCAAAAATTGTACTTTTTTCATCAGAGAGGGAACAAACCTTCATTGATCTAATTTGAAACGAACAACAAAATGTTTCACTACTTCCACCCCCAAAATAAAGCAGAAATAGTTTCAAAATGGCCCACTCCTAACTTCAGTACAGTGCAGCAAGTAGATAGCAAGTGTTCACAGCCATGTTGGGGATGCTAGTCCTAACTAGAGTAAGTTCACGGAATTTACATAAGTGTTGACTTACCAGATTCTGTTGATTCTGTAAATCTACACTAATTTTAGCCCTTGGTGCAAAACTTTCCAAGAATTTTTCTTAACTGTGATGTTATATAGGCTTATCTGGGCATATGGTCCTTTGAAATCTGTGGGACAAGTGTCCAAATAAACATATCTGAGGTGTCAGGAACCTTTTACTATTTTAAACAATTTGGTTGAAGCCTTGGGGAGTTTTTTAATTTTTAAATATGCTAAAATATGTTGAGAACTTCCCTAGCTGTATGGCTCCAGCTACAATTACAATGTAGTAGTGATAATATGTGTGTATTCATCCATCTTCAAAAAAATTCATACATTGGAAGTTACATAGCAGTAATAACTCTGCTATCACTGGAATGCTGCAAGTTTTCAGAATGAAATATGGCAACTATTTAACTACAGGAAGCTGTGACACATAGGGAGAAAGTACTTGAAATTCGTTTAGCAAAGAAAATGAATGATACTCACGCTTATTGGATATTATGTAATGTAAGTTGGGGCAGCTAGAAGACATTATCTCATATTTAAGACAGGCAGAGACATCAAATGTTGTGCCTTCCCTAAGAAATGTCATCCTCTCTGTGCATAGTCAGTAACTGAAAAGAAGAACAAATGTCCATTGCAGAAATGTACAGAAGGCCATGGGCAGCTGAACCCTGATTGAAGGATGATTCACCCAATCCTGTGTCTTGCAGTAGAGCTCTAGGTATCATGGGCTTAGTTGCAACTTAGCAAGTTTTTTTGTCATATGATTATAGTACACATTGTGGGAGGGGGAGTTAAGAAGTAAATAGCATGTCATTGAAAACTAGCTTTTCAGCTTATTGGTAGAACTTGCGTTAAGCAGTTTATGATACTTCTGTGTCTGTGTATCTGAGTGTGCGTGTTTTCTCTTGTTGAGCAGTTCTGTTGAAATAGTGAATCAGCTATAGTGCTTAAATTTATGCTCCGGAGTCGGTTTGACAAGTAATGACTTTTCAAAGTGATGCCTGTCTAATTGAATAAATGAAGTGGCTAGTTGTAACGTCAGTGTGGATGAGGTGGGGAAATTTATTCTCAAGGGAACAAAGGCAGTGACAGGTGTTTATACAGACACCCTGAATCACTGCCATAAATATTCTAATGTTCATCTTTCCCCTCTATAGTAATAGAAGAGGGATGTGAAGGGGCAATTTTTCAAAGTAATGACAGAATAAATCAGGTGCCACAGTGCTGCGTGCTGACTTGTATGATACCTCTGATGAAAATTATAGAACTCGGCTATTTCAGCAAAATTATGGTTTCCTGATTGTCATAAATGATGTAATCGTAGGAGGGGGATTTCAGATTCCATTAGTGCATTCTCGTTCTCAGTGTTCACAGGAAAATGTATTCCATGTGCAGTTATGATGCGGTCTTGTTTATGTGGCTTCCCTTGTACAAGCCATTTTCCTTTCCCCATATTTCATATAATAGATATCTTTTGATAGTTACCTCTTTGAAATTTCATGACACTGGAAAAGTAATTCACACTGCCCAAAGAATACGGTATGCTTCTGGAAAATATTTACTCATTTAAAGTCATCTTAAGACTTGACTTAGTGTAGAAAAAAAACTTTCTAAATATATTTTAACATTTGTTCCGGGGAAGCGTCATTAGCCCTAATATTGTCTTTGATATGTTGTACACTCAGTCACTAAAACAAATATTGCTATACAGTACAAAGTGACATGTGGTTTCTGTGGATTCTACCACACTGTGATTTACTGTGGAATAAGTGTAACAATAATAGCTGGCAGTTCTTGCAGTAGACCTTGATTGAGTCATTGATCTGGATAATAATGAGGATAGTGGTCATGTCTAACAGAATATGCTTCTAGCTGTGAAAGCCTAGCATTAGGCACATATATTGCTTTCCTGCATTTCCTGTGAAGGCCATAAAAATGATGCTGGCATAGTACTTTGTCTTTTCTCAATGATCATTGATGCCTTGAAGCAGAACTAGGTTTAAAGGGCAGGTGGTCTGCCAAAACATTTTTGTCGTGTTTGACATATGAGTAAAGAACTGTAGATACAGTATAAAGGCAGGCTCTGCTACCAAAAGTAAATTGTTATTGTTCATTCAATATGACTGCTTTGCAATGTAAAATTGAAGTTGTCAGAAATCTTTTTTACAGAAATCTTTATAAATACAGTTTTCTGTCATAAGGTTGTGGGTTTGTGATACTTAACAGCGAGTATATTTGCAGTTTATTCTCACTAAAGAAAGAGCATCAGTGCGTTTCTTCAACATTCAGCCAATCAAAGAGGGGAAGATGATGTGTGCTACTCATAAGTTTACCAGTCTAGTCAGGTTGGCAGGGCTGCACATGGCCAAGCCGGGTGGTCTTGAATGGTGCAAGTTATGTGGGAGGAAAAAAGAGAAACATAGACCTGGGGCTCAGTTTCTAGAGATAGTCAGACATAGCCCCTTTCCGCACTAGAGTGTTATAGCGCTATGATTCCACTTTCAACATCCTATGGAATCCTGGGGTTTGCAGTTTCGGGAGGGGCCAGCCTGCAAACCCCAGGATTCCATAGGATGTTGAAAGTGGAATCATAGTGCTATAACACTCTAGTGCGGAAAGGGCCCCAGTTGTGATTTCCATGGTTGGATTTTCAACTCTTAAAAAATGATGCAAAACCCCTACACTGTCTCTCATTGTACTGGGTCCACTCTGTGTGGTATTGAGAGTTTAATGTAAAAGGTTTTTGCTTATTTTCTTCTTCATATGTATGTATCAAAGAGATTTGGCTAGTTGATTGAACATAAGGAATGTTTGGCCAGACTGTATTTTAATATAGTCTCGGAACAATTTACCCCGAGGGCTGGGGCTGGAAGAGACATCTGTGGAGTGGGCTTCTGAAGGCCTGCTGCCTGATAGCATCTCCTGTTTTGTATCTGCAAGTTGCTCCTGAATGCCAAGGAAATGACAAGAATGGTGCTCACATGCACTCTTGGATTTCAGCACTTTAGAAAAATAACCATGTTATTGAAGGTTATGTTTATGTAGAAGATAGATATTTTCGGTTCAAAATTTGTCATTCTGAAAACATTGCATTAATCTGGGAAATCATTATGTGTGTTTTCTTCAGGTATACTCTACAAAGGCAATGGAGAAAATCAATTCATCTCTCAGCAGCCACCAGTTGTTAGTAGCATAATGGGTAATGGTCGACGACGTAGCATTTCTTGCCCAAGTTGTAATGGTCAAGCAGATGGCAATAAGCTTTTGGCACCTGTTGCCTTAGCTTGCGGCATTGATGGAAGCTTATATGTAGGGGATTTCAACTATGTCCGACGGATATTCCCATCTGGAAACGTAACAAGTGTTCTTGAACTAAGGTATAACTTTTTCTGGTTTTAAACACTGGCTTTCAGGATAATGTAATGAATCATATTTTATGATACTCTTGTCTCGTTAGGTATCTGAACCATGCAATAAAAATGAAAATGCTTTGAAAAATAACACTTTTAAATAAAGTTGAAGAAAAATGAGACATTTTTCAAGCATCTGCTCATGCAGATAGCTGTCTAAATATCTCGGCCATTCAGATGATCAAAATTGATTGAGCTGCATCACAATCAGCAACCTAACCAACTTCATTATCTATTTTCTGTTCCTTTTAAAGTGTTTCCTTTAACTTTTTTCATCTAATACTGTTCTTTTTACTCTTCCTTTTCTTGCCTTCCCACCAAGAAATAAAGATTTTAGACATAGGTAAGCATTTTAAGCATGTTCATACTTTTTGTTCAAAGTGTTCTTTTCTTTAAAGAGAATGAACAAATAAATTCAGTGGATGGAATTGCTGTAGAAACAGTTATGATTGTAAGGACTGAGTGCTCTATTAAAAAAAATACCTATTTTTGTCATAAATCATAGCAGGGAAAGTTTTCCATAGTGGTACTACTTAGTACAAGCTAAATTCCTTTCCCGTTTCTAGCTATAGTGGTTGTATTTTATTTTAAGCTGCAATAGGAAAAAGTGGGGTATAAATGTCTTCAATGGTAATCTCCCTTTGTTTCTTGTTTCCTCTTCTCAGTGTTAAAGTATTGCCCCATTGTTTGTTTGTCTGTTTTAATTTCATGGATATCTTGCTACTGTATTGCCCACTACCATTATCATTCCCTTTTCAGAATCCTGAGATAGCAAACATGGCTTTCTCTTTGCTTCATATCATCTGAAGAGTAGTGCAGTTTGTGTCAGGGGAATTTGTTTACATTCTGTTATTAATCACTTTATAGTCTTAAATACAGATTCAAGTAATGGACATTCACGTGCATAACATGCCTGCATCTCACAGCAACACAGAAGAGGAGCTTCTGTTGTTCTAGCTCAGTGATAGAGAACATCAATTGCATGCAAAAGGCCCCAAGTCCAATCTCTGGCATCTCCAGGGCCTTTCACATTAAACCATTATAGCACCGTTTTCCACTTTAACTGTCATGGCTACCTCCTGTAGGATCCTTTGTAGTTTGGTGAAGCACTAGAGAATTATAAATTGTTGTTGTTCTTGTGTGCCTTCAAGTCATTTCTGACTTATGGCAACCTGAAGGCAAACCTACCATGGGTTTTTCTGTGGCTGAGGGTGTGTGATGTGCCTAAGGTCACCCAGTGGGTTTCCATGGCTGAACAGAGAGTCAAAACCTAGTCTCCAGGATCATAGTTCAGCACTCAAACCACTACACCTAACTAGCCCTCCCTAAACTAGTGCCCCCAACATCACTAGCTCTCTACTATGGTGGGGTTGCATGTTGCTGTGAGGCAAGGGGCTATGCCAATGGCAGCAATGCTGCTAGTAGGATCTCTCATGTCAGACAGGCTTCTGCTGAAGAGCCAGACTAAATGTGCCAAACAGCTACTGGGCAGCAGCAGTAGTCAGGGGTGACAATACTGGAGAATCTCTCAGAGACAATAGCGGTGGCAGTTGTTAGTACTGGTCAGAAGCAGGCACAGTAAACCCTTTTTGGATGTCTTTTACCTCAAAACCCTATGATGAGATAATCCAAAATGGAACAAGAGATAGTGCCACAATATCAGACTCCCAGGTCGGAATTGCAGACTTAAGCCAGGGACAGTATCAGCGATGATTGCAAGAAAGATACAATCTGCCCACTAAAAGAAAGAGAAGCCTCAATGGAAGACAGATGAAACTCTTCAGGCATTTAAGGACAGACAAGAAGCAAAAGCAAATGGTGGCAGAAATAGGCTCAGAACCCTGAATGCAACTGTTCAGCATTTTGTGTGCAGGGACAAGGAGAACTAGTATAATAATCAATGCAGAGAAATAGAAGATGACAACAGAAAAGGAAGAACAAGAGACCTCTTCCACAACATCCAAGAAATCAAAGATAAAATTAAACAAAGAATGGAGAAACTCTACGACTAGCAGGCAAAAACATCACATGATCAAATATAAATAAAAAAAATGGTGGAAACAGTACATGGGAGAACTATATAAAAGAGATAAAATATGATGTATTCATTCAAGGAAGAACCATTTGAATATGAACCTAGAGTTTTAGAAAGGGAAGGAAGCTGCGCTCAGAGGACTTGGGAGAAGTAAATCACCAGGAACCAATAGATCTGCTTCAGGCCACAGAGACAGAATCTACTCTAGTTCTAACTAAAATCTATCAACAGATATGGAAAACGAAACAGATTGGATATGCTCAATATACATTCCAATCCCCAAGAAAAGAGACAGCAGAGATTGCAGTTACCACAGGAGCATAGCATTAATTTCCCATGCAAGCAAAGCAATGCTAAAAATTCTACAACAAAAACTTTTACCATATACAGAGTGAGAAATGCCAGATGCACGCTGGGTTCAGGAAAGAATGAGGCACTAGAGATCATATTGCAGACATACATTGGACAATGAAGCACACCAAAGAATTTTAGAAGAAAACCAACTTGTACTGTATAGATTATAGAAAAACCTTTGATTGTGTAGATCATGAAAATCTATGGATTGCTCTTAAAGACATGGGTGTGCCATAACATTTGATTCTCCTAATGCAGAACCTGTACTCAGGACAAGAGGCTACGGTCGGGATAGAATATGGAGAAATGGAATGGATGCCAATTGGCGAGGGGGGTCAGGCAAGACTGCATCTTATCACTTTATTGGTTTAACTTGTATGCTGAACATATAGGTAAAGCAGGATTAGATTCAGAGGAAGGAGGCATGAAAACTGGAGGAAGGAGCATCAACAGTTTAAGATATGCAGATAATACCATACTACTAGCAGAAAATAGCAAAGAGTTGTACCAATTACTGAAGAAAGTCGAGGAAGAAATGCAAAGACAGGTTTACTGTTCAACATTAGGAAAACAAAAGTGGTGACCACCAATGATTTACATAACTTTAAAATAGACAGTGAAGACCTTGAAACAGTAAAAGATTTCTGTAGCTTAGTTAAATCATTAATCAGAATGGGGACTGCAGCCAAAAATTCAGAAGACAACTAAGCCTTGGAAGGACAGCTATGAAGGAACTTACAAAATCCTGGAGTATAAACATTGAATACTAAGGTTAGGATTGTCCATGCCATCATATTTCCTGTTTCTCTATATGGTTGTGAAAACTGGACAGTAAAGAAAGCTGAAACATAGTGCTGAAGACAAATTCTACAGATGCCTTGGATAGCTAAAAAAAAAATGAATGGGTCCTAGAGCAAATCAAGCTTAAACTCTTCCCAGAAACCAAGATGACTAAACTGAGACTATTGTTTCTGTGAAGACATGATACAGTAGAAAAATACAACAATGTTTAATAAGGAATAATAAGGAAACCACAGCCCTGAGTCTGCATGTCCTGGGCAGAGCTGTCTATGAGGTCACTGCAAGTCAAAGTCAACCTGACAGCAGTTAACAACAACAAACTTTAAATAACAGGATTCCCCAGAATGTTGCCATGGCAATTAAAAGAGAATCATAGCGCTATAATTGTATAGTGTGAAAAGGCTTCAGTTGCAGCTGGAAAGGATTTAAACTCTGATGATATGCTGCTATGTAGTGTAGACAATTATGGGATAGATGTCAACTACACTGAAGCAGAAGTTCCTGAAGATCCAAAGTTCAGGATCATTGTCAAAGCAGCTTCTTGAAGAGCAAGCTATAGATGGCTTTTATTGAATTCTAGCTAGGCAGATTGATCAGGAGAGGGAACAGGATCCATAGCACTTTGATGTTATTCTGTGATAACCATGTCTCTTAAGGTTAAAGGGAACCCTCACCTTCCTCACAGCAGACACATAGTATGGAATCACTTCGCAGGCCCAAGCATTGCATTATTGCTAGATAGCACAATTGCAGAATGTTTCACAAGAAATTCAAGGTGACATTCAGAAGTCTTCCCTGTTTGCATGTGTGCTCACTTCATCTTTACTCTCAGTCTCTCCAACCCTGCTTTTTCATTATATGCAAATCCTTAGAGATCCACATTCCATTTTTTCTTGTGGCTGTTTTCTGTTGAAATTCACCCAGCTTCTGGTTATACTGCTTGATGTGGGTATTTCTTTTCCTTAATTGGAGACAATTTGTATTTAACAATTAATGTTTCACACATGTTGCTTTGTGTAGTATCAGCAAGTAACATTTTTTAATAGCTAAATAAAATACTCACACTTATTTCAAATTATAAATTGGTGTAATCATATTTTCATATTACATAGTCTTGATGGTCTACTACTGTGTTTATTTTTTTTTAACTGTGATGCCCTCTGCTCATTAAAGTTTTGTAATACTTTACCGGTCCTTGCAAAGAATTTACTGTTTTTCACAATTTTTCCACAAATCCTGTTGTATATGCATTGCTAACCATATTGTAGATTTAAGAATGTAGGTTAGACATATTTCCTGAACTTATTGTATTCTGTTGTAGTCTCAGATAGGACTTTTCTGTTACAACTGAAATAGGAAAAGTTGATCTACATTTTTCAAACCTTTAAATCTTTATTCTGGATGTGTCTTGTTATCTTTAGTCATGTAAGCTTTAGTCATGCAAGTTTTGCGAGTGGGAAAATGGTGGCCCTCCAGATTTTGATGATTCAGCTTCTAGAAGGCAACAAGTTCCCCACTCCTGCTCTTGGCCCTGGAATGCCACAGCCAAAGTTAATTACATGCTCAGTTTTATATGAGGTCCATTTCTTGGACTGAATATTGTGTTTCTGCCATAAAAGAAAGTTTCTAGACAGAGGAAGGCAATATGGCTTTTATTCTGTGCTTGGTGTCTTTGAGATGACATGTACTATTCCAGAAATTCCCCAGAGGAGTGCAAAGAGCTTCAGAAGCAACCAAACTAGCAAAGACTCTATCTAGGAATGATTTTCAGTATCCCAAGTTATACCCTTGCAGCACCTATGTTAAGGTAAAGTTCTTATTTCACTATATGGCCAGGAAAGTATTACATTAGTCAAAACCAGTCTTTTTACAGCCAGCCAAGATTATTATTGTGGATCTCCAGAGTCCAGAGATTGTGTCAAGACTTTGAAGTTCCATGAGGTAGAGGTTATTTTCAGGGATGTATGTTCTCATGAAGCATGCTAAAGATTATTCTTTAGATATTCATCTATCTTGCATGGAGCAGGCAATCTCACAGCAGTGTCATTTCCAAAGCCAAGATTTTGGAAGAAGTTTTTCTAAACTTTTTAAAAAATGTACTTCTCAGGAGGACTTCCCTAGAATCACTTCACACACTTTCAGTGATTAAATAATGTCACTGAAGAAAACTATGTAAAACTATAGAACTATTGGTTATTGTAGCCAAGAGTTTCATAGCTACATGATGAATTCTATAAGGATCTGTCACCAAAAAATAAAAATTTAAGTGATAGAAAAACATAATAGGTTACTACAGATCTTCCTGGCTAGCCACTAAGCTCAGAGAAAACAGAAAGGCTTATTTTCTGCAACTTCGAAGGTTGATCAAAACTGTTTTGCTTTCTTCCTTTGTCTCTTTTTCCCCTAATTCTTTCTTCCACTATTATGAAGCAGCAGTCTGCTTCTGTGATTTCTAATTATCATGAAAAAAAAGTGTTGCCCTTGAAGTTAAGCAATACTTTATCACATTTTTTCTCTTGCTTACCTAATCTCTTTGCTTTTTTACTTTCACAGCTTGTCCACCATCACATCTTTCTCCCATTGGCCATATCTAACTTGGCTTGAGGACTATTTTTTAAAAAGTAGTCATGCAAGTCATACCTTTCTCTGACTAAGTAAAATATAAAGTAGTTCCTTCCGAGTGTATACATTCTATCATTCTCTTCCTTGCCAATAGCTTTCTTAGAAATTTTCTGTTCTGTTCTGTTTCACTGTTGGATTCCCCCCCCCGTTTCTCTCTGACTCTTCCCCAGCACCTGTTTTTCATCCTATAAACTGATATCCTTCTATATGATGTTATCTATTTGATGGTAAATCAGCATTTTAGCTATACCATGTGAGAGTTCAAGTGGATGAGTGTTTTCCTGTAGAACTCAATCCATAGAAACATGTTAAAGAAAAGCATTCTATCTAGACCTGACATCTACTTTTCTGTGCGCAGGATTTGAATTTATGGCAAAGAATCCCAGGATTAATTTCTTCAACCTGAAAATCTACCAAAATCTTATATAGCATTCCTTATAGTCTGCTTCGGCTGATACACCAGCTGCACCACTTCCTAAAATTAGATGACCTAAAAATGGTAGTGTACGTGCTGATAATCTCAAGGTTGAACTTCTACAATGCACTCTACACTGGGCTGCCTTTGTACCAAGTTTGGAAACTCCAACTGGTCCACAATATGGCAACCAGAGTGATTACGGATACATCGAGGAGTGAACATATTACACCAATATTAAAATCACTCCATAGGCTGCCAGTTAGTTTCCAGACAAAGTACAAAGTGTTGGTTATTACCTTTAAAGCCCTACATGGTTTGGGTCCAAGTTACCTACAGATTGCCTCCTCCCATATGAACTTCCCTGTACACTCAAGTCCTCTGGGGACCATTTACTTGAATTGCCTAAAACAAGACTGGCCGTCGTCACCCAGAGGACCTTCTCGTCAGCCGCCCCTAGACTGTGGAATGACCTGCCAGAAGAGATCGGACAGCAAAATATGCTGGCTGAATTTAAAAAACGGCTGATGACTTATCTCTTCCCTCAGGCCTACGCAGCCGACTTTTAACTATGATATATTTTTAATTCTGATTTTAATCAATGGCATTTGAATGGTTTTATGCTTTTAGTGTATTTTAATGTGTCTTAATTTTAATGTGTTTAATTGGTATGCTGGTTTTAATTGTATTTTAACCTTTGTTGTACCCCATCTCGAGCTTTGAAAAGAGGCCGGTAACTAGATAAAATGTGTTGTTGTTGTTATTGTTATTATTGTTGTTATTAGTTCCCTTCTTTTGGCTGATCTCTTTCACAATACAGTCAGCCCTCCACATTTGCAGGTTTCACTTTTGCAGATTTGGTTATTCATGGATTTATTTGCTGTCACCTCTGCTGCCTCCCTGTGCCATTTTTAATAGGGACTGCAAGCCTGATGAGACTGAGAAACTGTGAGGGAAGCTTGTAAGTCCCTCTTAAAAATGATGCGGAACAGCAGTGGAGGTGGTGGTAAGCCCCACCAGCCCACTACCCACTTCTGCCTTCTGAAGGAACCCTGATGCCTCAAAAGGATCCATGGTGGGTTGAATATAGCGATACTTTTTTGTGTGTTAAATATGGTTTGGGTGGGCCTAGAGTTATTGACCGTTTTCCCACTTTCACAGGGTTCCTGTGGCCCTAACCCTAGTGAATGTGAAGGGATGACTGTACAAATAACTATTTGGGGATTTGGAGTGCTCTTTTTTTAAGTTTATATGATATGGAGAACAAATTAATCAAAAGTAGCTATTTTATGCAAATGATATGTTTTGTGATTTCATTTAATTCATTATTCTGTAGCCAAACCAAGTGCACTAAAGTTTATGCAAAGCTGGATTTTGTAACTATCCATGTACCTGTTATTGTTTAGAGAAAAGAACTGAATATAAACAATCTTCAATAAATAAGTACATTAATGAACAAAGAAGTTAAAACTATTTACACAAATAGGCATATATATCATATTTTAATTGTTGCTACTAGACTAAGGAGTACACACAAACTTCTTTTTTAGTTAAGTGAAAACTGAGCAGACATAGAAAAATGCTGTGTGGAATTTTTTTTCTGCACTCAAAAGAGGAAGTAGAAAATGCACTTCTCATTATTTAAGCCGGTCTCTTCATTGTAGCGACACTGGCTCATCATTTTTAAATGTTTAGTTTGAGAGTACTGAATGATTACACATTATTGTGAACCCATTACAATAGTATAAGTTATGTTTAATGGCCCAAAGATTTGATTGTTCAAGTATTATACTGACATATCCCCAGTGGAAACCAGACTAGTCAAGTGAAACACAAAATAATCAGACATCAGTATTTTGTCTGCACCAGGGTACATATCTCTCTTACTTTCAGACAAGACAACACAGAATGAACTCATTATGTTTTCCAAAGATACATGCTTCTCTGCAAGTACTCTGAATTGAGTGACAGCTCTACGTTGTTCTGATATTTGGGTTGCATTGTTAGAAAACAGTGCAGCTTTGTTTACACTGTGATGCAGGGATATGAATGTACAAATCTGTCCCTTCCACTGGTGAGAATAGAGCGGTCTGTGCCTGAACAAACTCTTAAGTATACTTCTATTGGACTGTGTCAGTAGTGTACAAGTGGCTGGTATTTCTGCACTCATTTATAACAAGAGCTATATTCTGAACTGAGAATGGACTAAAGGAGGATTGGCAAAGTGCAGGCTCCTGGGGTCAAAAAAATGCTGTCTATAGAGTACGGGCACCTCACAGGTCAATAAATGCCCTAAGATCCCTCAAGAGGGTATGGGAGGGGTTATCACTATGTGTTGCCCACTCAATATAGCAATATAGCATTTATTTCTATACCGCCTATCAACTAGTGTTATCTAAGCGGTTTACAATGTATTTTTAGCTAATTGCCCCCAACATGCTGGGTACTTATTTTACCGACCTGCGAAAGGATGGAAGGCTGAGTCAACCTTGGAGCCTGGCAGGATCGAACTCACAACTTTGTGGTTGCAGTACCGGCATTTAACCACTGCGCCACCAGGGCTACACTCAAGCCAGTGTAGATCCAAGAGAAGGCTTTTTTTTAAGTGACTTCAGCTCACTTCCTGTTGTTTTAAAAAAGTCTCTCTTGGGCCTAAAACGTCCCAAGAAGGCCCATGATTATAAGGCCCCCATGTCCCCTAGAGTCTTGGGTTCAAAAATCTGATTCTTTTTAGCAGGAGCAGGCCTAGTGGGAGTGTAGTCCTCTGGGGTTTCCTGGGGGAGTAATGTGGCCCCTTTAGCCTTCCGCAGTACCCCACTCCAGGCTAATGGGCGAACATGAATATTTAGTTCATTTCTACATAGGCTGGCACATAGTGGCCATTTCCGCACTAGACTGCTATGATTCCAGTTTCAATATCCTATAGAATCCTGGGATTTGCAGTTTCAAGAGGCCCCTCCCAAAACTGCAAACGCTAGGATTCTATAGGATGTTGAAACTGGAATCATAGCGCTATAACAGTCTAGTGCGGAAATGGCCCGAAAATAGACTCTTTCTCAAGTATGAATAGCTTTGGAAATATTAATTGCTAATTTACCTTCTTTAGCTCCCATTTGCCTTATCTTGGGTCCCACATAGCAGTCAGCAGATCAGTGACTCAAGGGGAAAAAAAATTGCTAAAGCCTTCCTGTTTGCACTGGAAGAAGTTGGTAAGGTGTTTAATTCAGTGACTCAGCTTGAGAGAAAACAGCAGAGATGTGGAGTAAGACTACTGGGGCACCTTTGGAATTGCAGAATGTGCTGTGGACTAGGCAGGGAATCCTGTGGCTTCTGAAATGTAAGCTACCTTTTATTTAGAAGCAAGTTAGCAAATATAGTGCTGCCTTGTATATTTGTGTAAGACCAAACTCAGAAAGTGTCCTTTCTTCAATATTCCATTAGTTCACAACTTATTTACATTGGCTCTGATGCCTTTTGCCATGTACTGCCTTAATACTATATGATATTTATGAAATACAGAGCACTACTTTTTTTTAAAGAGAGCCAGCATGGTCCAGTGCTTTGAGCATGCTATGGCCCTGGAGACCAGGGTTTGATTCCCCACCCAGCCATGGAAACCCACTTGGTGACCTTGGGCGTGTCACACACTCTCAGCCCTGCAAAAAATCTGTGATAGGTTTACCTTAGGTCACTATAAGTCAGAAATGACTTGAAGGCATACAACAGCAGCAAACATTTTTTAATAGATGCTCAGATACCACCCAGGCCCTTTTCGCACGGCATTTTCCTTGCGAAAGAGGGCCTGGAGCGTCGCGCAATTGTGAGGAGCGATCCGCACGATGCAATCACAATCAGGGGCTGGCAAGTGCTGATCGTGCACCTTTTCATTTTTGGCTAGAAGCCGAAAATGGTGCCCGATCGCGCATTGCTCCCGGGCCCTGCGCGCACTTACCTGGTGTGTGGAGCCTCTAGAGCCGTGTCAGTCACACTTCCTGCCCCAGCGCAGCCTGGGAAACTGTCAGGCTGCGCTGCAGAAGGAAGAGGCAGGGCTCTCGCACGAGCAGGCAGCTTGTGCGGAGCTGAAGGACCCAGGATGCGAGAGCCTCTCGCTGGAGGCTACTCACGTGATCCCCGCACCCCAGCGCCGGAAGAAGGGAAAGGGTCCCAGACTGGCTGTAAGATGTTAGTAGTGCACTTGCAAACACATCAGAAGGGAAATTGATGGTCCTGGAACTTGGGATCCATGTATGAGCAGGCCCTGTAACATTGCCAGCTGTATATTCATTTCAGTTCTTTACGCTGTTATTAAGATCTCCTGTCAAACATGCGGCTAGTTAAGCTTCTAAATCATATCTGTGCCCAACGAATACATTCCTGGGAGCCATTTTTTTTTCTTTAGAAGAGAGGTGTTTTAATTGTGCAAGGCTTATGGAGGTGAATGCTAAGTGTTCTTTGAAAAATAGCTTTATTTCCTGGAAGAATGTGCCAGCACATTCAAAAATCTTGGAAGTTTCTGCCAGTTTCAGAAAAGAAGCATTTCACTTTATGAACATGTCCTCTAATGTATCAAATGCAGTCTGTTAATATGAAAAATGTCTTAGCAATATGAACAATCTGCTCCTAATTTAGGAATGTTATGAATTATGTTTTCTGAAGGTTTAGATTATTTGTAATAAAGAGATTTTGACATAGATGTAGTTTTGTTTTGTTTTTTAATGTAGGCTGGCCATAACTCAAACTGCCAATTTGAAGCAAACACCTCAAATACTCAAAATGGTCATAAAACTGTAGACTTGGACAAAACATGTTTATTCCATTGCCCTACCTTGCAAGCTTCATATCCACTCCTTCACCCTTCCTATTCCCCCTTCCACCAGTTTGTAGTAAACAGAGAGCAAGCGTACCAAGTTTTCATGTTTTGAGGGGCATATGACTGGCATATATACAGAGGTCAAGTACTATGTGGTGAAGCTGGCTTGCACACACATTGAATGCATTCAAAATTATTCATCTTCAGGAATGTATAAGAAAGTATTCTCAAATCACTTTCACTACAATTTAAGATGTCTACATATCTTCACCCTAAGACAGTACAGCAGTTGTTTGCTTTTAGTATTTCCCTATCCTCTTCCAACTTATACATTGTCTTGTAAAATGTGAGAAGTGCATACTGCCTTGTGCTCAGGTGTGTTGTTTCTCTTTTTACAGCAGTAACCCAGCTCATAGATACTACCTTGCAACTGACCCTGTCACAGGAGAATTGTATGTTTCTGACACAAACACACGAAGGATTTATCGCCCAAAATCACTCACTGGGGCAAAGGACCTGACGAAAAATGCGGATGTGGTCGCAGGGACCGGAGAGCAGTGTCTTCCATTTGATGAAGCAAGATGTGGAGATGGTGGCAAGGCTGTGGAAGCAACTCTCATGAGTCCCAAAGGTGTAGAAAACTGTCAGTTTATGAAGAGAAAGCAAAGTTCAGTCACCACAGAAAATAGCATTTAGTGCTGCCTTGTTATTCAGTCCTTTGATTCAGAAAGCTTATTTCTAGTTTGTGAATGACAAAACTACCTAAAAGCAAAATCACAAAAACAGTAAAGTCCTTGATTTTCTCACTAACTCCCATTCTTTACAAATATTTTTCATATGCCATTAAGACTTTATAGTGAGGAAATTACAGAAGAGTGCAGTGCATAAACACAACAGAAATGAATTCTTGTGCTTGGCAGATTACACTCAGCCAGCACAATATGTTTTTAAAAAGTGCTGTTAGAATGTACTAGCTATTCTGTTAAAGCACCCTAAATTTGCACCATAAATTTTAGTTTGTACTATACATTTTAATTGTGGTTCATATGGTTAAAAATAATAACCAATCTTTAAAAGTTGTAGTTTCAGTTCAGATTTTCAGACCCATTCCATGACATTTTGTAGAAAACCACAAAAGTCCAGTGGGCAAATTGAAGAGGAAAATGAATTATTATGAAGAAAAAATTAAAAATCTTTCTTTTTCTTAAAGGAGTTGCAATAGATAAGAATGGATTAATCTACTTTGTTGATGGAACCATGATCAGAAAAGTTGACCAGAATGGAATCATATCCACATTGCTTGGATCAAATGATCTCACTTCAGCACGACCTCTGACATGTGACACCAGCATGCATATCAGCCAGGTATCTTTGAAATATATCTCTTCATTGTTATATGATTTTGATTTTTTTCTCTCTCTGGAACAACCTGTGTAGTTGAGAAATACCACTTTTCTTGTAAGACAGTCCATAGGTGGAAAACATCTGCAGGCCCATCCTGTTTGTGTATATGTGTCTTCAAGTCACCTGTCAACTTGAGGCAACTTCATGGATTTCATTAGGTTTTCTTAGGCCAGGAATATTCAAGAGGTGGTTTTGCCAGATCCTTCCTCTGAAATAATAGCCTACAGCACCTGGTTGGCAGGCTCCCATGCAAGAGCTGACCCACCTTAACTTCCAAGATCAGACAGTGCCTTCAGGATATTTAGGCTCTGAGGTCCATCCCACTATTTCACATAGCCAGCTCTAACTGCTAGTGCTGCTGACAGTGGAACAGTAGTAGGAAGATCTTCTAGCCTTTTCTGAGCATGAAGTTTCCTTCCTTTGTATTCCAAATACTGAGTAATGTTAATGGGCTACATTTAAAAATAATAATAATGAAATTTTGTGCTCCTCCTCCTAGATATGAATTCTAAAAGGGCAAAAATTAGGACATAGATTTTACTGGCAAGTTGATAGGTGTACCGACAAATTTTGTTACTCCAAAGCAAACATTCCTAAGCGTATTTGCATTGAGTATGTTGTATCGAAATTAGTGGCACTTACTTCTTAGTGCACTTTGGAAGGACTAGATTCGTAGTGAATTGGATAAAGCTGTAGTCTATCTTCACAGTAAGAATCTTATTAAGGAAAGGTAAGAATCCATATTATGTACCTAAAATGTTCCTTTGTGTCTACTTTTATATAACATTTTAGGGGCAGTTCAAAACAGCATAATTATCTGCAAGAAGAGGTAAAGTAATAAAATATAAGTGGAGCAGCAAATATGTTAGGAAAGTATTGACATTCTCATGTTTTTAATGTGAACATCTACTAATATCTCTGTTCTCCTGTTTTGCATTCAATGATCAGTGCATTCAAGTGTCAGAGAGGTTTTTTTTTCCTATTGATTTCTTGGGGTTTTTTCTCAGCAGTAGAGAGAATTGCTATTGTTCTGGTAAAAGAAAAATAGCATGTAGTAGTATGAGAGGTTATTGTGTCATGTTGGAATAAGATCATTTATTTTCCTTTACATCTCCCACACTTTGTCACAGAGAGCTAAAATTAATCATGATTATGTCTCATTAAAACCAATGGAACGACTGACTTTAATTACCACTGCTTTCAGTGGAATGTAGGACACAATCCTAACCAGAATTTAAAAGTAACACATTACATGTAACACTTTGGGGGCTAATGAGGACATAATGTTATGTTTTTAAAAAAGGGTAATGACTGTTTCTGTTACTTTTTTTATTACAATAAATACCATTTACTCATTGCTTCAGCCTTTTTAAAATGTTGAAATATTTTTTAAAAAACCCTATAAGGCAACATGTTCATAATGCATCACTAGTGCATAATCTTCCAAATTATGACTAATGTTAATGGACTACTTTAAACAAAATGTAATAATAACAACAGCAACAACAGCAACAACAAGGTGAACATGAGGAGAAGGAGACAAATTACTTTTTAAAAATAATATTGAAAGGCAGCTCAGGGAATAGGGATTCATCCAGTGTTAGATGGCAGTACACGCCCCCTGAAGACGCAGGTTCACAGTTTGAGAATACTCCTGGAGGCCAGGTTTCTGAGATGTCCAGAAGGACTTTTGCACAACTTGTGTGCCAACTGTACCTGTTCCCTTGGATCTGACCACAACAGTACATGCCTTAGGCCATTTCTGCACTAGGCGTTTATAACGCTTTTATTCCACTTTCAACATCCTATGGAATCCTGGGATTTGCAGTTTCGGGAGGGGCCGGCTAGCTCCTCCCGAAACTGCAAACCCCCGGATTCCATAGGATGTTGAAAGTGGAATAATAGCTCTATAAAAGTCTAGTGTGGAAATGGCTTTAGTTACCTCCTACTTGGTCTACATGGGTCTGCCTTTGAAGAGCATTCAGAAACTTCAGCTAGTACAAAGAGCTGCAGCCAAAGTGATAACTGGTGGCAGGTTACTGTGACCATACTGTTCTGTTGTTCAAACAGCTCCACTAGCTGCCAGTTTGTTTCCAGGCACAATTCAAAGTACTGGTTATGACCTGTAAAGCCCTGTATGGCTCAGGTCCAGGCTGTCTAGTAGACCATGTATTCCTAAATGAGTCTGCCTGGGCCCTGAGATCATCAGGAGAGGCCCTTTTCTTGGTTCCACCACCATCACAATCCTGGTTGGTGAGGATACAAGAGAATGTTCTTGATGGCTGCCACTAGACTCTGGAATTCCTTTCTCAAGAAGGCTGGAATAGCCACTCCTGCTGTCCTTCCATTGCTAGGCAAAATAATTTCTATTGTGACAGGCTTTTGAAATAGAAGTTTTTTAAAGAATGAGCTAGGGTACTGTACTGTTTTAGAGTGAATTATTCTAAAGGTTTGTTATCTTTTTTATAGTTTTATCTTTTAAGTGTAGTTTTAAATCACTTTGATAGTTTAACCCTATTTTAATGTTCACCTCTTTGTATGTGCACTTGGCCCCCACATTCATTAGGGTTAGGGCTGCAGGGTCCTCACCAGAGTGGAACAATCGCAAATATCAAAATATGCGTGTGTCTGTGGGAAGGGGGCCAAGGCATGATGGGGAGAACGGGCACGCAGGGTCCAAACCAGGTCAGGGAAAGGAGAGGGAGTGGGGTGTTGGCATGGCGTCCCTATGCTTTGTTTTTTGCTCCTTCCTTGCATGTGGGGAGGGCATCAGGAGATGGTTTGTGGTGCTGACAAATCAGGCTGCAAGCTCTCCTTAGCTGGCCATGCAAGTGGTGGTTGTGGTGGTGGTGGTGATGGTAGAGGACGAGGACGAGGAGAAGGGGGGGCAGGTTTTTAAAGGGCTGTGCAGCATGATCAGAGCCAGTGAGACAGAAGGTTCCCCTGGAGAAGATGCGCATGAGGTAGGGGGCAGGGGTTGAAGAAACTGGCAGTCAAATCCATGAAAGTCAAACCTTCAAATGTGGAGGACTGACTATATTGCTTTTTATATTATAAGCCATCTTGAATACCAATTTTAAGAAAAAGGCAGCATATAAATAAATATAGTGGTGGTGGTGGTGATGATGATGATGATGATGATATTCATGTTCATGTTCCAAACTCTAATCCTAAGCTTTCAGGTGACCATCTAAGAAGGGATAAAATGAGGCAAAAGTTCCCCAGAGCTAGCAAGAGTGCCATGCTCCATTTATGCTTACAGAAAGGTCTGCAGGCACAGATCTGTCACTAGCTGTGTTTCCATTAGAAGTAAGGCCCCAACAAGAACAAAGAACAGAGCAGCAAGCCTTGGAGCTGCTGGATTTAAGAACCTTCCATTCCTGCTTGAGCTTCTGGGATAGTTTGTTGTTGTTGTTGTTAACTGTTGTCAAGTCGACTTCACCTTATGGCAGCCCTGTGGGTGGAGATCTCCAACTCACTCTGTCATCAACCTCCCTGCTCAGGTCTTGTAGATTCAAGGACGTGTTGTCCTTGATTGAACCTGTCCATCTGCAATGCAGTCTTTCTCTTTTCTTACTGCCTTCTACCTGAGATGGCACCCTGTGCCTATAATCAATACAGACTGGTACAGACATTTCTTTCCTTTTGAAACAAATAGTAGAGTGAAATGCCAGTGACCAGGGTGGGGTTGAGTCTATCTGATATGTCTGTCATTATCAACATTAAATGGATCAGGATCATTTGACTAAATTGAATATAAATCTAAATGTCTTAAGAATCAAATCAAGAGCATTTCCAAAGGTATGTTCCTATAGCAAGCCTGGCTGTATTCACCTTAGGTTCAGTAGTTTAAAGTGCTTCATTTATTTTACATATACCATTCTGTGTAATGTTTTAAGGAATGCCAATAACTATCCCACAAGCAATACTTAAAATTGTTATTCAGGTGAAACACTTGACTGAAGTCAAATTAATTAATTGTCTAATAAAGCACTTTTTCTTTGTTAAGGTCCGTCTGGAATGGCCAACAGATTTGGCTATCAATCCAATGGATAATTCCATATACGTGCTGGATAACAATGTAGTTCTTCAGATTACTGAAAATCGACAAGTGCGTATTGCTGCTGGAAGGCCAATGCACTGTCAAGTCCCTGGAGTGGAGTATACTGTGGGGAAACATGCAGTACAGACCACTTTAGAGTCAGCCACAGCCATTGCTGTATCTTACAACGGGGTGCTGTATATTACAGAAACTGATGAAAAAAAGATTAACAGAATAAGACAGGTCACGACCGATGGGGAGATCTCACTAGTTGCTGGAATACCTTCTGAGTGTGATTGCAAAAATGATGTTAACTGTGACTGCTACCAGAATGGTGATGGTTATGCTAAAGATGCCAAACTTAACGCCCCATCTTCCTTAGCTGTATCACCTGATGGAACATTGTACATTGCAGATCTTGGAAATATTCGGATACGGGCTGTGTCAAAGAACAAACCTTTGCTGAATTCAATGAATTTTTATGAAGTGGCTTCTCCAACTGATCAAGAACTCTATATCTTTGATGTCAATGGCACTCATCAGTACACTATGAGTTTAGTCACAGGAGACTATTTGTACAATTTTAGCTACAGTAATGACAACGATATTACTGCAGTAACTGATAGCAATGGAAATACCCTTCGTATTAGACGAGATCCCAACCGCATGCCAGTGAGAGTGGTATCTCCTGACAACCAAGTCATCTGGTTAACTATAGGAACCAATGGATGTTTGAAAAGTATGACAGCACAAGGGCAAGAGCTAGTATTATTTACATATCATGGCAACAGTGGACTCTTGGCAACTAAAAGTGATGAGACTGGATGGACAACGTTCTTTGAGTAAGTAAAATAAAAAATATGTACTGTTTTCTGTATGTGATACTATCATTGAATGATAGATTTATCTTATAGCTAATTATTAAGACACCAAATGTGTGCACTAAGCAAACACAATAGTTTATCTATCACAGTTTCAAAACTTTGATCTGAAATAGTTACATTTAATATGTGCTTTACTCAAATGTAAATTGGTTTCTTTCATACTAGTGATTATTAAGTGATAGCCTTTTGGCCAGCCCTTGTATTGGGTAAAAAAGGCTTTAATAGCTTTGTATGGCTAAGCTAAACTTATCTATTTTTTTGTTCAACAGAGTATAATCAATTCCAGGGCACTGAAAAAATAGAGTTTCATACATAATCACCATTATTTGGTTTTTCAGATTTCTAAAGCAAAGAACAAAACAGAAGCAAATGATATTTTTATAATGAAAAGAAAAATGGTATTTTTTAAAATAATTTTATACTATTCTACAATTCGTATGACAACCGTCATAGGATGAGGAAGCTAATGTATACTGATCCAATAACCTACTTAACTGCTGCAGTAAATCACATTTTAACCTGAATTCACTGTGTCCATGGACTCTAAACAAGGGATGGAAATCATGTGCCTTTCCAAATAAGCTAGGCTAGGCTACTGGGACTTACGAGTCCAACATCTGTATTATTCCCATCCCTGCTTTAGACTAACTGTTACATTTAATACCTTTGTGTTACCTTTCTCTATTCCTAGAACTATCTCACAGCTCTCAATCTGCGTCCTTCCCCTTTCTCTTTCCAATGTCTCTTTAAAAGTCAGTATTCTTAAAATCTTTTTTTAATTCAGCTTTTCTTCAAGCTTTTTCTCCTTAATTAAGCAATCTTCAGCCTTATCTTGTCATCATATCTATCTTTAGATTTCCAATTCCTTGCTTATTTCTATTTGTTGACAATGCCCACTGCCTTGCCAACACAACTATTTAACTTTAGTCATTTTGACCTCATCTGCCTGTTCCCCAGTTTTTGCATATATTCCTCAAAGACACAAGTGCAAGAGCTGCAAAAGTTGTTTAATGAAACATTACAGCTTGGAGTGAAGAGGAACTGAAAATACCAAAACCAAAGGCTGTACTAGCTTGCGCTAAACTGCTAGAACGTAAAATATATTTTATATTGATTTACAAGTGTGAACATTCTGATGGTAGGTGTACTTCCAACATCGGTGCACATCTGATATAGTCAGCTGCACATTGCACATTATTGCATAGTTGCTTTTTTGAGGACCTCCCAAAAGCACACAGAAATGGTATTGTAAGAGACCATGTGGCCAGAGGCATTGAATGTACTTCTTATTCTCCATGTGTTATAAATGTCCTTAATGTTGCTAGAATGCTAAGCTGCCTAGTTAATAGCAAGTGGGAGTTGCTCTAGTGGGAATCAATTATATAGCTCTTGGACACAAGCTTATAAAAGATTTTATCAGTTTTCCAGGAGACATTGTAGTTTAGCTGTGTATTTTTCAGACAACAACAAATTACAGCTGTATGAGTTCATATGGGATTTGAAGTTGACAAAGTCTGACTCCATTGATCTTAACATTGCCAAGACAGAACTTGACAAATTGATAAAATGGCCAATCTGAGGACAACAGAGTTTTCAATATTTGCTGTATAAGTCTGATGGGATCATTAGAATGGCCGTCAATGTTAAACACAGCTCAAAATTAAGGATACTTTTTCCTTGGCTTGGTTTAAATGATTTAAGTCTGGGGTACTTTCTTTACTGGCTTTCAGTAAATAAGATTTAAGTGTATTTATGTAGCCAATAATCCTGCCTTCCAGCTTGTGAGTTGGAGCAGGGGGAGATGAAAGAGATGGGAAATACATTTCTAGAACAAATGGGTCTGCTGAGGACAGCTGGCATCTCTCACACACTGGCATACATCTTGGATGGTAGAGACCCCAGTGTTTTATTTCTAGCAGCAATTTCTCCCCATGTTCCTTGTGTGTATTCTATGACTATTGTAATCCCATTAGGGAAATAGCTGTGGATGTCTGCCTGCACTTTAATGGCTTCTGTGTGCCCTTAAAAAAAGATTTTAGGCAGTATCAAGTGGTTTATGTGTCTTCCTTTTTGCATCTTAGGGAGGATTTACAGCAGTGTGCTTCATGAACTGAATAATTACTTTCTGGTTGAACAACCATTTCGGTTGCCCGGCTTTGTTAAATATAGAGCCTGTGGTCTATGTGACGAGAATCTCCAGCTGTCTAATGAGAGGTCCAGTGTGATGTGTCATAGCCAAGTGGGTTCATCCCAGCATATCAGGCAGATAGAGAATAACAGGTAGCTAGCCAGTTCCTGGTCACATTTGGCAGTTCTTCCATAAGCTATGCTAGGTTGGATGGCATGAAGACTATCCTTTTTGTCCTGTGATGTGTTAAGAAAATCTCCATTATCTTACACCTGCCTTTTGCAGTGGTGCTTTTACTCTTGTTCTGTTGGCTGAAAATTATGAATGTTTAAATTCCTGCCTTACAGTGAATCTAATTCCTCCTTCTTGCTCAATTGCCGCGCCTTTTTATTTTACTGGGAAAATAAGTTCAAATAATTAAACGCTCCAGAGGAACCTTGTTGGATTAGACTCAAGGGCCATCCAGTCTGGCCTTCCTTTCTCTATTATAACCAACTAGTTTGCTTCTGGGTGCCCCATGAAGGTGTCATGAAGGCACTGCTTTTATCTGTTATGCTTCTCACAGCAACTGATATCCTGAAGCTTGCATTTAATACATAGCGGCTACTAAAAGACCTCTCCTCCATGTTAATGATAATCTTGTTCCTAGGACAGCTGTATAAATTGGGCACTGTACATTAAGCCAAGTGAGAGGCAGAGGACTTGCCCTTAGGCTTAGAATGCATGAAAGACAATACGCAACAAGGAAAAGGAAATAGTCTGGGTTCAGCACCAGTTAAGGAAAGACTCAGTAAGAAGCTAGTTGTTAACAGCAGTATGCACCAATAGAAGAAGCTAGATGTATTTAAATATTAAATTTTTTAGCAGCATTGGATGAAGGGAAATGAAAGATATATTGGGATTTACAAAATGTGGAGAGCAAAAATGTACCAAAGAATCAGAGGCAGGGGATCATAAAAGCAGTTTAAGCAACATACAAGAGGACAAAGGGACTCTGTGGGCTTTTCCGCACTTTGAGGGGGAAACGGGGCAGTCCATTACTCACCGGACTGGCATGCTCCCCCTGATGATCCACGACGATCCGGAGCAACACGCACCCGCACTACACACTCTCCGGAGACGAAAATGGAGGAAGATCTGCAGCCTCGTGCTGGTGCGAGCCTGCAAATCTACACTTAGGGCAGCAACGGACTGGGGCACGCTGGGCTATTGAAAGTCCTCTTTTAATCGGTCTTTCAATAGCATGGGGAACCTCCAGTTCTGGGCGTTCCGGAGCGGGCTGAAGTCCGGGCAAACATTAAGTAGTCTGGACCCAGTTCACCCCCAAGTGTAAACATCCTCGCTGGAGGACGCGCCGCCCCGTTTTAAATATAAAATGCGGAAAAGGCCTGAGTGAAGGACAGTAAAGTGAAGCAATGCAAACATAATGACAAGTGAATTGACTGAAAAAGAAATTTGACTCATAAAGACAAATTGTTTCAATAAATGCAAAAATTGTGACAGAGAGAAACAAAGGCTTTAGGGTGTTTTTTTCTCTCAAAAGAGAGAAAAGGCTGAATTTTGCACATGGGCCATTGAAAACCAACATGCAAATAATGTAGGTTTTGTTTTTGTACCCAAATATAAAATATATCATAAGAAGCGGTTCAAAAATATAATTGTAATATATTAATTGTAATATAGTAATACCTGTATCCAAACCCTGAGCATAAATAGAAACAAGTTTGGGACATATTAAGACTTACTGTGTTTAATTAATTTTGCCAAAATACATTCAGAATGATGTTTCCTGCATGGCAGGGGGTTGGACTGGATGGCCCTTGTGGTCTCTTCCAACTCTACATTTCTATGATTCTATGATTCTGTAGAATTATAGTGTTAGGGAAATCTTGTGCAAAATGTTATGGTTTGCTTGTTGTTTGTTAGTAATACTGAGGCTGATTTTTCTACTTAACACCAGTGTTGGATTATGACCTGTGTTGTTGCTGGTCTCCGTCAGTGATAAAATCGTATTGTTAGTGTTGACCATAGTCTTTATGAGACAAAGAGCTCAAGTACCCTCTGTAGTTTTTAAATTAGTGCAAAGAAACCGGAATAATATGCTCTGAAAATGAAACTTCTTCCTATTACTGTTGAATCTACATATACTAAATTACACTGTCTGCACAGAATTTCTACCCACGTTCTTTGTTCTGGTACAAAGGCCTTACTCTCATTTTCTTCTTTTTACTGTTTTGTATTGTTCATACATACTGCCAGTGACCAAGGGCGAGTCATAATTCTTTGTATGCTGTATTCATACTGGCCCAGAGCCTGTAATAAGGAAACAAGGGAAGGTTTCCAATGTTCTCCTCTGCAGTCACCTTCAACCCCTCTCCAAAAGTTTCTTTGGAGGGTCAGAGACCCTCCTGGATAACACAGGCTAGGGAGAAGAAGGGAATTGGTTCATATATCTTACAATTTGAGAATAATCTGGGGTGATCTCTGCTTTCCCCCTAACAACATGCTACATTTTTTCAGAATGACCCCCAAATCTCAAGAGAAGCATCTCAAGAACTGTACGTGGCTGCAAGGCTGACAGCCAGCAGTAATGCTAGCAAAGCATAAAGCTCTACTAGTGTTACTATGCTAGGCTTTCACATTACGCAGCTACAGAATCTGATAGCATCAGAACGCACCTTCATGGCCAGTTAATGGATGAGGGAGTGGGAGAGCACAGTCCATCTGCAGCTGGACAACCAAGAGTAAGGAAGAGCCATCACCTTCGCAGATATCAAGAGTTACATTGTTTCCATTATGTTAGAGGTCTAGGTGGGTGACAGCAGTTCCTTTCTCCTGGCTTCCCCTGCATCCGTGGCCACAAACTGGCCATGGAGGTGTGCCTTGTAGCATCAGACTCTGTTAGAGTTGCACCAAAAGGTAATGGATATTTCTCTGTGCAACATCCACAAAAGTACAAATTCCAGTCGTAACCAAGGATTATGCTGGTATATAGCACCAGCAGGAGCTCGGTCCTGTAGTCCAATTCACTGTGTACATCAGGGCTTTCAAAACAGTGTGCCATGATACATTAGTGTGTTGCCTGAAGTGTGTAGGTGTGTCACCTGCAATCTTGGAAATGTATGTTATTATTTATAAATCATATATTTTAAAAAATAAATGAAAGGTTTTCATGAGATAAGTTGTGTTCCCATACATTTTGTTATTACAATTTATGTATGTGTCTATATCACTTATAAGCGGTTAGTTTAACCTCCGGTTTGCTAGTAAAACTGAATTACTGTGTCGCCACATGATGCATGTCCAAAAAGTGTGTCACAAACATGAAAAGTTTGGAAGGCTCTGGTGTACATAATGTCATAAAAAGAGAGGTGAGGCTTTCACTTGCAGGTGCACAGATTATGTACACATCTATCTCTCGACCGATAGCATGTTAAGAACATGAATCTTGGTAATAAAATTTATGCAGATCAATTAAACATCCTTCCCAATAAATGTGTTCAGAAATGAAATTAAAGAACACTCAAAATACCTCAAGTTAGCACCTGTTTCATATATAAATGAAATGTGGAACTAAATGTCATTAGTGTTGTTGAAAGTACATTCCCAGTTGTTGGATGGGTTCTCTGAGCAGCTGCACAAAGTCAAAACTGTGTCAAAATGTTTGGAAGGGTAATACCTGTTTCCCAAAATGAAAATAAAATGCAAGCTAAACATTTATCTGACACTGCATCAAAATTCAGTTTTAAAAGTTAATTCAATATAAAATTTTTAGGAGACAGCCAACAAAAACTAAATAATAATTGTACCTCTAAAACATTTGCCACAAATTAGCAAGCATTGCAGTCATAAAAGACTGCATAAAAGCAATAGCCTGCTTTAGGGAACTGTTGTCCACTTCCAAAGCACAACAATATACTCCATAGTATGTATGTTTTAGGACTGCAGCTTGAGTTGCTATTTTTAAAAACAGTAGCAAAGTTCGCTGTGGCCAGATGGCAGATCTAATCAGCCAATTGCAGCATTGTTTTCGCCCATATTTACTTTCTTTTCATAGTTTGCTTTTAGATTCTTACTGATCTCTGTGCCTCTCTCTGTCTTTTTTTTCCCCCACCCCATTCCAAACATTATCTAGAGTTTTTTTAAACAAAAAGTCTCAGGCTGTGATCAGGTGCATTTGTTTCAGCTATGGCTCATCACAGACAGTTTCTCTTCATTCCACCTAGCTGGGTAGCTAGTTAGCCTTGAACAAAGCACATGAATCAGTTTAGTTCAATCAATTCTGTTCTACAGCATCACACAATGAAAACTTGGAAAGTGCATAAGAAAAGAGAGCCCAGAAAATGATGTACACTTTGCTGCAAAGACCACCCAGCTCAGCTTTGATTACAGCATGTCACAGACGTGGCTGCTTCTGATTTAACAGCAGACTAAGCACTTGTGTTGTACTTCACCTGTACAACTTTCCCCCATCACCCCCACAGAGATGAAGTTTGTGTACAAAGAAAGAAAAAAAAAGCTATGGTGAAGATGAGGAGATTGGGGAAAGAAAGAGGAAGCACGAAATTAAACTGAGGATTACTACAAGATGTAGTGATGGCTGCTAACTTGGATGGCTTTAAAAGGGGAAGCAACGCATTCATGGAGCTTCAGGCTATCAGTGGCTGCTAGTCATTATATGTCTCCTCTGATATCAAAGGCAATGTGCTTCTGTGTAGCCATTGTTTGGAAATGACTTGCTGGCAAGGTTCTCATACCTGGTGCTATATCAAAAAAAAAAAAAAAAGCAGGGGGAGACAAAGAAGAAATAGTAGTAAATGGTTGTTGTAGTAGTGGTAGTGGTCTGCTGTGAGAACAGAATACTAGACTAGATAGGCCTTTGGACTGATCCAGCAAGGCTCCTATGTTCTGGTATATTCTGATGTTTCCTGCAATGCACAGACAGAGGAACTGCAACTTTCCAGAGGTTGTTGGATTATAACCCCCATCATCCCCAGTCAGTATGTCAAATGAATGTGGTAATGGGATTTATAGTCCAACAACATCTGAAGGGCCAGTACTTCTTCACCCTTGATATACTAATCCAGTTTTATGGATTTATTGTGTTTCCAGATAAGGAAATTCCTGGCAGGCAGTTAAGGGTAACCCAAAGACTCCCTGTTGAGTGTAGGTTAAAACTAATGAGTTCTTCTTGGCCATAAGTTATGACATAGCTTTATGGTTTAACTTTCCAGATAAAGGTTTTTTAAAAAAATAACTAGACACTGACACTATTGTAACTGCTCCATGAAGTTCTGCTGTGACAGTGTGCTGAAATACAATATAGTCTCTTGAACTGTGGGACATCTTGAAACCTTAATAGTTGCTTTTTTAAAAATCACTGTAACTTTCATCCACAAACTTTTATCACTTGGCTCCTCTTGAAAAGATCTAAGCACAATTATAAAGCCTCTGTTATAAATGCAGAGGAGTTGGGTATTTTTCTGGCAAGCAGAAATCTCCAGGGTGTCATCGTGCCAGAGCAGTAACACTGCCAAGGGTATGATCAACAGAATTGTCCCTTTCAATATATCAGAGGAATGTACCAGGGGGAATTCAGCTGAAAGGGCCTCAGGGCTTTGAAATACACTTTTGCCTCCAGTCTGAAATATTGTGATCCCCCCCCCCTTCTACAACTAAGGGCACATTTTGAATAGTTTACTTGAACTTCACAGTTCAGGGATGTTGGAGAAAATGCAAGAGGGCCCTTTCTGCACTTACTCTTCTTGATTAGCCATAGGAGTAGGCAAGGTGAGGTTTGCATTTGACTGTTAATCTTCAGCGGATGGACAACAAATACAGTTGCATTCACCAGACATAAAGAAACCCATTTTGGTTCAACACCTCTTAGGGCAACGAAAGCATGAACAGCATTGCTTGATCCTGGGCTGCAACAGCCACTTCATCTATCTGCCTCTCACACCTGCTGTGGGGCAGAACTGGCTCTGCTTGTTACATAGGCAAAGGAGCAGAAGGGCAAGTCAAAGGACTTGCTACATCAGAGGCAGTGGAGATAACTCACTCTCTTGATGCTGTATCTCTGGGCACTTTTTCCTACCTAGGATATGGCAAAGACCCACATCCACACATCCACACACACTCTACCCCTGCAAAAAAAACCATATGGCTGGTTATGATGTTGTAGCATAAGAAAAAGTTAAAGATACACTCCACAGGATGGTAAATTCTTAAGTACAAAGGTGTGAAAGTCAAACATGTCAAAGAGCTCTGTCCGATTCATCATGTCATGCCTTTTCTCTGTTAAAGAAGAGGGGCATGCAATATTATTTCACATGTTGACCACATAAAGAGATATCACATCCTGGAGGGAAGCCAGAGATCACTGTTTTAGGATATATTATTATGCAGATAAGCCAGAGAAAATAGAAATTCTACCAACCAATGAAATTTCCTTGATTCACCAAATTTCTCACATTGCAGAGAGTAAGACAATGAAAATTGTTCATACCTAGAACTCTTAATATTTATTGTCTTCGCCTTCCCTTGGTAACTTTGCCTGTTCATTTTCTTTGGAAGCCTAAACTATATTCCTAAATGATGGATTGAAGTTTCAAGGTACTACAATACTAGAAATGTAGGGTTTGAAGAAAAATTTCATTTTGCAGAGCAGAATTCTTCAGTGTGCTCATTCCCATTGCTACATCCCTCAGATAAGCCTTCATCTCTGTTTTTTATTTCCAGTCTGTTTCATGTCATATGCCATAATGAAGTTCATTTGGCTGAATTTCTTTGAAGCTGTTATATAAGATTGCAACAGCTGGAGGGAAGGCAAAAATGGGGGAATTACCCTTTATTCCACAGAATTAATCTGACCCAATCAAAATAGGAAACACTGGCCCAATTTATTCATGCAATGAAACCAAAGGTTTCTAGCCATATTCTTCAAATGCTTTCACATCCTGAAAAGGTCCTTACTCGTGAAAAGTGAGGATGTAAAATGATGAGTCATGTCCAAACCTCTCTCCCAACCTTTGTCTCTGCATGGAGCTTTAAAATGGAGTAACTTTGAAAGACATAAACTCCTATCTGCAGTGGTGCAGTCCAGTCTTTTACACTCTTGGTGGAAGCAAGTTTGGTGCAGTCCTAAGAGCAAATGAAAGGGGACAGGCCTTTCATCAAATGAGTTGTCCTATCCCCAGAGGAATTAGGGAAGGATTTGTTGTCTGTGATCTTTTCTTTCTCTTATTTTTTTTTCAGCACTCTCCTTGTGGAATGGTTTCTGGTAGATTCTCTGTCTCTGGCCAATATAGGCTGACTATATGCCCTTTAATAGTTGTGTAGAAGAGGATATTTCAGCAGGTGTTGCTTGTCACACAGCCAGGTAACAAGAAGGAACTGTCTCCCTTTTTCACTCTGGCAACCCTAGTGAACATCCCTTTAGTGACATACACAAGCGTACACAACTTGCTTACACTTGCTACGAAGCAAGAAGCAGGCAAGCCTGGGTGAAGCCAGGCAATCACAGCTCAAGGAATATTGTGAAGAGGGGCTATGGGGGGAAAGGCTAGAGGCTAGTTTGTGAAAGGCTTAGTTTGGGTCAGAGACAGAGTGAAGATCAGTTAGAAAGAAAGAAATTGCTATGATATGAATAGGATTTTGGGAGCTGAAATATGGAAAGAGTTCAGGAAGTTCATATTTAACTTTATTATTATATGATAATATTCTACTGATTTTATTTTTTTTTCATCTGCGTCTGTTTTCATCTATAAAGGGAGAACTGATCACACTTCACCACACTTAACCCACAGATCAAAACAGTCACTTGACCAGTATAGAGGTCACAGTGAGACCAGACTACCAGATCAGCAGAGAGATCTTCAGGGTTAAAGGGCAATGGGAATGACAGAAGCCCAGGATTTGGAAATGTGGAGCCAGTCTGGATAAGGGTTCCATCATACTTATGTACGTTTGGTTGTTGTGGAAGTTGGTATTCTCTTCCACTTCTGCAGTGACCAAAGCCTCAGCAAACTCATGTTCATCCTGTGATATCCCCCCTGAACAGCCTTTCTTTGGCTGATGGAGAGTGTGAGAGATCAGAGAAGCATCTGCATATGCTTAGTAGCCAGAGAGACACCAGTTACATTGTCCACTGAGATGCCAGTAGATCTCAGTAGATGTCATTGGTCTGCATATGGAGCATCTCCAGATGGTTCTCTGATCCACTAGTGTATGTCATGCAATGGATGTTCCGAAGCAAAATCGTGAGTCCTGGAGATGGTGAGTGGGTAGCCTTAGCAGGGTTCTGCCTGTGGAACTCTTTGGAACTAGGCAGTGTAGGATCTTGGTCTTGACTTGTAGCTTTTCCATACTTAAGTTGTGTGCCTTTGCTTCACTGTCCTTAAGCTTACAATTCTGTTCTGCCTCACGCTCTATTATATTTGTATTTTCTCTCTTTCTGTTTTGGTAATCGCTTGTCAACAAGGTTGTGACAAACATTAAATAAATTACCAAATTATTGTTGACATTGCATCACTTACCTTGGCACAACAGTGTTCTTTCCATTTCATCTGCAAAGGCCTTATCATATTAAAATGCAAAGTAAAAAAAATCTGCTTAGCTGCCAGGTCATGTTGTGTTATCATTAATATTCCTAATTATTTCCTGAGATCCAGGCATTTTCTCATTGTTATGAAATTCACAAGGAGAGGCTGCCCTCTTCTATACTAAATAATCTCTCGAGCCTCTGATGGCAAAATGCCAAACTAGTGAACAAAACCTCTTGACCTTTTTTTTTCCTGTTCTTGACCAACAGCTTCCTCACATTATTCATACAAGTGATCTCACTGAAGACTTTGGTGTGACCTGCATGAATTTTAAAGGAAGATTTTATGTTTTGTAGTTGTGTTTTGACAGCTGCAGTCAGAAAAACTAACTTAAATTCCCTAGTGAAGTGAAATGCTTTGTCTTGGCTCTTGTTAGGCTGGTAATTCTTTACCTTTACTTCCATTCTTGCAGTCACTTTATCTTCAACTTACTCTAGAAGAAAGGACAGTAAATATATGGGTATGTTGGCAAATAATGATGAATTCATAGCATAGCTCCAGAGAAATAATACTTAGTTTGCAACGATCAATAAAATAAAATATAACTGTCTGAAAAAAAAATCAAAATAACATTATAGCTAGAATCACAGTTGTGATAAAAGCAGAGCACTAAACATTATAATTTAGTTTAGTGTAGCTGTAGTTTAATATAGTTCCGTACAAATATGGCACCAAAATGATGTAGTGTTTGAATGTTGGTCTACGACTCTGGATAACCAGTTCAGCCATGGAAACCCAGTGGATTACCTTGCTTAAGTCACACTCTCTCAAGCTCAGAGAAATGGCAAAGCCCCTCTGAATAAATTTTGCCAAGAAGACCTCATTATAGGTTCACCTTGGGGCCACGAAAAGTCAGAAATGACTTGAAGGCACAACATACCAACAAAACATTATGCGAGTAGCTTTTTTTTCAGTGAATGCTGTTGCATTTGTAGTATGGCTGCTCAAGAGAGCAAAGCAAAAATGCTAAAAAGAAATATATTAAAATTGCTGTGGGTGTCAATCTGAAAACTTTGAAAAGAAAATATGTTTCTCCCTGAGTCATATAAACCATTTTAATCTTGATAGCTATTACCAAGGTACTAGTAGAACTCATTTTTATTAAACTCCAAAATCTTTAAAACGTGTACTTCTGTAGTCTTCATAGTGTATCTTTAAATACTGGACAGTGAAAATAAGTATAAAAGATATGGTAACATCAGAATAAATGAGTATGAAAAGAAGTTGGTGAAAGGAAGGATAATGAATGAGTGTAAAATCTAGTAAAGCACTCATAAAACAATCTAGCTGAAAAGAAGAGATTATTATTGTTATTATTCACTGAGATTGTGCATTGACTACTTATTACATATGCTTAACTAAGTAACATTTCCTGCTCAGACCTGCCCCTAGCCTGCCTTGACAGCCAGCAACCCCACTGGGTGAAAGAAGTCTGTTCAGCTGATGACTGGTGTGCAAGGAGGATGACATTCCAGGTCCCTCCCACCGTAAATGAAGTTGCGACAAGGAATTACAACAGAGATTCTGCTTTTGATAGTCACAGCCTTGTTTGCTGGTAGGAGTGCACTGTAAACATCCTCCTCCTTGTACTCCAATCAGCAGCTGAACAGACCTCCTTCACCCAATGCAACTGCGTACAGAGTGGTTATGGATCTGTAACTCTAGATTATGAATTCATAACTGCAACAAATAATGCCATCATCATCACCATCATCATCAGGTGCATTTCTGTTTCACTTTTGATGGCATTCTCTTAGCTACTTTTCATTCATTACTCTACAGTTATTCCCCTACAGAAGAAGAAGAAGAAAGCATGAAACAAAAGAGCAGTATCAGTTCATCAAGCAATAATTATTCACAGTCTGAGTTTTCTTTGATGTGATTGTCATAGCCGTTCCATAAGCAAAAAGAAAAAAGACCCATGACCTGATCTATAATCAGATGTCTTCCCTCTTTCACAGTGAGAGCAGATAAGGTGGAATTTCATCTGAAAGTGTAATTGCTGTATGTGTTCAGATGAAACTTAGCAGCTTTAGAGGCCAACCATTGCCACTGCTGGATCCTACCATTGTGCCTACCGAGTACCACTGCTGGATGCTGCCCTAGCTGTGAACATATGATTCATCATATTGCTAGGTCCACCTACTTACTTACGGACAGTGTTATAAACTACCTTGTAGTTTGTTGCTGGACAGCTGATTAATATATTAAAAAAAAATCAATTGGTTTGCGGATGGGGAACTCAAATTCAGTTTATATTTTCGTTTCAAGTCAACAATAATTAAAACAACATCTTTTAGGCTTACTAACTCTAGGGAAATATTTTAACCGGTGTTTTCTTTTCCCCTCTTAAACATGCTAATTGAGATATCTATACATATACATATATATGCAAATTACCACTTAATGGCTCTAATGAGCGTGATGAAGAACTTTAATTGCCACATAATGATAAATTTTCAGTACATGTCAATGTGAAGCAAAAGCACAAGCAGTGCTGTGCAAAAGTGAAGTACAATTTCCCCTTTTATTCAGTTCCTTTCTATGCAACACAGAACTTGCCTAGAAAGGTTTGACACATTATCTATCTAGGCAACAGAAGGATGCTATGAAGATTATTCAGTGCTGTGTTCACTGACTATATAAATAGCATTGTTCATTCTGCTGTCAGATTTATATGCTATTACTATAGAAAAGTATCCATTCTTCATTTATCAGATCTGCTATTTCAAACACTACTGTACTGCTGTCATTCATGATGAGTATATAAATGCACTGGAACTCAGCTTCTTAGTAACTTCCTAGTTAGTGTTGTCTTGGCTTTGTAATTAATATTCTTGCTTCACTGATGAACTTTGAGTATTCAGCTTAGAATAAGGTTTTGCAGATAGAAGGAGAATTCAGTACACAGATGCTAGGAAAAAACATGTAATTCCAGCCAGTTCATTTCTCAATATACATGGAAGAACCTAGTCTTAGAGTAATAGGACAGACCTGACTTGGGTGTAATTGAACACATTAAATTTGCTACTTATTGTTGAGTCTGAAATGCAAATGAAACTAATCAGAAATGGAACAGCACTTTAGGCTGAATAGGACAGAACCTCAAAGCAGAAGGTTATGAAAGTTGTACGGTCAGGAAAACACAAGTACCTGAAACAGGAAGATAGGCATCAAGATGTGAGATATGTCACACAGTCCCTTTTTACAGACATAGTACGGATAAGCAAAGAAAAGATGAGCAGCTTTGGACGGGAAAGCTATGGAGACAAAAGAGTTCCAAGACAAGAGTGTAAAATACAGTCACTGTGCATTTTCCATATAATTTTAGGGTGGGACCAACATGACGTTGTGAGCAAAATTTAATCTTTCCTATTATCCCACTGCTGCATCTTTATTTAGCTTACTACAGAAAATTCACTAAGGAGAGGAGGAGCAGAATAGTACTGCTGGAAGAACATGTGACTAAGGCACAATGGGAGAAACTGTCTGTCCTCCCTCCCCCCTCCCTTTCTTCCTTCTTTTGAGTGCGGTACTGTGTATGCCTGAAACCTGTTGCACAGCCGCTTACTCCTGTGTGGACATCAGTCACTGTCCATTTAACTTTTGTCTCCTCCTGCTATCAGCCCCACTTTATTCCCTCATCCTGCCCAATCTGCAGTTCAACCCCCAGACTGAAAAAGGTTTCCCCACTTATGCTTTTTTTGCTTGCTACACATTTCTGGTTTTATATACTGCAACACTTGTTCTTTTCCCTAATCTACCAGCTCTTGGCGTTAATGAATTGTTTCTTGGAATGAGATTTCTTCAACTAGCCCACTTCAATTAGGTGTGTAATTAATAGCTTACATTGACAACAGCAGCACTTACTTCTAGGACATATGTTGGGTCCTGACTGTAATTCTGTAAAGTTGCAATCATCTAGCCTTGTGCTACTTACTTATGTGAGCAATTCCTGCTGTGATGATTTAATGCCACAGTATTCTAGTGCTCTCCTGTAGAACTGAAGTGTGATAGAAGAGTACAATGAATGGGCAGGAAAAATCACAAGGTTTTATTTTTGCACCTGACCTCCTCTAGTTGTGAAATTGACTTTAACAGAGATCAAATATTCCAAGATGAAACAGATGGCACTTAACAGTCTAACCATGTTTACCTGGAAATAAAACTTAGCTGTAGGCATTTCTCACAATAGTGATTTCATAGAATAGTGCACCTTATGACAGTGAAAATAGGTGGGTATCCTATCTAGGCTATGAAACTTTCTGGGCTAGAGAGCTGTCCTTCTCAGTGAATCAATGGAACTTAAGATCTCCGTGTAACCATTTTTATTAAAAAGCAGAAAAGTCTTGCCTTGTGCTACAGGTACACTTTGGAAAAAAAATGCCTACATACATATACATGCACATAAACACAAAGTACATTGCTAAAACAAGCACCAACTTCATGATGTCAGCAGAATACGTGTAGCAACCAATGAGGGTTGGGACAAAGGGAAGGAACAACACTACACATATAGCCATGGCGTACTTGTGCAAAATAGGTCTCAGTACCCATATAGTTGATTAGCCTCATTGACAAATAGTTCTTCTCATGAATACGTTTCCCCTAATGTACAGCTGAAATCTACCAGCTGCAATTTACGCTCATTAAATCTCATCATCCCTCTGGGTTGAGACAGAACAAATGAATACAATTCAGGTTAAGGGGAGGGCTATTGTATGCAAACAAAGACCAAGAAGTACAGGCCATCTTGAGTTGTACAGCACAGGTCATGATACTATGAGTCTACTCAGAAGCCTGTGGCAATTTTGTATAGGCTTCATGAGGTTGCCATGGACCTCCATGCAGGTGTGAATTGCAAAGTGGTCTGCACTGCATGAACTGTGCCCTCTCTCCCTCCCTCCTCTCCCTCCCTCCCTCTTCAGTCATCCCATGGCAATTGTAGCCGGGAAACACAAAGGCCCTTTCCTCCAGCACTGGGCCATTCTTTTGTAGTTACATCCAAGAATAGCCGTACGCATGCAAAGCATCTGCCTTTGCTAGATTTAACTGTGGCAATTAGCAGTCAGTCTTCTGTTTCCTCTATCTTAAGGAGTAACTAGTTAAAGGAAGGTCAAGAAGTAAAATACGATAAAGAAAATCAGACATTTATTTCACAATTGTCAAATTAGACTTGAAAATATTTCTTCCTTCTTTCAGGGGTTTCTTAAAATTGCTACAGAACAATTGTAGAAGACAGGGTACAGACAAGGATAAATTACAAGCTGGGTGGGGATGTAATTAAAGAGGGTGAGTATCAGAAGAGAGAATTCCAGCTGATAAAGAGCAGAAGGTCAACTGCCTGAGGTGGTGAATGTTTCCACAGAGAGACTATCCTTGTACAGAAGTCTTGCAGGTGGCAAGCAGGACAGTTTTTTAGAAAAACAAAAAAAAATCCATTTTACTTCTTTTTCTGTGCGTTCAGACATTGTTTCAGGCAAATGAAAGCTATAATAGAAAAATTAGAGTTGTAGTATAACAATGAATACAGGTAAAATGAACTGCAACTGCAGTGTGTTCTGAATCTTGTCTGATGTATGTAAAGAACTAGAAGTAAAAATTTAGAAATGAAATGAAAACCTTGTTATGAAATGCTATACACAGGTTTTCTAGTGGCCTTAGAGTTTTACAAATCACTGTTTGTGGAAATGATATGTAAATACAAGAGATTAATTTTTGCATCACAGTAAAAAAGGGTAGGGAATTAAACCAATGACCTCAACATAAACTCAGATCAGCTATTGATGACAGTGATCAATGCTAGCTCTGGTATGACTTAGTAGGACATTGAAAAGTTGAGATTTGATGCTTTTAACACTAAATAATGTCCTGGATGTCCCAAAGTAAATACACTAAAGATAATGCCTTACCATTGGCTTGCTTAAGAAAACCAAAAAAGAAATTGTTAAGTGTTTTAATTGCACTGTTTTTTCATTGGTGATAATACAAGGCATTTCTAGAAGTCATACAGCCCTTCGTTTTTCAGAGCAATTTCTAACAGTTTGCTCTGCAGCCTTTTATGTATCAATGAAGTTACCATCATCAACTTTCACTTTTTCATTAAGCTCTTGTAGTGAAGATCTACAATGGCATGGAAACTGGAACCAGCGGGCCAGCTTAAAGTAACATATCTGGCAGTTTCCTGAACTGCTAGTTATGGGATTCAAGGCTAAACTAGTAGTTCTGAAGTAATCCAAAAGATAAAGGGTATAAAATGTGTGTATCAGGATTGTGTGTATCAGATCCAGTCATCCAGTCTTATGATCTGAGTTGAAATTTGGAATAGCAGGGAAGTCTGTGTGTGATTTGCATGTGTTAGAAATAAGGAGACTCTTAGTTCAGTAGCTGCTTTAAAGGCTGATGTGAACTGCAAATAAGTGGAGAGGCCCTTGCCTGCCCCTCCAGTCCACATGTTAAAGTGAGTATTATTAACCATGTGAAAATGCAGGGAACTTTGATAAAGGAGATGTGTGCTGATGTGTCTATTTCCCCACAGATCTGGATTGAGAATGCAATTGTCTTTAATTGACGCACTTTTATAAGCTTGGATAGATGCCCCCTTTAGCAACTTAAGATAAGAGTTCATCACTTGAAGAGGTCTGCAGACTGGAATACAGCTTTTTCCAACACAAAGATGTAGAATGACTTGAATTCAGTTGCTGAAAGTTGTCCTTCTCCCCAGCTCTTAAAGGGGAGAAGTCCTATCTTGAATCTGAAATGACTACCCTTTCCTTCAGCAAGACATTTTAGAAATATTGTTAGGTAAAATTATGCATAGTTAGATGTCTGTGGCTCTCAAGAAAGAACAATTACTATTTAAATAAAGTATTGTTATTGGTGTTCAACACTGTACGACTTCTGTTTCTGATGTTTAGAGAGATTCACATTATTTGTGTAACCAAAATACCAGTGCTCATATACAAGGAAGGAAATATTGGGAAGTTCGCAGAATCTGCATGGTTTGTTAAAGTACATGCATTGTGTTTGAGGAAGGAATCTAGGTGGGAGAAGAGCAAATTCCCAGGACACTCCAATGACAGGAAAACCTACAGAGTGAGGGGAGAGGGGAGGAAATAGAACAAGGTGAATAAGAGTATAGAGTGCAGTGCCATAGAGAAGGCCACAGTCATATGACTGCAACAGTGAAAAGAACAGCCCATGCAATGTTTTGTTATAGGTTCCACTTACTCGTTTAACATTAACAATTTCACCTTGCTTCATTTGACTTTCTGTTCCCAACGTATGTGTCAGGGACAGGGTAATAGCAGAGAAACAGTGCTTCCAGTAAAGCTTATCCTTGTAATACTAAGAATGCAGTGCAGTTCGGGAACATAAGTGGAGGAGGTTCACTTTCTTCATAAAAAGAAAAGGCCCATGCTTTAAAAAAAATCTCAAGAGCCCCTGAGATAACATTCGTATAAAAGTGAACTAAATCTAGCCTGATTATGGGAAGCGAGTTCAGAATGTGAAGCAATTTATCCCTACCAAACATGTTCCCTTTGAAACGGCAAATTAGATGTGCAGCAGGATTTGGTCACACTTCAAAGAATAATATGCAGAACTGGAGATCCATCTGTTTTCTCTTCCACTGAGGCTCCTGTGTGTTAAACAGGCTTTCAGTAACTTCAAAGCTTGTTTGAAGTCCTCATTGTGCATAACTCAATCACAAAAACCAAGGATTCCTTAACAATATTAGCATCTGATATTTTCTGTTAGTTTTAATCTGTGCGGAAAAACAATTTGCTCTTCCATCTTATTGTTTTATTTTCTTTTTACCTATTCTAGCTACGACAGTGAGGGACGACTAACCAATGTCACATTTCCAACTGGGGTGGTCACCAACCTACATGGGGAGATGGAAAGAGCTATTACAGTTGACATTGAATCATCTAGCAGGGAGGAAGATGTCAGCATCACTTCAAACTTATCATCAATTGATTCTTTCTACACAATGGTCCAAGGTACAGTAACCAGACAGAATGAAAGCACCACTTTTTTAAGGGGAGGAAAATGAATAAAAGTGCGTTATAATTCAAATATGATGGCATTCAGTCTCTTAGGATTAGAATGGAATATCAGTATGGGGAGAATATTGTAGCTCATTATTAAACATGGTTAGAAAAATGGGTTAGTTATATTTAGGGTGTGTAATTAACCTTACTTACATAACTGACCCAAATATTTCCATTGGTATCTGCAAACAACCACAAATGAAGTATTAAAGTTTTTTAAGTCACCTTGATCAAAAACTTTTGTTTCAAGCTTCTATCCATGCAAGAATTACTTCTACTGCGGTGAACTTAGAAACACACAAATATTCCCATAATAACTCTTCTTACTTCATTGTGCACAGGAATATGGATCAAGCAAATATGTCAGCCAGATAGTAATGTTGAAAGGCCACATAAAGACTGAAGAATTAAAATGCTTTGCAGGGTGTAAAAAAGCAACAGAGTACTGATTTGATTTCCATTATGATTCCATCTGAATGAAAAGCCAAAGCTCACAATGAATACTGCGCTTTTGTGTCCTTTCAGATCAATTAAGAAATAGCTACCAAATTGGGTATGATGGATCCCTCAGAATTATCTACGCCAGTGGCCTCGACACACATTACCAAACAGAGCCACATGTTTTAGCTGGCACGGCCAATCCAACTGTAGCCAAAAGAAATATGACTCTTCCTGGAGAAAATGGACAGAATTTAGTGGAATGGAGGTTCCGAAAAGAACAAGCCCAAGGCAAAGTCAATGTGTTTGGCCGAAAGCTCAGAGTGAGTAATAATTTTAATTTTTTCTTATTTGAAAATGCGCTAAAAAAAATACTGCATGAGCTGGTAGCACTTGAAACATGATTATTTTTCTTTGGCTGATTTTTTGAAATTCAAAAGTGGGATGGCCCTTGGTGCTTAAAATATGAGGACAGATTTCAGAGGTGAGACAGCACCTTGATAGAGGATATTCGTTCTTTGATTTCACATTTGTGTGTTGATCTGTGTATCTCAAAAAAATAGTATGGGGTTTATAATCCTCAACCAGTTTTAATGACAAGTAATAATATCATGGACAGAAAATAACTTCTTTCCCATGCACTCATGTTCTTCATTGTTATTTTTATGTTGTACCATTATTTTACATTTGATTTGTTAAACATTTTTGCCATTAAAGCTAATCCTAAAATCAACCCCCTTTTGAAACAGAGAACTATAATGCCTATTTCAGAATAAAAAGGCTATAAAGGATATAGCTGGTCTCTGTAGTCCCTGCAGTACTTTACTACTTTTTAACACGTATGCATGGGAGTGGGAGCAGAGAGGCCTATAGGAGTTCATAGAGTCTAACCATGTCTACAGTGTAACTGCAGAAGCATACAGTGCTGGGCACGTATACCCTGAAACCTTGCAAAGGAGCAGCATAGTGGGAAAAAGCTGACTGCTCTAACAAATGTACATGTTGTATGTGCTTGCTCAGAATAAGTCCCTTTAAGTTCAGTGGGATTTATTCACACATAAGTGAGTATAAGATTGTAGTCTAAACAGTTGAGCTCTATTGCATTTTTCTTTACCTTTCTTTGAAGCACTAGAAGCAAATTGTGCTTTGGACCAAAGGATTCTGGAAGCATACTGTGCATGAGGGGAATCAAATGTTAAAATGAAATTACCTGTTGGCTCTCAAATCAACTAGGTAATGAAAATCCACTGTATCTATATCTTCCCTGTTAAACGTTCTGTGAACATCTAGAAAACACTGAACTCTTTGATTATTCTGTGTTGCTTAACACAACCACTTACAAATAATATAATATTTTATTTATGGATCATCCCTGCTGTAGATCTCTTTGATTATCTAGCAAAGTAAATCTTCTGCCTTAAAGGCTGTACATTCTTCTAATACATTCAAGAACTGATGAAAAAGAACGCCACTAATACTTTTCTGAAGACAGCATGTACCCCTGGTGGAGGAGTGTAAGATTAATCTACTGCTGTTCTAGTAAAGAGAATTATATTAATGCCTGTTTTCTCCAGGGTCCCTCCTTGATAGCAAAACAGTTCAGGCAAGTAGTCCAACATCCTGTTTCCTACAATGGGCAATGAGTTACCTTTGCAAAGCCCTCGAGTAGTGTCTGAACGCAATAGCCTTTCCTCCTGTTGTTCCCCAGCAACTGGTATTCAAGAAGAAGAGTTCCTCTGTATCTGAAATAGCATATATTTGTCATTCATAACAGTCACAGATAGCCTTGTCCTCCATACACTGTTCTTAATCTCTTTTAGAGCTGTCTAAGCTAGTAGCTATCTTGTAAGCAGAAATGAACTAGTGTAACTTTTTTTTTTACTTATCTTTAATGCATACATTCCTACTGTCCTCCAGCTCACATTTAAAGTGTGGGGTACTGATTTAAAAGAGCCTGTGTCATATAGTGGCTTGAGTGTTGTACTATGATCCTGGAATACATGGAAACATTCCCTGCTGGGCCAATGAAAACCCACTCAGTGACTTTGGGTGCATCACACATTCTGAGCCCCAGAAAATCCTGTGATAGGTTCACCTTAGGGTCACCACAGGTCAAAAATGACTTGAAGGCATACCGCCGCCACCACCACCACTACTATTAATACTACTACTAATTTAAGCTTTTTAGAGAGTCTGAGAACAATTTAATGATGCTAATAATAGACATTTTAGGATGTAGGAAAAGGATTAAGAACATCTGATCCACTAGGTGATGTTGGACTTCCATCTAATGTCAGTTTCAACTGATATAGCAAACAGTCAGAAATTCCAGTGCAAACACATTTGGTTACTCATCCCAGATCTTGGAGCTTAACTGTAGTGCTACCATGTGTATCAGAAACCAACATACATCTGTGATTCTAAATATATTTATTGTAAAGTAAACACTATTATTTTAAAATAGTATTTAATAGTTATGAAGGTTTTTAACCTTTAATTAAGACAAATCCAAAATCCTTACTGGTATTTAGAATTTAGACACATAGTTGTTTAGATCCTGGCCATAAATTTATGCAGTGGTTCTGGCCACTGTATAGTTATGGTTGATGAAGGATGTAAAGTCGAACACTTTCATAGCCAGAATCCATAGGTTGTTGTGGGTTTTCCGGGCTTTGAGACTGTGTTCTATTAGCATCTGTGGCTGGCATCTTCAGAGGATCTGATGGCATGGAAATGAGACAAAGTATATATACTTGTGTAGTCCCTGGGTAGGAAGAAGCAATTTACATATGTTACAGTTGGCCTGTAATGGCCTATTGTTGGCCTATGATGGCCTATTGTTAAATGGGATATTCCCCAGGGTTGCATTGTTAAACAGTGTGTTAAGTACACTAGCAATCCATGGTATTGTTTCTTGTAAAAGGACCTCCAGAGTCTGGGTGGTGTTCACTGGCATATTTTTGAGTCTTGATTTTAGTGTTCTTCAGTACTGGTAGCTAAATTTTGTTTATTTTCCGAGTTTCCTCTTTCCTGTTGAAATTGTCCATGTGTTTATGGATTTCAGTGGGCTCTTGTGTTTTATAAACCAACGTGGACACAGAATGTTTTTTGAATGCACAGAAATTCTGGACCATTCTGACAACTACTGTCAGTCTACACAGAGAGGCCGTTGAAATCCATAAACACATGGACAATTTCAACAGGAAAGAGGAAACTCGGAAAATAAACAAAATTTAGCTACCAGTACTGAAAAGCACTAAAATCAAGACTCAAAAATATACCAATGAACACCACCCAGACTCTGGAGGTCCCTCTACAAGGAACAATACAATGGATTGCTAATATACTTGATGCACTGTTATGCATATCCCCTGACTGACAATGCAACCCTGAGGGATATCCCATTTAACAATAGGTCATCACACAGGCTGACTATAACACATGCAAATTGCTCCCTCCCAGCCGGGACTACACAAGTATATATACTCTGTCTCACTTCCATGCCACCAGATCCTCTGAAAATGCCAGCCACAGATGCAGACGAAACGTCAAGAGCAAATACTAATAGAATGCAGCCTCAAAGCCCGGAAAACCCACAACAATTGGTTGATGAAAGGTTTCTATGTTGTCTCTTGTACAGAAAAGAACAGCAAAGGCTGTGCTGTTGTTCTTCCTGGCCACCCTTTTGTTTACTGCTATTGTTCAATAATGTCACAGTTCTTTCTTTGAATTTTGTCACTTTCTGAAAACTTGAGCTATTTATATCTGTCTTTTGCCCAAGTGGACAGTGCAAAGTGCCAATTATAAGGTAACAGTTCTTATTTTCTCTCCTCTGTTCCCATCCTTTGGTGAAACTAGCTTTTGACACAACATTTGTGATCCTGTGTTCCCTCGGGTAAATTTTGAGCAACGTACCAACACCTGATGAGAGGGGTCATGTATATGAGTAATATCTTGTAGCATACAGGGTCTCTATCTTGAAAAGTGAATCATTTGGCAATAGTAAATCCCTCTCCTCTGTATAGATGGTTGTGATTTTCTTAGAGATTCAACAGGAACTAGCTTGCAGAAATTGATCTGCCTTTTACAGTCAGGCCAAGCTATTCCTTTTGACTGTTTATTTTATGTGGCTCTATACATCACGTATTTTTTCCCTTATGTCAGCCTATGTTTCAGAAAGAAGGGGAAATCCCTAAAAAAAAAAAAAAGGGGTACAGCAAAAGGTTATGTCTGGAGCTTTAACCCCAGAGCAAAGAAATTCACACCTCACTTCACCTCACACCTAACTGCATCCTGAAAACATAGGCACATTGATGGATACCTTCTGTACCTTAACTTCAGCCCAATTAAATATTCACCCCTTTTGATCTTTTAAAGAGAAAAAGATCTATTTTAAAGCTGTGGGACTGTACTTCCAAACAGCAAATAGCAAAGAAATTCAAACCGCAGTCAACACACCTATAAGTAAGCACCGTCAAGCATCCTGTTTCTTCTTGGACTTCTGCCCCAAATAAAGAGCTATATCCTCAGTCTCTGATATTGCGAACTATTGCTGTTAAACAGCTGTCGAAGTGTGAACGAAGTGTGATTACTTGCCTTCCCAAATGCAGTGTTTATCTATGGGGTAGTGCAATATTTAGCATTGATTTTGTTAGCCTTGTTGAATGTGAACATTCTTTCTGAAGGAAAGTCTGGATGAGAAGGGAAATAATTTACAGTTAGAAACAGGCATATCTTAGTGTGTACTTCCATCTGCATATTTAGACCATATTTTCAAGTGGACTCCAATATAGCTGGCTTATCTGGGACTAAGCCCTGTAAACAAGACTTCCCTCTCTTAAATATGGATCAGACAGATTGGAATAATAAAGATAGCTCAGCTGGGGTTAGAACTGCACTACAAATCTGCTGGTTGTTGATGGTGACCCTATCGAAGTCCATATTTTATTTAAACTCTTCCACATGGTTGATGATGTGCTACATAGGAACTAGAGTGTGTAGCTTTATTATGCTATAGTGTTTACTCAGAGTAGGAGTTAACATTCAGTTAATATACCTGAGTTTTGAGTTAGTATAAAGGGAAAAGAAATCTGTGGTCTGAATGTCCTTGATCTGGTGGGTATAGCTCCAATAATAATTTTTTACTTTAAGCCTGTGGCATGTGTGTGGGTGGATGCCTTTTTGGGAAATTTTAGGTTAAAGTGACAAGCTGAGACTCATTTAGGAAAGTCAGTCAGACATGAATGGTACCAATTAGTTTTGTTTTAAAGTTAGGTTAACATCTATGTTAAGAATGACCAGCTGTCTGGAAAAGGAAGAGGAAGAAATTGTTTAAAACCTTTTTTTCTGGCTGCAAGCAGTGATGTTCGAAGAACCCCAAGACATCAGAAATAATCAGAGAGCAGCAATGTATTATATATGATCTACAATGCTGTGTTATTGCCTTATCTAGTCATAATTTATATAAATAGTTATTGTTAACATTCAAGATGCTTTAATAGAAAATGAATGCCTTTTTCTTGTAAAATGGTATTATATGGGCCTAATGATCAATTTCAAATGTAATTAGTTACATCTCATCAGTTTTTGCTAGCCTTTCATCTTCTTTTGATAATTCTACTACATCTCTCAACTATACTCCATGAATAGTACTGATTGCTACAAAATTATCATTGTATGTATTATTATATTATATTAACATTTAACTAAATTTCAAAAGGCTTAATTGAAAAGGTCTTGAGTAAATGCCAGTACATCTTTATTTAATGAAACCTTTTAAAATGGTGATTAATCTAATCCCTGGCACTCATACCAAGAAGCTGCTAAATTAATTTACTGACAAAGGAAATCAATCATTGTATATGGCGTTTAAACGATGTTTTTCAAAAAGTAGTTGCTATTAGAAGATCATAATAAGCATCGCATGGTCATTTATGTGTTTTGTTGTCTTGTTTGTTCATAAAAGGTTAACGGTAGGAACCTCCTTTCAGTTGATTTTGATCGGACAACCAAAACAGAGAAGATCTATGATGACCACCGGAAATTTCTGTTGAGGATTGCCTATGACACATCAGGACATCCAACTCTTTGGTTCCCGAGCAGCAAGCTTATGGCTGTGAATGTTACCTATTCATCTACAGGTCAAATTGGTAGCATCCAGCGAGGCACCACTAGTGAGAAAGTAGATTATGATGGACAGGGAAGGATTGTTTCTAGAGTATTTGCTGATGGGAAAACATGGAGTTATACATATCTTGAAAAGGTAAAGTGCAAAATTGAGAATTAGTGTCTTCATGTTGTGATTAAACTGAAAACTGTTAGATGTAAATGGTCAAAAACCATGCATTGCCTCATGAAATTTGCCATTTGGTGCTGTGGAGGGATGAAGATTCATATCTGGAAAAGGCACAATTTTTTTTTTTTTTTGCAATTCTCTTTTTTTTTTCAACCCAAGAATATTTATTAACATCCTCTGAAACAAAGAATAATATTTAACTTGAAAGAAACTTAATAAAAATAGGCTCAAGATACTGGTTTACTGCCTGTAGATGCGATCCAGTCAAAATTAATGATGTCTTTGAAATAACTGAAACCGAAAGTCATTTGGGCAATTTCATTTTAGTGACTTCAGTGAAATGTAAGCACACTTCCTTTTCTCAAGTTTGCCCCAAATGTTATGTATTTGTTATCTAGTGTTTTGCATCTCATTTTTAGAAACTAAAATTAATGTCCGAGTTTAATTAGAAATTAATTTAGAAATTAATGTCCGAGTGACTTCCAATAAAGTTTAACATCCACCGCAGTGTAAAAACAGGGTGCAACAGTTCCTTCCTCAGTAACCAAAGAAAATCGGAAGGACTTGGAGAATGGCCAGCACTGGCACCAAATAAAACTCACCTCACAAAAAGAATTCCAAAGCTGGCACACCTCACATTTTTGTATCTTTTTGTCTTCCCTTCTCTAAAACTCTGGCTGCCAGATCTTATCCAGACTTTAAATTCTATAGCTACAGCACATCCTATGTTTGGCAAGATAAGCGGTAATAGACTTGCTGTAAATTTTCACTCTCCCTCCCATACACATAGAACCAGCTGTTAGTGCTCTATGGGTTTTTTCCCAGCATTGCTGCTTAAGTGTCAGTAACTTCTGCTGCTTGGCACAGAGTCAATTTTCCTGTATCAAAAAAACAACACTGGTGATTCAATCTTACTCTTTAGTTATGTAGCACAGCATTAAGTAGGGCATGTCTAAGTCTTAAAATTGAGAGCAATGTCCTATGTTCGGTTTATAGCAAGTTTTGGCGAGCGATGAAACATCTCATCATCAGCATTTTTCCAGGATGGGGGACAGTGGCAGGAACATGCCTGAGGTGAAAACAGCTAGTGACTCATAGCGCCTGATGTCAGTAATGTAAAGTAACAGTAGGGGCCCAGATCTGGAGCTTTGCAAAAGAAGTCATTTGGTGGCTGATTAACTCTGCAAAGTCTGATGTTAAATAACGAACCAATTGCTTTGCCCAGCTGACAAATGTAGAAGAGGAGCTTCAGGAATCTTCAGGCTAGTAAACTTCTCGCTAAATTATCTCTAATTACAGGAGTAAAATTGTCTCTTCCATATGTTGTTCCCTTCTTGAGTTATTGGCTTTAAGACAGCTTCACTTTTGCTGGTATTAAACATGACTTATCCAAATCCATTGACAATCTGCTGTTTGGCTGTGAGTGCTTGACAAAAGAATGACTCAGTCACAACAAGTAGCACATTAGGAATCTGGAGCCACTAATTACAGAACCTCTTACAATTAAGTATCCAAATAAATTAGGCAGAGAATAATTACCAATATGTAAGGTCAAGGATAATTCAATTTAAATGATGATGATTTACTCAGAAAGATCGCTGCTATCATACAGTGGTTTTGGCACTTGACTAAAACTTTTTTTTTAATTGTTCCTTTTCAGTCTATGGTCCTCTTATTACACAGCCAACGGCAATACATCTTTGAATATGATTTACTTGATCGGCTTTCAGCAATAACCATGCCCAGTGTAGCTCGCCATACTATGCAGACAATCCGTTCCATTGGCTACTATCGGAATATCTACAATCCCCCTGAAAGCAATGCTTCTGTCATCATGGACTACAATGAAGAAGGCCAGTTGCTACAAACTGCTTTCTTGGGTACCAGCCGAAGAGTTCTATTCAAATACAGAAGGCAGACCAGACTCTCAGAAATTCTATATGACAGTACCAGAGTCAGTTTTACTTATGATGAGACAGCAGGAGTTTTGAAAACAGTGAACCTCCAGAGTGATGGTTTTATCTGCACCATTAGATACAGGCAAATTGGTCCATTGATTGACAGGCAGATTTTCCGCTTTAGTGAGGATGGAATGGTAAATGCCCGATTTGACTATAGCTATGACAATAGCTTCAGAGTGACTAGCATGCAGGGTGTTATCAATGAAACACCATTGCCTATTGATCTTTACCAGTTCGATGACATCTCTGGAAAAGTCGAGCAGTTTGGAAAATTTGGGGTTATATATTATGATATAAACCAGATAATTTCAACAGCTGTCATGACTTATACGAAACATTTTGATGCCCATGGCCGCATAAAGGAAATTCAGTATGAAATATTCAGATCACTTATGTACTGGATTACGATTCAGTATGATAATATGGGACGAGTAACTAAAAGAGAGATAAAAATAGGCCCATTTGCTAACACAACCAAGTATGCTTATGAATATGATGTTGATGGCCAGTTACAGACGGTTTATCTAAATGAGAAAATAATGTGGCGATACAACTATGACTTAAATGGCAATCTCCATTTGCTCAATCCAAGTAATAGTGCTCGTTTAACACCTCTTCGATATGATCTGAGAGACAGAATCACTCGACTAGGTGATGTTCAGTACCGATTAGATGAAGATGGATTCTTGCGACAGAGGGGAACAGAGATCTTTGAATACAGCTCAAAGGGTCTGCTTACTAGAGTTTATAGCAAAGGCAGTGGGTGGACAGTGATATACCGTTACGATGGACTTGGAAGACGAGTTTCCAGTAAAACTAGTCTTGGACAGCACCTCCAGTTTTTTTATGCAGACCTCACTTATCCAACAAGGATAACTCATGTATACAACCATTCAAGTTCTGAAATCACCTCTCTGTACTATGACTTGCAAGGACACTTATTTGCGATGGAGATCAGCAGTGGAGATGAATTCTACATTGCCTCAGACAACACTGGCACACCACTGGCTGTTTTTAGCAGCAATGGTCTAATGCTTAAGCAGATTCAGTACACAGCCTATGGTGAAATCTATTTTGATTCCAATCTTGACTTCCAATTGGTGATAGGCTTCCATGGAGGACTTTATGACCCTCTAACCAAATTAATTCATTTTGGCCAAAGAGATTATGACATACTGGCAGGCCGATGGACTACACCTGACATTGAAATCTGGAAAAAAATAGGGACGGAGCCAGCTCCCTTTAATCTGTACATGTTCAGAAATAACAATCCAGCCAGCAGAATACATGATGTGAAAGATTATATTACAGGTAAATAAACATATTTTTAATTATGTGCATTTAACAGACCTTATATAAAATGGCAAACAACTCAAATGAGTGCCAAAGAGCCTGAGGATCTGTAAAATGGCAGAAGGCTACAGCAGGGTTATGCCGGCATATCAGTATAATGCTCAGCAAAGAGCAAAATCAAAGTTTGCTTTTTAGATTTATTTTTTTTTTCAAAAATATTTTCACAGTGTGGTTGGTTGAATCTTCAGATGCAGAACCTGTGGATATGCAGGGCCATATAGCTATTAATGAAAATTACCAGGACTGTTGTTTAAGTAACAGTGATAGAGAAAGTAAACCGATTTGCACATTTTTCCATCAATAGTTTTAAGATATCAAGTGACATTATCTCATATATCATTAACAGACAATAGACAAAAATTATCAGATGTCTTCATACTGGGTCCTGTCCTTTGTCTCTGGAAATTTTTATGACTCAGGGGATACAAAATAAAAGAATTACAGAAAGTAAAATATAGTTTTGATGTTTCTATGCCTGACTAGACAGTTACCATGGAAACAGTTTATAAACCTGTAAATATATTGACTATTATGAGTGGTATTATGCCAGATGGCAAATTTATCTAGAGCTTGGTACAGTTCCTTCCTTGCATGTAGCATTTCAGTTGATTATCTCTGTAAAGGAAAGATTTCCAAACTTGTGCCTACCAATATGAAAAATACTGTGCTGTCACTCCCACTTGCTGTTTATGGTTGTGCACTCATCTGTGTATTAAACAGGAAATAGCATTCCTTCATTCTTATGCTTCTCCCATCTTTTCTGGTACCTTAAAGGGCAGCACTCAGACCAAAAGTGTCACTACAGGAGCCAATGTGCTTGCTTTGTACTTTGTCCAAAATGCATTTTAATTTCTATGCTGCTTCAAGTCCAAAAATTAACTATTTTGGTACATCCATTATCTGTTGTCAAAAATATTTGTGGATAGTTTTATTCTTGTTCTGTTCTTGTTTGCACTACTGTTTTCCTTTACCAGGACCAACAGATCTAATATCATCCTCAGGGACCTCTCAAGAATCCCAGGAGGTTCCTGAGGATGCCTTTCCGTGTGCATCTTGCTGATGGAAAACAGCTTGACAAATTCTCTGCTGTACTCCTCCACCTCCACCAACACAAACGCGGTTTTTTGAGGGGGGCTGCCACACTGAATCAGTGGGTTTGAGAAAGGATCACACCAGGAGACATGTGGTAGCTACATGCTAGAGCAGAGCTTTCCAAACTTTTCGTGTTGGTGACACAGTTTTTAGACATGCATCATTTCACAACACTTATGTCAGCTCCCCTAATCAACATCCCTATTCTAGAAATCTCAAAACCTCCAAAACCCAAAACTTTTTGCTGGCATTCACCTGCTTCTACCTTCAAGGCAGCAACTGCTGCACTCATTCATCTGTCAGATCTTTTAGGGTGCACAGACTCCATAATGATCATGTCACTTAACACCTACATATTCTCTAAAAATCAAGGAAATCTGAAGGCCAAGGTGTTGATATACTGGCCCTCCTGAATAGTTGGAACCCAACTGCACTTTTCAGCTAAGAGCCATGCATGCATGAGACTTGTGGCTCTTAGCTTTGAAACTGCAGACCAGCTGCTGGAGAAATGAGCATAGAAAGAGCTTGGGATGTTGTCCCATCCCAGGTATCAACCATATTTTGTTTCACATTACACAATTATAGCAAATTATAGCACTGTAATTCCACTTTAAATGTTATGACTGCATCCTATGGAATCTTAGGGTTTCTAGTTTGATGAGGCAATAGACCATTCTGTCTGAGAATTCTAAATACTCCTCCCTAAATTCCAGATTCCAGGATTCCATAAGATGGCACCATGGCAGCTAAAGTGGAATCATAGCACTATAATTGTGTAGTGTGAAAGGACTCCCATCTGTCCTTTGTATTGGCTCTGAACTAGAGATATAATTGTATAGTAAGTTTCTCCTTGAAGGAAGCTACAAGTAATTTCAATAATTTTCTTCATGCTGTGAGAAAATCTTCAAAGACCATTCAGTTTCTAAAACTATTCACAATTCAAGACTTATTCTGAGCAAAATTCACATCTACTTGTTTTACACAGAAATTGGCATTTTCTGCACAGAAAAAAATTCAGTGCAGAAATATTATTTCCTGTTTAGAAAATACTGGGGTTTTTTGCACAAAATATGCTGTTTTCTGTGCAAATTAACCATATGTGTATTTTCATGAATAAATCTCCAAGTATAGCATTTTCTATGCAGAAAATAATATTTCAACAGCAAAATATTATTTTCTGTGCAGATACTGTTTTCTGCACAGAAAATGCTTGTTCCTATGCCAAACAACTAAGTGAAAATTTTGCACAGAACAAGTTCTGAACTACAAAGATTCTCATCAGTCCAAGATTCTTCTCATCAGAGTTTTTAACACTCAAAAAACATATTTTTCAACAATTTTTGAATATTTTAAAATATTCTTTTCATCCTTACTCTGGACACATGTTTCCAATCCAGTAACACAAATCCCAATGAAGTTTCAGAGTGTCTGCAAATAGGAATCACACATGCTGCTCTGGAGACTAAAACATGAACCAGTGGATTCAAATTACAAGAAAAGAAATTCTGCCTAAATACTAGGAAGAACTTCTGCTGGAATCCTGTATGACTGTTGTGTACTATGTAGCACTGTAATGATGTTGCTACGTAGTGAAGTCCAGCATGACCCCCACGCACACTTTAACTGATAAGCAGCCACTGGGATTGTCAGGGATCTGTTCCCCTGTTGATCAAGAAGAAGCTGCCTGACATTCCCATCCCTCTTTTGAACATTCCGGTTCAAGAGTCAGAAAAAGAACCCTTGCTGGAAATCCTCCTTTTGCTGGAGATTTCTTGTATGGGGGCGGAGGAGTGAGAACATCAGACAGCTGCTTCACCATTGATAGGGAATGGGCTTCTGTTGATCACAGTGGTTGCTTACTGATAAATGGGGTTTAGGGAACTTTAATAGTCCCTACACGGCCCCTAAAGATTATGAACACATAGCTGTTGCAAATGCATAGCTATAGGTTACATATTCTCAATTGCCCAAGATTTCAACATTCTTCTTTACCTTAAGAGCTGTTTGACAGTGCCTCAGTGGCTGGTCGATTTTAACTTATTTGTAGGTCTTTAAACAAGGGTGGGATGGGCATCTTTCAAAAATATTTTTCTTGTAGATTCCTGCATGGCAGAGGGTTGGATTACATGGCCTTTGCAGACCCTTCCAGCTGTAAGATGCTATAATTGTAGAGTTCAGTTTCCAACCCAAAAGAAGAACACAAGCGAGAATTAGTACAGAAACTCATAAATAAGATACTCTGTAAGCCCTATGTGTTTTGCTTTGGTTTGCCACCAAATATTTTTAATTACAGATCAAAGTACTATCAAATTCTGCAGATATGACTAAAATTTCTGCTGCCTTGCTTTCCAAAAAACAGGGAAGGAATATGATGTTTCTATCTCTCTTTCTTTCATTTTACTTTTGCTTTGTAGATGTTAACAGTTGGCTGGTAACATTTGGTTTCCACTTGCACAATGCTATCCCAGGATTCCCGGTGCCCAAATTTGATTTAACAGAGCCATCCTATGAACTTGTGAAGAGTCAGCAGTGGGATGATGTACCGGTAAGGAAAAGAGAATAAAAATGAAACTGTAACAGAACTGAATAAAGGAGACTATTCCATTTGAATACTATAATCCTCAAAGGCTTATGTGACATTTAAGAAAAAATTCAAGATGTCCATTGTAAAGATGTTCTTGCTACATCTTTTTCTGAATGACATCCATAGTTTAGTTGCTAATTCTGCTCTTTTTTGTGCATTTGTTAAAGTTTACATCTGAATTTTAACATATCTTAGTTTGCTTTCCATAATGCAGACTATAAAGGGAGGGACTTGGGGAGAACTAATCAATAAATAATAGTACTTTGAAATCCTCTTTTAGAATTGTAACTTTCCCTGTTGAAACTATGGAGATTGGATTTATAGCAATGCCCTGCCTAAAGGCAGAAAGTGAACACTGTAATAAAAAATAGACTGTGAAATAAACAGAAGAACAGGTGATATAAATTATGCATACCAAGTACCAGTACAATTTTACTTCTCTTTAATATTAACCATGTTTTATATGTGAAGATAAAATATTGAATGTGAAATTACCTCAGGTAAAACCCATTACATTACACAGAGCCAAAACTCTAGGTGCTTATGAAATTTCTTGTTTAAAAAAAAATCTACTGTAGAATAGCAAGTTGTAGCTGCTTTAAATGACAGACAAAAATGAATGGAATGTAAAATAGGAGAGCAATATCTTCTTTTAAAGAAAATCGTGATTATAAATCTTAACCATTCAGAGATCAAAAGGCCGTGCACCATCATGTATTCAGTTACCAACAAGGAGTAAGAATCTTTGAACAGTTGTTAGCCCATAATATTGATTCTAAAGGGGCTCTCTAACTTATCCGACTGTTTAAAAATATAGAGGCAGGATAGTTTCACCTGTTACCTTTACCAAGGCATGGTTTGTATCAGATTCCTAAACTGTGTTCCCACAGGAGAAACCATTGTCACATGCCCATCATAAACAATATATCAGTGTGCCTGTCCCCTCTCCTTGCAGGCCAAACTATGCACAGGCTGGGAGAGGCAAGGAAGATGCTGGGAGAGGAAGGAAAATGCTGTCCTTCCATTCCCCAGTCTATGGCTTATCTCATATGACAGACATCCCTAAGTAATCGTGTTCTTGTTGACAACATATGCAGTAAGATCAGGAAAGTTTCCCTTACCACTCAGTTGGATCAGTCAGCCAAAGGGCTACTGTAGATTGTGTTTTGGCTGGAAGATTACATAGTCCTTCCATTTTGCTTAAAGGCCTGTTGGGAGATGAAGAGACACAAACTCTTTTTCGTACAGTGTGGTATTTATTATATAGTCACAGACATTTTAAAGACAAAACATCCATTATGTAGGAAAAAAAACACCCCAGAAAATATAAAATAAATAGAACAAGTAGCAAGACAGCTATTATTTAAAATCCTAAAACATTATGAATCAAATATTACATATATATCTGAAGGATAATTTTAGGAATATTACTGTCAGAAAAAATACAAAAAATACATATGTATTAGCATCTACTAATAAATGAATAATATAGTAATCAGGAGATCTCCCAATGAATTTATTTAAACAAAGTACAATACATCTTTTCCACTCTCCTTTACCAAAAAAAAAATACAAAATGAAGGTATATGAGATAGAGACTTTGCTGCTCCACCACCACAAAAGCAAATATAACTTTTGTAAGGAATTTCCTAGAAGATTGCATCCAGCATAGCAGAAGCAAAAACATTAAATCAAGCATTAGCAAAAATTACACAGCAAAAATTGGTTGCATAATTTGTACAATGGTTGTATAATTTGTGCAATTGTATTGTACAATTACATAGAAATTGCTAAATTGTCGAGATAGAAGCCAATGTGATGTAGCAATCTTAGTGCTGAACTTAGATTCTGTGAGACCAGGATTTGAATTCCCATTTGGCCATGGAACCAAGCTGAGTGACTCTGAGTGAGTCACACTCTCTCAGCCTCAGGAAGGCAGTGGCAAACTCCCTCTGAAAAAAATCTTGCTAAGAAAAATTCCACGATAGATCCATCTTAGGGTCATCATAAGTTGGAAACAGCTTGAAGGCATACAACAAGAAATTATCAAACATAGTTTGCAACCCTACCAATATTTAATGTCTGGCCTAGATATTTTGGAGAGCAGGTTGTACAGACAGCATACAAAGAACATTCAGCATCCAGGTCTTTTCAGCAAAAACTTAACGGTCCATTATTTGCTACGTTTTAAAAAACAGCTTGAGAGGCCATCCAAATACTTACGACCACAAGCCACCCGGTGAAATCTTCATAGTTATTAATAGCCAGAATGGAGAAGGACTCACCTTCTCAGGCTTCCAATGCAAGGACACCAGTGGCCTCTTATACTCTGCTAGTACCAGTTAGGAACCCAGGTTTGCTATCCTTGATAGCAGTTCCCATAATACAGTTCCAATGCAGTTTTACATAAGTGGAGTCAATATGAGCAAGCCTTTGTATTAGGTCTTTCTTTATTTCTCTAAAAGGGATGTCGTGGAGGAAAACGGCTGGACAGGTGTAATTGTTGCAATTAATATTTTTTTATGAATCTAGAGAAAGTTTTACCCTGTGAGTTATAGCTAGTTCAAAACAAGATGTAAACCCTCATATATTTCTGTGTCCTCTAATGAGCCAGTTACTTATGACCTCCCCTGCCCCATTTATGAAATGTTTTTGCTTCTGCTTTGTGCAAATGTTTTATGATGTATTAATTAATATGTGAAATATAACTGTGTACATCCTAATTAAATATAATGGTCTTCTATGTACGTTTCAAATTGACTCAGTGCATGCATTTTACTCTATTTTATTTCCTTTTTTTGTAACCTCATCAAGACAGAAAAAGGAGAGAAAGCACTGAACATTATCAAAGAAAATAGGGCTTGTAACAGTGAAATCCAGTATGTGGATTCAATTAACTCTTTGGCAGTGTCAATTGTGGCATATCCTATTGTCAGCTCTGGGCATCATGCCAACAAATGCACGACTGTTGGAATCTAGGAACTACAGATGGTTTGTAAAACTTCTGTCTCTTCTTGTTTTCAGCCAATTTCTGGAGTGCAACAACAAGTGGCAAGGCAAGCAAAGGCTTTCCTGTCTCTAGGAAGGATGGCAGAAGTCCAGATCAGCAAGCGCAGACCTGGCGGCGAGAAATCATGGTTGTGGTTTGCAACTGTGAAGTCTCTGATTGGGAAGGGGGTTATGCTTGCTGTCAATCAAGGCAAAGTGCAAACTAATGTGCTCAACATTGCTAATGAGGATTGTATCAAAGTGGCAGCTGTTCTGAACAATGCATACTACCTGGAAAACCTGCATTTCACTGTTGAAGGGAAGGACACACACTATTTCATAAAGACAACCTCACCAGAGAGTGACCTGGGCACACTGAGACTGACGAGTGGCCGAAAGGCCCTGGAAAATGGAATCAATGTCACCGTTTCCCAGTCCACGACTGTGGTGAATGGAAGGACTCGTAGGTTTGCTGATGTCGAAATGCAGTATGGCGCACTGGCTCTTCATGTCCGCTACGGCATGACTCTTGATGAGGAGAAGGCACGGATATTAGAGCAGGCTAGGCAAAGGGCTCTTTCCAATGCCTGGGCCAGAGAACAGCAAAGAGTGAGAGATGGAGAGGAAGGAGCCAGGCTGTGGACAGAGGGGGAAAAGAGGCAACTGCTGAGTGCCGGAAAAGTCCAAGGATATGATGGGTACTATGTACTCTCCGTGGAGCAATACCCCGAATTAGCAGACAGTGCTAACAATATACAGTTCCTTAGGCAAAGTGAGATTGGAAAGAGGTAACACACTGGTTGAGCCTGGGCTGCCAAAGAGACTGACTCTATGCCAGTGTCTTCTAAGAGGGAGACCAAATTGTTTTGCTGCATTACTACTTGAGCCTAAATGTACACCTTTGCTCAGATTTTTCTGTAGCACAATCTGAATAGACTCTGCAACAAAGAGAGAGCCTTCCAGAAGAATGATATTACTAAAAGAAAAACTGAGGGTTTTTTTCTGAATGACCTTAAAGGTGATCTGCTTTAAAGAATATGTTTACATATGCATATCGCTGCACTCAAGTTGGACTGAAAGTATCAAAAGAAAGACCTAAAGGGTTTGCAACAGGCTGCCTATTCCTTTGAGGCACTGTGTTTAAATAAGAAACAGATCCATACAGTGTTTCCAAATATTACTAAATTGTTGATCTTTGCTTACAAGAAATAGTCTCTCTCTCTCTCCTCCTCCTTCTCCTCCTTCTCTCCCTACCGTCTCACTCTGTCCCTCGCTCTACATAGGATGCGGTATATATCTCTGATCATTTTAAAAAGAGGGGCAAAAACTCTTGTTTATGGACACCCCAATGGCTTTAAACTGTGCTGCTTTCTAAAAGGACATTGGCACAAGCAATTTATGCTACAATGGGAATTAATAATGGATTTTACAATGATAATGGGGTTTGCCTTGTGGGGGGGAAATAGCAAGTAGAATCCTTGTCACAGAGAAGCAAAGGAAACCTTGATTTTTTTTGTAAATTATGTGAGACAAGTTGTTTATGGATTTTTATATGAATTACAATTTACTGTACATCAAATATTAGTCTCAGAGGAGTTAATTTATGTAAAGTGTTTAAAAAAAGGTTTATACTTAAAATAAAATGATAAAAATGTGCAGTGTGTGAATTTTTTTAAAGGAATTGCACCTTTTGTTATGTTATAGCTGTACAGTATAAAGAGTTATATTGTAGAGATATAACAGTGTATAACTAATGGGGAAAAAGTGTTAATATTTTTGTATTAGCTTTAAAAATGGTGCATCTTTCCCTTTTGGTCATTCCCATGAAAGGATAAAGTGGTCCTAAATTTGTAGGTAAATGGGCTTTTTCCTTTTGTCAGCTTTTGCTTGGCCCTTCAGCAGCTTCATCACCGGCTGCAAAGATTAATAGTAATTCAGTAAGACTCTCCCTTAGGATAGCAGACTTCTTTTAGGCTGGAGTTGTCTTGCCCTCTCCCAGTCTTAATTCATTTTGCAGCTCGATCTTATGCATTTTTAAAATGTGGGATGCGAAACTGTGATATGTGGTAAAATGTACAATCCTATGCATGTTTACAGAAGTAAAATCCCAGTGGGTTCAGTGGGGCTGACTTAGGGTTGTGGCCTTGGATGCTTAGCAAATGCACATGAATGGCAAGATGGTGCAGCTCTTGCCCCCGATTTCTATTTTATGAGGAGCAGGACTTCCACCTTTGTCTTCTCTGTGAAAAAGATATTTTCAGTGTTTCACTGAAAGAAAAAGGAAAACTAGCCACATTGGTAACATGAGTAAATGGAACAGTGAATTCAAAAATACCCTAGCCTTTAAATTTCTTGTCTGCCAAAAAAAGTCACTGAAAATTTAAAAAGGGAAACGAGAAGAGGAGAGGTTCAGCTTTAGTGCCTAATCTACAACAAGAGGCCATGATACAACTTTGTAATGGTTGCCTACAAGGACAGTCTAGGTGATTGCATTCTGACCTAAGAGCTTAATTTAGGCCATAGCTCATATCTTCTGAACCAGACTTTTGCTGTGGAACATATGATGTAATTAAAAGGGGGGTGTTTCTGAACTGGTTCTGAAGTCTTCTCTTTCACTGCTCAACAAACACCCATCTGCTTTTCCTGATTCCCATATTTGGAAGTGGGGGACAGAGTCTCTGTGCCCCATGGCAAGTCTTTCTGGCAGGCTTGTCTCCCCACCCCTGCCTCCAGCACCTTTTAAAAAAAACACCAGTCACTAGAGGCAAATATGTCTCGTGGATGCCTGCAGTCTTGCAATGTTCATTCTACCTATTTCAGTAGTACAGAATTTACTCACTCTTCCAAAATATTGAGCCTCAGCTTCCAAGTTTTTTTTTAAAATCCCTCGGCTAGGGACAAGTAACTGTAAAAAAAAAAGATCGCTCTCTCGCACACACACACTCACACACACGAACATGTGCAGTGCCTGCTAAAGCCTCATGTGCCGGGAAGTCTGCATTTCTTGATCACCTCCCATCAATTTTTACCAAAATGACAGTTTTTAAAGATGACCATTTTCAATTGGAATGCATGATTAAAGTTTGCATTCAATTCTCTTTTTTTAAGGCATCATTTGTAAGGAGAGGCAAAGACAAAAAGAGAGACAGCATAGTTTTAGGGCCACTCCCCCACCCCTCACTTTTTTTGAGCAAAAGCCCTTGTTCCTTTGTGCTATTTTCAGCCTCAGAGTGTTTTGCAATATTGTTGGGGGGGGGGTAATTTTCATTGTGCTGTACTTGGTATTCAGAATGGTAATAAACGGCAGGTGAATGTGTCTTAATCATATGGAGGAAGTTCTGTGGATAGAATAAAAATAGTTTTCTAACTGCTTTCTGCCCTGAGATTCTATGGTATTATGTGTGCTCTCAACTGCACAGTAGGAATTTTGTCAAACAGGCTGTGAGTAGGTCAAGCAAGTTACTGAAGCTGCATTATCAGTGCTATTACTATCTGTGTCCCCCTTGAATAGAACGTATGGAATTGCTGACATTTAGAACAAAAGCTGTTATTTTATTACATTTAAAGTGCAAATAAAGGGTTTATTTGTTTTTATTTTTCAACCAACAACAGGCCAAATTGAGAAACTAGGATTCATGCAAACTACTGTGTGCCATCTTTGCCATCTTCTTTTCAGTTTGGGAAAAGCAAGGTGTTTGTGGTTCTGCTGGATAGGAGCAACAGCATTGGATCACAGCGCTCTAAGTGCTGTTGATGGAATTAGGCACATGCTAAAATGTAGCAGAGTGTTATCATTCTCTGGAATGCTACAGAAATATTCCATGTATAATGTGAGGATGCAACTGACACTGCTACCTGATGTGTCCATGTTTTTTCTCCCTGGTGTTGGCGCCAATAACTCACCAACTCTTGTATTTCACAATACTAAACTTACATGCACTCCAGTTAGTAGCCTTGTTGGTAGGTATAATAAGCCCTTTTCATACTAAAAAACCCTACCTGATATGGGCATGCTCCTACATGACACAGTGACTGTGGGGAATATGTAAAACAAAAGAGCTTTTTTAAAAGAAGCAATGAAAAATTGTATTAAAATAATCAGCCTACAAAAATAAGGCGCTTCAAAGTATTTTAGGCAAAGCCAGTCAAAATGCTTTCATGCTATTTTGAAATGTAAATTTTGTCTGATTTGTATTGTTCTTTTAATTTGCCTTCCTAACTTTATATGTGTTCTGAATTTTTCCACAACTTGATGACTATAGATTGCATTTAGGCTTTCCAATAAAAGCCAAGCCAATGTGTCTGTGTTTAGATTTGTTTTCTTAACTATGTGTGTCAGACATTATAACTCTGTTATTGCTTTTCTGTTTCTACTTGTAGAGGCAAAGCGATCTGGTTGTATTGATTCCTTTGCTACACATTTGGGAGTTGTTTCCCGCCCTTCTGCCCAGTGGCCCAGACTGCTGGCTCAGCACGTCAAATTACTCCATAGACTCTCCTATGGCCTACTTTACAGAAACATTTAACTATCCCTCATATAGTTAAGCATCACAAAGTGAGCAGAAGAAGAAAATTAAGGCTTGTTCCCTGTTGTAGTAAAAGTAAGAGGGTTTTATTAAAGCAGCTGATTATAAATCATTGGTCTGGCCCTGATAGTTTTCCAGGTCCTGGAGATCTTTCAATCCACATTTATACCATCTCACTGGAAAGTACTGCCTTCAAAACACTTTGTGAGTGTATAGGGATGACAACAGCACATTTTGATGTTAGTTAGAGCAGGCAGACTTCATCACGCTTGCTTTGTAGTGACAACTGCAACTTGATAACATGTTGATACAGCACAAATCAGGTCACTGCATGTAGCTAAGTGTGACCTATTTTTAAAAAAATTATTTGCTGGTTACAGGACTGGGTATTTTCACACTTCAGTGGTGAGAGAAATTCTCCTCCACTTTACCAGGAAACAACCTGTCACTCCTGTAACTATGGATACTTTCTTATTAATCAACACTTTAATCTTTCACAGTTCTGTCAAGTGCTGAAAGCACTTCACATGCATTATCTTACCATCCTTGCAACGGACTGTTAAGGTAGGTTCCCACACTGCAGATGGGGAGACTGAGGCAGAATGACTTGCTTAGGGGTACCTCAGGAGGCCATGGCTCAGACAAGCCTTGACCCAGGACCATTCTGATTGGTCACAAATCTCCACCACAAGGCTATACCGGCTGCCAACTGAAGCATAAAACCAGTTTCTTTTCCTTTTGAGAACTTAAATGTGGTCCTCAATGCAGTTAATAGCAGAGGTTCCTTTTTAAATGCAGCTTTAAGCATCTATTTATGATACATTCATAATTGTACTTAGAGACCTATAAATCACCAAATCTATGTAATAGGCCATTTTCTTCCCAATAACAAGCAGACTAGTCTTCTGGATCTTAGTATCTCTCTGCTATTTATTTTTGCCCCAATCCATATTAGGATTAAGATTGGGCCGCAGGAAGAATTACGAGATTACTGGCCCTGGCATTAAAGTATAGTGCAACCTTGTACTGGAACCCAGATCCATCTGTAGAAGAATATCTACATTTGAGTCTCAAATACAACGCATTCACTAATGGGAGAACTTTAGTAGCTGGGGGTACGTGCAGTGAAGAAGCTATTCAACAATGTGACCATCAGAATCACAAGTTAAAACCTAGCACGGTTTCTATACCCCAACAGTAGAGCACTGCTACAGTGTGGGCCAGACCAGAGTGCAGTGAGTATACCCAGAGCAAGACATAGTTTGCTATGTGAAGAGACATTTTATGATTGCTGTATTAGAAACCAGGCTTATAACTGAACTTATATTTCTCCTAGTGACGACTGGTGGCACCCATGGCAGTGGAGCAGTGAACCTTCTCCTGTTTTAAGTCTTAATTTTCAAATTTCAGGCACCAGATTGTGTCTGATCTCGGAAGCTAATCAGAGTCAGCCCTCATTAGTACTTGGATGGACACCACCAACAAATACCAGGTGCTATAGACTAGATTTCACAGAAAGAAACTGGCAAAACCATACTCAGTGGTTCTCAACCTGTGGGTCCCCAGATGTTTTTTGGGCTTCAGCTCCCAGAAGCCCTGAGCATTGACCATAATGCTGGGGCTTCTGAGAGCTGAAGTCCACAAACATCTGGGGACCCACAGATTGAGAACCACTGACTTATAAGGATATCTTGCCTAAGAAAACCCTATGAAATTCATGGACTGCCATAAGTCAACAGGCAACTTGAAGGCACATATACACACAGACAACCCCCATAGGTCCAGCACACTGAATAGTTGCTTTAATGTTTGGATGGAACCAAGAGCGAGTTAACAGCCCCACCGTGGGAGCCACCTTGGTTTATCTACTGACACACTGTGTTTTAAAGGTGGATTAACTTGTGAGCGTAGGAGGTGATGCACTGACCATTTGACCACCTCTCAAGCTTACCCATAACCCTACATCAAGGTCTCATAATGGACTGATGGAGATAGGGCTACTATTTTTTTTTCTCGAAGGTCCAGACTTCATGTTATGTTAAGCATGAACTTAAGCATGCTAGCAATTTTAGTTTTTAAAAGCAAAAAGCAGCCAGAGAGGACAATCTGGATCAGGACTGTAGAAAGAGAGCTTAACCCTTTCTCCCCTTTGAAAATCACATCCTAAAATGTTCTGTTTGCAGAAAATACCACTTTTGGGAGTACAATTTCCATCAGGAAATCAGTATAAAGAAAACAAGTTTTCTTGTTAAAGTGCAGCATTGCAAGCCTGATCTAGATCAAGAGCCCTGGGGTTGTTAAGAAAAGAGACAGAATGGTCAATGGTGAACAAGCTTTTTAAATCATGTTTTTAACATTAGATAGATAGATAGGTAGACAGACAGACAGACAGACAGACAGACAGATTGGTCTAAAACTAACATTAGGTTAGCCATATTAAGAGTCAGACAGGTTGGGGACAGACAAAGAGCAGGACCTCTAGATGTTAATGGCCTAAAGTTCCCTTCACTTTTCACCATTGGCCATACAGGTTAGAGCTGATGGGAGTTGCAGTCCAGTGATATCTGGTGAAGTGCACTTTGTTCAATCTCAAATTACAAAAGACTTGGCCCCTTCCTTTTAGTTACTCCCCTATAAGCACAAAAGACTCAATGAAGACGCCTTAGCATGGAAGACCAGGGGATTTTTAACCCTTTGATCTTATTACATTTCCAGTCCAGGCAGGGTCAACGCTCCATTTTTATTGACAAAAAGTGGTCCATTTGTTTCACATTGTGATTGGCACAATGGACTGAGAGCAGAATTGTGTACCAGGCAGTTTTATTTAAATAACTCCAGCTGGGGGACTGAGGTCATGACACGCAAGTTTGCTGTGGGTTAAGAACTGGAAAAATAAACATATACGCTATATTTTGCTTCTGAAGCAATGGAATGGTCTCAGTTTACAGCTCTATAAGCTGCACAGACCACCAGTGTTATAACAGTCCCTAAACTGTGTTAGTTATTTTGATATTGTAAGTTATTGCAATTTGATCACAGCATTCAAATGCTCTTATTATTTCTTAAAAGTCCAAGGCACTGGCATTGTGACAAATAAACATTGTGTTTAAATGTCTAGCCAACAGAAGGAAACTTTTAAAATTATATCTCTTGTGTATCCTGCAGGGCTCAAAAACTGTAAGGCCAGTTAAATCTTGACTGTCATTGGTGGGGGAAGCCGCCCATGGCTTTCAAGGTGGTCTTTATAATTTCAGACCTATCTTCTGACTTTGAAACATTTGGCACTTAACACTGCAAGTATTTCAGAGGCAGAAAACTAACTGGGTAAAATCTGCATTAACTTTATGTACAAAAGTATTTGCAGTTATGGAGGTATAAACATGAATATATTTTGTAGAGCTTATATTGTGGATTTTTTAAAAAAAATGCAAAATGAATATATAAATCATTGCCAAATACTACTGCTACTATTAACTTGCTGCCAGACAGATGGATTCCATTCCACTGCAGAGACTTCCATATCACTTGAACTGAAGGAAACATATATATCCTCCATTCAATAAGTCACAAGGTTACCAACTGTGTCCAGGCACTGGGAAGCCACATGGCTGGGCTACTAATGCTAGAAGACCAGAGTATAGGATAGTGAAGTCACTGTGTGATCTTGCCCATTCCTTCAGTTTTCCTGTTCATACTGCTGCACCCAGCAAGGGAGGATGAACAGCAAGCACCTGAGAAACAAGCAGCAGCTGCACAAAATCTCATATATCTTTAACATTAAAGCCAGAGACGCCAGGGACCAGCATCTTGGGTGGGAGACAGGCAGTGGCTCCTGCAAAGTAATATGAGTGGGTATTCCTTTTTCTTACATTATTGCTGCTGTGATTTCAACATTCTTAGGCCCTTTTCGCACCTTACCTTGCTCTGTCGTCATTTGGGTGTCATCCCAGCAGTGCCTCTCCCAAGGTGGGAGTGTGTCCCCAACACTCCTCTGCACTCGATTGGCTGCCTATAAGGGACATGCTCCTTCCTTCTGCATTGCAGCCAGAGTTCTTCTCATGCTGCAGTGGGGAAGGCAGTATGTGATCATGCTTCCAGCCCCTCTGCATGCCCAGCAGCAGTGGAAGCCTCATGCGATCAGGGGACATTGGCAGAGTTTTTCTCTCACTTCTACACCCCACAATTGCACCAGCTGGAGACTTGAGAACAGCAGGACCGTGACAACATCATGTGGAAGCATCATTGCTGTCCTGCTCCTTTTGCGTCCTCTTGCCAGGTCACTGGCGTTCTACAGAAAGGGCCTTAGATTTGGCAATAAAAAAAATGGAAGTGGACACAGGAAGACCTTTTTCTAAATTTCAAAACCTCCCCTTAGAAAAGGGGTGAGAAAAGTGTGCCCTAGCCCCCCCCACGTGTCAAAACATTGTCCCCAAATGCAAACTAGATAACTTGAGGGTCATTATCATCACATTTTTAGCCAATGGCTAAAAGGGGAAAACATAGTGAAAATGCCCCCAGATCCTCTAGAGAACATGAGAATTCGGGATCAATTGGGGAGTGCTTACAGTGGTGGTGTTGCCCTTCAAGGTCTCCTGGGGGGGGGTAATGTGCTCCCCTATCCTCTCACAGTTATCCATATCTGCCCAAGATACATGAAAATCAGTGGAGTGATGAAGATGGACCAGATCAGGGGCAGCTCTTTGTTTTTGGGCAAGAAAGGCAATTATATCATTATGGGACAGTTATATAATTCTTACAAGTATAGAAATAAGAAATGCTCAAAGGCAGGCAGGCAGGCAGGCAGGCAGGCAGGCACTTTTTTTAAAAAAAAAATCCTTTAAATAACAACACTACAGTGTAGGTGTGGGCAGCCTTGTATAGTGAGTCTGCATACATTCTTTTCCATACATAAAGAAAGTAGCTGCAGGGACGTAAAATTGTTCCAAGCATGAGTACGGGTGATTACATTACCACCAGTTATGTTCTTGTGAGTATCGTATCAGGCGTGTGCAGCAGCTAAATAGATATCGTTTGCATTTGGCTTCTATTTTTGGTTTTTCCTATGTACCGATAGTTGCAGAAATAGCTTAGGGTTTTTTCACATTACACAATTATAGTAGTTATATAGTAGTCATAGCTGTGATTCTGCTTTAATTGACATGGCAACATCCTATGGAATCCTGGGGTTTGTAGTTTGATAAGGCACTAGAGCACTCTGGCTGAGAATTCTAGATAATCCTACCTAAACTGCAAATCTTGGGAATCCATAGGCTGGAACCGTGACAATTAAAGTGAATCACAGTGCTATAATTGTGTTACATGAAGGAGACCTTAGTCAAAACATGTTGGTAGGGCACACACAAAATTGTTGTTTGTAGTATGGCTTTGACTCTATAATATTGGCTTGGATTCTCCACAGTTATTTTCTTCTTAATCTGCACTCTTAAAGAGGCATTTTAAAAGGAAAATGAATAAAAAAGCTAGCTTCTCCTAGAAAGAAAGAGGTCCTTTCCACATGAAAGCATCCTAGCATGTGAACTCAAGAGAATCAGGACCACGACGATGCCTGTGCATGACATTATCATGGTCCTACACTTCTTGCATCACCAGCTAGCGCAATCACAGGCTATATCATTGATGGAGAAACTTTGTCAATGACCCCTGATCACACAAGACTTCCATTGCAGACGGCCATGCAGAAGGGCCAGAAATGCAATCCATGTGCTTCCTCTCCTACTGTAGCATGGGAAGAAGGCCAGCTGCAGTGTGGAAGGATGGAGCATTCCCATTCCGAGACACTCACATGCAGAGAGGAGCGTTGGGAACACGTTCCCATCCCAGCAGAAGTGCTGTCAGGATTGTGATGGAAAGTCTCAAGACAGCATCATTGTGTGGAAAAGGCCTGACTTGCCATTGTTCGGGACAGCCTGTTGTTTGAAAAAGCTGTTGTGAGGCCTGGGACTCCCACAATCCCCCAGTCCACATGGCCACTGGCTATCCAGGCTCTGGGATACTCCAGGAGATGTCCTCCAGAAAGTAACTTCCCTAAATGCTGGGGTAGGCTACTTGCCTCCTTTCCCTGTACAGCTCTAGGGAAGGACTCAACAGCATGTCAATGTGCAATTATACTTGTGCCTTACAATAATATACCCTAAATATAGTCATTTAAACATGAATTTAGCTGCATATAGCAAACCCCAATTCTTGCTGCCAAGAATTATATGGACAACTTAAAATCATTCCTACCATCTACACAGAAATGTCCAGAATCCAGTGACATCAATCAGACAAAAAAAAAGGGCTGGTTCATTGGTCCTAAAAGTTATTAGTGGTTAACTAACACCAAAGACGTCCACTTAAAGAAACCCTGAAAGAGATGCTGATGGAAACTGGGTCTTCCCTTCAAAATAAAATCCATTTGAGGGTACACAAAATACACTCGTTAAATTCAGAAACCCTTCACTACACTAAAAATCTAGGGCCAAACTTACACAGTGCTCTTTACACTTTATTATAGTACAAATTTCCAATCCACTAACCTTTTGCAGATGTGGGGATTTCATGGTGAGGCCTGATGATGAGGCCTCTTTCTTTCTGGTGGAAAGGGCATCAGTGAAGCACACGGACACAAGAGAAAGTCTGTGTGGATGTGAACATGTACAGTTGCTCACACAGGGTTCCATGAACAAAAATAATCCCTCTTGCGGGCACCAAGATGGGGGAAAATATTCTTGAAGCTATAACTGAGGCTAACAAAAAGGGAGAAGCTAGTATGGCTTTCTTATCAGTCCCTTAATTGCAAATAAACATACTGCTCCCTTGTAATTTCATACTGAAACTGAAAAAGCTGCAAAATACAGTCAAATGCTACCTTAATTTTGTTACTGAATAGTTCCTATATCAGAGCACTGGCAGAATGTTCCAGAAGGTGAAATTAAAGGGTCTAATTAATCTGAAACATTTAGGAACAGAAAACTCACACTTGACCCCCTGGGAATATGTTGTTTCCATCTCTCATTGAAATTGTCCCCATACAATTTAACAGGCAATGAAAGCAATAGGTTTTCCACAGGAATTACTCTAAAACCTATCCAGTTTAATAGAAAACAAGAGCCTTCCCCGGGTTGCTTCTTTTCAAGCCACTTTAGAGAATTCTATAGCAGATACAGATTTATCTGTTGCATTTTGTAGCCAAAAGTGGATTTTTTCCCCCTGCTCATGTTTGATACAATGACAGTTACAAAAATGTTCGGAACACACTGTAAACTCATATTGTGTGCATGAAAGAGCTCCTAGCAGTCATTCAGTTGCCATAAGCGCTATGCTCTCCATGCCAAACTGCCATCATATCTATGATGGTACGGAGACAGGCCAGTCTAACACGAATGGCTCGCTTGTTTGCGGAACAACAGCCTTCATGAGAAACAATTTGAAGTGTTCTCCGTATGTGGCCCATTTGTTGAGCATTGCCTCTGAAGGAAAATTAGATTGCATCTGCACCCTTTTTTTGTTCTGTCATCAAGAAATCCAATAGAAGTTCCTAATATTGGTCCCCTAAACATTAACTGAATCAGCACTCAGTTCCCTGTTTTTTCATGATGGCTCAAGCCAATGACAGGACACAACCCAAATATTGCGTGAGTTCTGCACAAAAAGGTGGACAGCATGAAGTCGGTAGTGAAACAATTTTAAATTCCCTTTTTACTTCTGACCAGACTTGGAAAGGAATAGTTTTTCAAGTTGACCAGCATGGCTACAGTTCTGAATACCCTGAAATTGGAAGCAAGCCCAGTTGCTTCATAGTCCATTTGTTTATGATTGGGGTACCGATCAGTGTTCATTTTGAGAGAGAATGGAGGGGAAGAGAGAGCCACAGCACCTTCGCCTGTTCTGAAATTTTAAATTGTCAGCCAGTAGTTCACGGCAGTTCCACCACTTCCCACATCAGCCAAGGCTGTTCATTCTTCACTGCTGTCGTTTAAGCCCAGTTTATGGGCCCAGAAGCACTGTAAGGATTGCTAAGTCCATTACAAATGCACTTGGTAAGTAGAGAGCTTTATATATATAAAAAAAATCTTTTAAAGATTTGAAAAGCAATTTCCTCTCGATTTTGATTACAGGACTTCAGAGAGGTTGATTTTAAAAGGGTCCTTGAAAGCCAAAATTCCAGCTTAAAAGGCAGAACTCTTACATGAGTTGCAGCTTTAAAGGGCTTCCTGAAAATGCATTCTCTCTGGTATTTTCCTCACCTCTTTCCTTTATGTGGATGGCAAGCTAGAATGGGGAAAGCTTGTTAACTTGTTACAGGCTGGGGACCAGCCTGTAGCTAACCACTCCACAAGCGCAACCGGTCCAACTTGCCCCAGTCAAAGACCTGTCACACATGGAGCATCCCTGCAAACATGGACCATTTCCACATTAGCTTGTTATAGCGCTTTTATTCCACTTTCAACATCCTATGGAATCCTGGAGTTTGCAGTTTAGGGAGGGGCCAGCCGACCCTTCCCTAAACTGCAAAACCCAGGATCCCATAGGATGTTGAAAGTGGAATAAGAGCGCTATAACAGTCTAGTGCGGAAATGGCCATGGTTGGAGCTTTTAAACAGAAACATTTTCATGACACCAACAACTTAAGTAGAGTTGGGCCACTGAAAGGAGCCTGTATTTTAATGTGCCCCCTGGAGGTTATACGAATTGCTACATTAAGAGAGTGCTCTCTGTTCAAATCATTAACAAGGCTTTGCCCCATCAAAAAAGTCTTAGCTGAGCAGCCGTCGGTCCGTTCCTCCATTGGCTCTACCACAAATGTGACACCAGCGCCCCCTAGTGGAGGAGAAAAGTTTAGAAGCAATTCTGAAAGTGGTTGGGGGAGGGGGAGGCAGAGGCTCCTTGGTGCCATTTGAGCAGACTCTGCATTTCTTTTGCTATTGTTTGAAGAATTCTAATTATCCTGCATTTTAACAGCTTAGCACTGCCCACAGAGTTTCACAAATAAAGGCTATTACTGCTGCTTCATGCTTCAGCTCACTGATGCCTGGGCCTTGCAGGGGGAAAAAAAATCACTCCCTTAAGATTTCTTTTCACCTCAAGCAGAAACTTTGTCAAACAATGTTCCTCTCGCCTGGCAGATCAAAATGGAGCTTGCTGCCAAGAATTGTTTTCTGGTCAGTTGACTGTGGCAGGCCCCGGCACCAACACCTCTTAAACGTTTTGTGAACTGCACCACTGCTTCTGTCGAGCCGTTCAGAGCGCAGCCCACCAAAGAGGCCGGGGAAGACAGAAAACGGAGAACGGCAAAACAGAGCTCAGACATTTACAGCACAAGGGGGACTGAATGGGAGGTTCTGCTGCCGGCTCACCTTACCAGTATCGCCCTGGTGAGGAATGAGTGCCGCACCCGACGTCTCTGGCCTTGGCTCTTTTGAAATTCAGACCCAGAATTGGGAATCTCAGTTGCCACTCCTGCACCCCCACCGGTGGCTTGAGAGCCCCCACGCTCTGTGTGTCTCTGGTAGCAGCTGGGGTCGCTCACCTCTCAGCTACCAAGTGTGGAGGGCGGCTGGCACTACCAATCAGACTGCGTTGTGTAGCTATTCCCTCAGTCAATCAATACTACTACTACTACTACTACTACTACTACTACTACTAATATTTTGCTACCTGCCTCTCCTCAAAGCTTGAGGCAGGATACAACAAAGGTTAAAATACAAAACCAGCAGACCAATTAAAAACACACTGTGATTAAAATACACTAAAACCATGCAATACAAACGTGTCATAATTAAAATCATAATTAAAATACATCATAATTAAAAATAGACTTTACATTCAATGGATAGAAATAAACAGTATGTAATAAAAAAAATTAAAATTTAAGCCTCCTTAGCAGATATTGCCAGGGTGAGGAGGAGAATCTGGAAAAGGCAAAGATGCTTAGTGAAGTGGAAGGCAGCAAGAAAAGAGGAAGGCCGCATTACAGAGAGATTGACTCAATCAAGAAAACCATGGCCCTAAGTTTGCAAGACCTGAGGAGGCCTCTTGGTAACAGGTTGTTTTGGGGGTTCTCATTCATAACGTTACCACAGCTCAAAGCCAGCTTGACAGCAAATAGCAACAATAAGAAAACAAAGCATCCATTAGGGTTCATGTACTAGCTCCCATCCTACAGAATACCATCCCAACAGAGATTAGATGTGCTTGTCTGTTTTTGGTCAACACTGAAGGACTTTTCTCCTCAGGTGAACATTTTCTGACTTAAAAAAAAACAAAACAAACAACAGTTTTATTGACTCGTTTATAACGTGATTTTTATGCAGTTGTTCATTTTAATCTGTTTTTCCTGCCAAGTGTTCTTTAAAAGTATGGAGTGGTTTATAAACTCTAAAAACAAAATAAGTACAGTGGTGGTAAGAAAATGTGAAATGGCTACTAGTGGGAATGCGGGGGCAGGGATGATATCTGTAAAATTCTGTGAAAAAGGCAGACAAAGCTTTATCTGGAAGGACCCACAATCCTCAATTTCAGGGACCTAGGATATTACTCCAGAGTACTATGCAAAATGGTAGTTCCTTAAGCCATACTTTCGTATCACAAATGACTATGCAGGGGGTTCTATGCCATCCTTCATTGTATGCAGTTCCCAAGTTGATGGGCAGGGCATTGTTAAGCACCAATAGGACTTTGGTAATAAATTTTATCTCATGATCCTGCTAAGTCACATAGGAAGCCAACTGCTGGTACTGGTGTTGTAACATGGAGGCCACTCCATACCAGAACACCAACCTCACTCTACTCCTAGCTTCTGAAATAGATCTCAGGGTTATTTCCACATAAGAACTTCCTTGGCATTGTGGTAGATAGGTAGCATTAAGCTCTCTTTTAACCCTTCCTTAGTTATTCCTTTTTTCAGAGAGAAGGTTAGGCAAATACAAGGGAGAGAGATGCATCTCCTATTGGCATCCTAACTATGGAATAGGCGTCCTCAAGAAGCCTTTCTGGGACCTCTGTTACAACCTTTTAGATACCAGATAAAATGTATTTATTTGTTTTGGTCTGATGTTCATTTTAGTTTTCTTCAAAGATTTTAAAGTCTAATGTAGTACAGTGTACCCTCCATGTCTGGAAAGGATCCATTTCTGGGAGGCCCTGTGTAAAAGAAAAAACTCAGATGTTTGCATCCCATAATACAGTGGTTCTCAACCTGTGGGTCCCCAGATGTTTGTGGACTTCAGCTCCCAGAAGCCCCAGCCACTATGGTAAATGCTCAGGGCTTCTGGGAGCTGAATTCCACAAACATCTGGGGACCCACAGGTTGAGAACCACTGCCATAACACTAAATGTGTGTAGATGCTTCAGCTTGTTTGCATGCACATTACTGCTACTTTAGGTTGTGGTCACTCAAATTCTCACACCTGGAAACAGCAGATGAGTAGAGCCTACTATACTGTGAAATAATGTGAAATTACACACCACCCTGAAATCTGAGGGAAAGTATACACATGTTTTAAACAGAGCCACTGGCCAAGCTGGAGAGTGGAATCTGGGAGTGATAATCCCCAAAAGTGACATTCCTCTTTCTTCTTCCTCTCCTTCTCTCACCTTCTCCCCAGCTCAAGGCTCAAAGACTTTTTTTAAATGTAGCTTAAAAATTCACAATGTACAAAAGTTTAATTACTTCAAAAGAATCAGAACCAGTTAAAGACAGAACTATTTTAAAAAAGAGGGGAGAAAATAGAAAAACTAGTACATTATACAAGGCTCATTCCCCTAGCAATCAATCCTCAAAGGCCTCCTGAAAACAGTAAAGAGGATGCCAGTCTACCTGCTCTGGGAAGAGAGTTCCAGAGACTGAGAGCAGCCCTCAAGAATTTCTCCGCTCACCTTCCTGCCAGTGGTACCCATACCAGTGGTGAGACAGAGAGAGGGATCTCCCGAGAAGATCTCACGGTATGGACAGGTTTCAACTATAATTAATCAACTAATCAATTAACTAACAGGCACAGCCTGGCTTACATAGGCCATTTCTGCCCTACACTCTTACAGTGTGATTATTCCACTTTCAACATCCTATGGAATCCTGGGTTTGCAGTTTCGGGAGGGGCCCGACAGGGCAGGGCAGTGCATTGCCTGAGGCAGGGGACAGATTTCGCCTTTGATGTCTGTCATCCTGAAATATAACTAGTAATATATTGTTACTATTGTTCTTCAGGCATTACGTGTGTGGTTGTTTTTTTTTTTACAGCAGCTCATGTCGTAATGTGGGAAATAATTTAAAGTCTAAACAGACCAACCCCTCTAGAAGTGGGCTGATAAACTACCTCCAACCAAGTGGCCATGTACATATGCTGCACTAAAGCCATTTAATTTGCTTCATATCAGCTCACTGGCAATTAATATGCCTGCCATAACAAGGCCCATAAAAATCGCTAGCAGTAGGGGTGTGAAATGATTATAACATTTTTCCCCTTTCAGCAATACTCGTCTATAGTTTGAGCACTGTCAAATCTTTTAAAAAGCAGAAAAAGAAGCTGAGCTGCATCTGAACAGCTGTTGTTTACTGAAGCAATAATTAGCAACAGGGACGGTGTTAAAATACCTCCTACCTGGTATAAAAGCAAAACAGCACACCCGCATGTGCCCCCAAACCCCTAGCTAGCCAAAGCAAAACAA